>VXAC01005025.1:882804-1011556 GCA_013399225.1 Rhipidura dahli | reverse complement strand
AAAAAAAAAAAAAAGAAGACTGCTAATCTGTAAAGCTCAGTAGCCTGAGAAATTGCTAGAAGATAATAATGTATCCTTGTACTCTGATTTGTGAGGGAGTCTTTACACCAGTGACGTAGGATTTGTAACTGAGCATATTGACGGTGCTTTTGGGTGGGCAGAGTTGCTTTGGAAACAGAATGAAGAAGAATTAACTCTTCAGTGCCCCCCATATTGGATATAGGAGGGGTGTGATGGCCAGGAAAACTCACTACAAAGCATCCTAATCTGTTTTGCTCAGAAGGAAAAAAAAAAAAAAAGTGGGGAAGAAAAAAGTCAAGGTAGTTGTCACAATAGTTCAGCTTCTGCATCAGGAAAAATATAAGCTGAACTCTGGCCACTGCATTCTTCCTCTTCCCTGTACATCCAAACACACATAGTAACCAGAGCTGTATCTGCCTTATGGTTGCACACACTGAAATAAGCATCAGTCCCAAAACATCTGTAGACTGACCAGTGATGGAAAACACAACAGTAACAATAAGAACAGTACAAGTAGCAAGTTACTAGTTTGGAAATCTTTTGGTGGAGACAGGGTATGGACAGTTGGGAAGTGATCAAGCCAAATATGTTGCACTGGGCCTCTACACTGTCCAAACACAACTTCACTGTCAGCAATTAGCTTCGTGCTGCAGCCCTCCCACACTGATTTCTGTGGGTAGCTGAAAGCATCTTTGTCCCACTGCCTCCCCTGAATCAACACAGGCAATAATTTTAAACCAAAATAGCACTGAGGAGTAGCTCCTGGGCTGTGCTATGTGCGCCAGCTGCAGCCCTAACTGCATCACGTGGGAAGAGTGAGCAGGGGGCTGGAAAGCTGTGACCTCATCTTCTCTCCTACACAACCAAATCAAATTGTAGGTCTTCCACCCACTCTCACAGGCATATTCTGCTTTCAGCCCCCTTATATGATGCAACTAAAGAAAATGTCATTTACATCTTTACCTCCAAATGTGGGGAAAAAGAGTCAAAGGCAGAAATAAATGCCTTTTACTCAGTATTTCTAATAATAAGGAAACACAAGGCAGGGAGATGTGTAATAGCCAAAGCCGGTGTAAGCAAGAAACCCAGAAATATTTGTGTGAGTTCTTTATAAAGCTTAACTCTGCTTTATAAAGAAGCAGTCAGAAGCAAATAAAAGCAACCTTTTTATTTCTCTATCACATTGAGCAGGGAATTAAGCACTTCATCACCATCACAAGTAAAACAGGATCAGTTCTTCAGGATACCATGGAATTGCACCAGTGCAACTTAAACAGCAAACTCAAGCTTTTGTGAATTGCCAACAGATTTCACTTTGGGATCATAATTCTTCTCAGAATGCTGTAATTTTGTTTCTATGGCTACCAGTTTGATGGCTCTCCCTTACCTTCTTCTTGTTAGTGGGACTGACATATAGGTAGCTTAGCACAGTCTTCAGGCCCACTTTGTCATTTAGCTTTTCATAGGTAGTGCCATAGTCTGTTGACCTGGAGAAAAGAGGAGACAAAAAGAGTTTGTCTGGTTATTAGAGCTCAGGGGAAGCGAATGGCTTTGTGAACAGATGCTCAAATTTACAGCTTGAGCATTACTATGCTTAAAACACAAGATTTTGTGTTTCATTTAGGGTGGCCAGCAGAAAAGAGAAGAGAACTTGAGTTCTTTGGGTCAGGGTCTCTCTGTGCATTTGTTGATCCTATGCCTCTGGGGAGCTGTGGTGCACTCATGAAGGTGGACTTTGGGGGCAGGCTCTGCCCTCATGTGCCAGTGTGGGATTGCAAATGATATCTACACATAAGAGGACTCTGATAGCAGCAGCAGCCTTAGTATGAATTCTCTTTTCAGAAAAATCCAACAGAAGAATCCAAATTAAACCTATCAACAACAGTTTTATTTAGGTAGGCTGATTTTTGACTTGAAGATGGAGATCCAAATGTGGCTCAGAATTGTAACAGCTGAACTCACATCTAGTTAAAAATGTATCTAAACTGGCATCTTGAGTCCTAAGTCACCCCCATCCTACTTTGTGCCAGGCATTTAATTTTTCTGAGTTACAGAGACAGATTCAGGCCCCTACACCAGCAAATCCCACCCAGAGGAGCAGATGATCTGGGGGTGGTATTACCCATTCGTGACTGGGGAAAAGGGCTGCTTCGTCACAGAGGGTTTTCTGTAGTGTCCTCCTCCTCATTTGTGGGCATGTTTGGAACCTCACTTTGCCCTGCTTGTTTCTCTATGGTTTTCATACTTTGTTTTCCTAACAAACAAGATTGTTCCTACCAGAACAATCCAACAGCTACATCATACAGGGTCCCACACCTGAAGAGTGCTCAGCACCAGTTTACTTTAGGAGGGAGGGGTGTCAGATCCTGCCTGAAAATTCCCCCCACCCCAAGCAAACAGTGGGGAGAGCCTGGCTCCCAACCCTGCACAGCTTCTGTCACAGGGACAGAGCAAACACAACCCTCTGCAGATTGACAAGGTCCTCAGAAAAAGCCTATCTGGACATACCTACAATGTTATTAGGATGAGAATCCATGGCCCCTCCTCTCTAATCATGCTTTTTACTGGACAGATAATCAGAAAACATGCAGCAATTCAGTGCCTTTCCCAGTAACTAGCTCCAGTAATTTGGTTTCCTAAATTCAGCAAGCCTTTAGCATCTGCAGCTTTATGGTTCTGCCTGAGACCAATCCTCTGCTCCTTTCCTGTCTGGCAGAGAAATGGCCCAAACCACTTCTGGCATCACAGTGAACAGTGCAACTCAGGTGGCTACAGAAACTGAGCAATGCCAGCTCAGAGCCTGCACCCAGCTCTGCTGCTTTCCTTGCTGCTAGTGGAGTCCAGAGTGACACCAAAAGGGCTAAGCCACAAAACCAGGCAGCTGGTTTCAGGCTTCCAAGTAGTAGGAATAATGAAGTCAAAGCTTGCTTTGTCATTGATGTGGCTCCAACACATTTCCTACAGTGCATCCTTCAAGGACAATTCCTAAATACTTTGTAAAGTCATTCTTTCCTTAAATGGGTTGAGCCAACATTTCTCCTTTGAACAGTCATCAGTCGGGGTGCTTCAAATCTTAAACAACTTCCTTGTGTTTTGGATAACTCTTTAATAAAAAAAATAGAGCTAAACCTAGCTCCATTTGCATTTACCACTCTTCTGTACTGAGGCAAAGTAGTATCACCCACTGGGCTTCACACAGATACCCCAAAGAATATGACAATAATGTACTGTATTTTCACAGAATTTCCCCATCCAAAGTATCTGAAGCTCTTGTCTCACTAGGTATCAATACCAAAAAAATAAACAAACAAACAAACTAACAAAAAATAGCAGCCTTCCCTCTCCAGCCAATCTTGAAACTGAAGCAGCTTTATTAATGAAACTGAATAATCCAGGACAATTAATTCCAGTACATGAGGCCTCCTATAAATGCAAATTCAGCAGGTCAGGAATCCTCAAGTACCACAAAGCTCTCAGCAGAGGATAACAGAGAGAGGGCAAGCAGAGGTACGTCCCTGCTCTCACCCTTCCAACTGCACTGCAGCTATGAACAAGACACTTTTGTGGCTACGCATGTACCAGCCACCAGGCACTGAAAGAGATCACTGGTCTCAATCAGCATTAAAAGAGAATACAAATAACAGTCTAATATTCTGACAAAGCTTCTTTGGGCTTGTTCTCTCAGTAATTTTAAGGTCTCCCAAAATGCTTTGCACTTCTAAAGATGCAGGCTGGATGCCCTAATGACTCTTTCTCATTAAACCATTATCATTCATTGCATTTGCCCTTTCAAAGGATAGCTAGAAAGGAAGTGGGATCATTATTTCATTAGCTTCTCTGAGGCTTTCTTTATTATCATGACAGTCACCACTGGCTTCACAGAAACATCTCAGAGGATATCACAATAATATATTGTATTTGCATAGCACTTTTTCTAGCCAAAAATCCAGAGCTCTTGTCTCGTGCCAGTCCATTCAAACTAACAAAGTCCCAAAAGCCATACGGGGAAATACTATCTCTATTCTAGAGATGAAGAAGCTGAAAGCTTGCACAGCTAATGGTTCTTTTTTTTCAAAAGCAGGCATCTACAATTAGCCATTTCAGCTTCTTCTATCATCTAGTGTAGGGTCCAACTCTACCACCAAATTGCTTAATTCAAAAACAAGCATTAAAAAAAAAAAAAAAAGCTGGCTGCCAGTTTTAGCTACCTAAGCTTGAACATTTGAAGAGATGTAACCCACCGGTGGAACAGAAAAGTCTTGAGTCAACTTTTAATCTTAACTTGAACCCTTCTCCTTTACTAATTACTTCTAATTCCAAATTAACTAGGCCATACCTCCTTACAGTTGTTTGACACTACAAGCAGACTGGATACCATATTCTCTCCCATTCCTCTGGTTATAATATGATCCCCTTCACTGCACATCATTAAAGTAGTGGAGGGGAAGAAACTGTAGTTGTAGTTACATTGAAATGGCAAAAGACTCAGTGGTATAAAAGGCGGTTGCCATGAGTCACACCCCAATTGCCTGCCTTAACCTTGTTTGGGCCTTTTATGGCAAGCTGATCCTCCCTACCTGGTTCTTCTCTGGGTTGCTCCATTGAAGACATCCCTGAAATCTCATCATCTTGGAAGGCTGTTACTGCCTTCAGTGTCAAGCTGGTATTTGCATATGGCTTCTAACCACACACACATGCATACATAAAAGGGGTTTTACCAATGTTTTCATAAATTGCACCTCAGTGCACTGCTAGTAGCACAGAAACTCTTACAGTGCAGGACTAGGAATGTTACAGTGATTCTTCCCCTGCATTCAGTGCTGGTGAGGCCATACCTCCAATGCTGTGTCCAGTTCTGGGTCCCTCACCACAAGAAAGTCATTGAGGTGCTAGAGTGTGTCCAGAGAAGGGCAACAGAGCAGGGGAAGGGTCTGGAGCATATGAGGAGTGGCTGAGGGAGCTGGGGTTATTCAGCCTGGAGAAAAGGAGGCTTATCACTCTCTACAACTCAGTGAAAGGAGGGTGTACTGAGGTGGGGTCACCCTCTTCTCTCAGGTAACAAATGACAGGACAAGAGGACATGGCCTCAAGCTGTGTCATGGGAGGTTCAGGCTGGACATCAGGAAGAATACCTTCACAAAAAGGCTGATTACACATTGGAACAGACTGCCTGGGGGGATGTTGGAGTCACCATCCCTGAAGGTGTTTGTGGACGTGGCACTCAGTGTCATGGTGTAGCTGATGTGGTGGTGTTGGGTCACAGGTTGGACTCGATGATGTCAGAGGTCTGTTCCAGCCTAACTGATTCTGTCATGTGGCATGGACTCTGGCCATATTTAACAATCCTGTAAAAATTCAGTCCATGTGTTTTGTCCCACGTGCCTGTAATAATGTGAGTTTGGCCCTGTTTCTGATGATGACCTAGAGGGTCTAGGCTGCATCAGCCTTTTGCTCCTCACCAAATTCTGCATATTGCATTTGGAGAAGCAAGGTTTTTAATGTAGTGCTCTATTGGGATACTGCAAATTTTCCCATCATTATATTCTGTTTTAAACAGTTGGGAAACAAACCCATCTTATTGACTCCACTTCCCTCCCATGACAGTCTGTGATGCATTTAAACCATTGCTGCAATGTCCCCCAGTCTGGCAGAGCAAGGTGCAGGGGATACACCCAGGCAGAGAAGCTTCTCTATACAAAACCTGGTCATAATTCAGTGCACCACAAGCTTACAAAATCCATCTTGTTCCTCTAACTCTGAGTCTGAGCTTCTCTGTGAATCCAGCAAACTGGCCTGAGCCAGCAGACTTCAGACTGGGATGAGACTTGCTCAGTCACAGAGATATGATGTAGAGGTAGAAAGAATGCCATGTGAATAGCTTTTAGAGGAGATCTCCTCTGTAGTGCTTTCCATCTCAGGGCCCTGTCAGACAGAGAAAGGCAGGCTGGTTTGTTTGAAGTCTCAGCTTTTCAGCTATGGAGATAGGCTATAAAACGTGTTAGTCTCCCAGAGAAACAGAGCTGGCACTGAATAACTGGGATGAAAAAGACAACCTCCTCCACCAACCCTCCTGTCAGGGGGTTTCTCCTCTGTGCCTGTGACTCTCGCTCTGTGTGGAGAAGAAGCCATCATGCTTTTGATTTTAGATTTTCAGCCATTTTCTAAGCTTTTTCTAAAGTTGATGCATTCATCTCCAGACCAGAGTCCCACTACACATACCTGCAGTCCCACACTGAACACTGTGTGGAGGCACAGCTCTGGTTAAATGAGCAGAAGAATATCCCAACTCTCTGTGCACTTCAGAGAGAAACAGGAAGATGCCAGATTAATATTTGCTTCACTTCTCATGGGCCTGCAAACGATCTACCTGCAGCATGCTTGTCTCTCCATACCCCCCAAACAACTTCTTGCTCTTACTCATTGGCCAATTTTCTCCCAGTTTGGCAGGAAAACAAAAACCCAAGAGGAACAAAGTTTCTACAAGTTTCATGAAAATCAAGAGCCAGCAAAAGGAAATCAGTTATGACGGCTCTGAGAAAAGCTGCAGCATAAAACTAAATCCCATGAATCATGAGAGGAGGCACATCTCTCTGAACATCCAGCTGCAGGAGAACATCCAAACACAGCTCACATATTAATATACTACAAAGAACTCAACTGCACAACACAGGGAGCCAGTCTTCCATCACTTGTGGAATATGTTTCCTTCTTTTCCTTCCCCTTCCTCCCCCTCAAATTAACCTCCTTGAGATAAAGGACTTTCTGAAGGTATGCCACTGAGAAAAGACCCCTCCTGAGTCAGAGTCCAGTGAGGCAGTGGACAGAAAGATCCACTACTACCACTGCAAGGCTTTCTGGTTGACCTGGTCACACACACAGACACTTTTGCTGACAAAATAAAACACAATTCAAAACAAAACAAAACCAGCAAAAAACCCACATGAAACCAAAACAAAAATGCAAACAAACAAAACCTGCAAATTACAATGGTCCAAATGAAACAAAAAACAACAGACAAAATTTAACTAAATCATGTTAAAAGACCTTCTAACCCCACAGCCAGGAGACCACTGGTACTGTTATCTGGTAGCATCAAAAATGGCATCAAGGAAGGTAACAAACAAAATCTAATTCTTAGTCCTTCCCTGTCTGGAGCTGACGTAAGTCTGAATGTGAACATTTTACAACAGAAGTATCCACAGAAGCCCTGTGGAGCTAAACCTACTTTCTAACCAAGGAAGTTCCTGAATGTGTAGTCTGTGAATCTGCCACTTAAGAGACCAAAACATTTTCTGAGAGCTTGTTTTTACCCAACCATGGGTTTAGTGACTGCAATAAATATAAAGCCAGAATATTTTACAATAGCAAGCAGAAAGAGCTGCCTCCCTTTGCCTCTGTCCCACTAAAGGAAACTAAGGGCCACAGCCAAAGTCTGGGAAGTGAACAGAAACCAAGCAAGCATGTGGTGCTGCTTTCTGGTCCCAGCCTACAGCAATATCACAGACTTCCTAAATTGAAGATGATGCCTTTGCATGCAAGAGCCATCAGTGGGCTTTTAGTTCCATAAATCTGTCTAATCTCACTGGAAAACTTTTGGGAACTTCACTATCACATGGTAGTAAACACCACAGCTCTGTGCTGTATGAAGAGAGACTCCCTTTTGTTTTAACTGCTACCACTTAACAAGTACAAAACCACGGAGCCCCATGCTGCCATTTGTGATTTCAGTGATTGTTGTCTTGTTCTCCACAGATCTTTCTTTTCCAGTCTCAAGACTCTCTGTTTATTCAGCCACTCCTTGTACAAGCTATTCATGCCTCTGATCATTCTATGACTAGTTTCTCTACTCCAATTACATCTTTTGTCATGGATGCCTCAGGGACCAGTCTTTAACAGGAAAATCTTTCTGAAAAAAAAACCCAACCATCCCAGTATATCAGCATAGACCCAAAATATTTAACACAATCTAAATAAAACCACTTTCTGTCACCATACACCAGGTTTTACATTCTCAATACTTCTGGAACCATAATCCATCAGTTCTAATGGACTTTCAGTTCTATAACGTTTCAAAAGTATCTAAAACCAGAGATCCCACTGGGGAAAAAGGAGCTTATGCAGATCATAGTTTTGGTAAATTCTCTTGAATTGTTTTTTCCTTTTAGCTTGCATGTCATGTAAAACAGCAGAATATCCACCTCAATTACTATTATGATCCCAGCACCCTTCCTCCACCCCCTTTCTTTTTTGATTAATGGTGATTTCCATCACCAAACACTAGAAAGACTTGAAGATCACCTTTGCTGATAAATTTCCATCTACAATGTAGAATGGAGACAGGCAAGGAAAAATGAGCTGCCATGATGCACTAGTCATTGTGATTCACAGTTCAAAATGAAGGCAAGAAGAGAAATAACTAGGAACACTGGCTTCCGCNTTTTTTTTTTTTTTTCAGGAAAGGACTCCTCTCTTATTTATTCAATACAAGCCTTTGGGAGGACACTGGATGTCTCAGAGGTTGAACAAAAGGATACAGAACATTCCACCTCTGGATTTATGGCTAATAAAACACAGGAGTTGTGAATACCAGTCACATTTTTTAGTGGCTGGCTGCTCATCAGCATTTCATTTGATCACCATCACACAGGGCAGGGGGACTGCTCACAGCAGTCATTTCCTGGCAGAGATGACTACTCCGATGGTCATGAACCGTCTACAGAGATGCAGTGTTTGTATATTAACCCTACAGCAATAGTGGGCACTAATTTGAAAGCCATGTTTGCATGGTGCTTGTACTTGTCCTGTGGGAACACAGTGGTGCTTTGGATATCCCCAGCATTCACTGGCCACCCAGAACATGCCACAGGGCGCCTAAACAGCATTCACCATCAGAAAACACAGTGTCCTTCCCCAGTCCCTGGTCTTTTCTGCACCCTCACGTCCAGATACACCATTTATGTGGAAAAGCAGAAGTAGCTTCGGACTTAAAATACTCTGTAGAACCACCCAACCAAGGTGGTGTTTTTAGAAACAAAGAGGGAGGGCAAGGGAATTGCAGAAAATGGGTAGAATAGCAGAAAAAAAAGTAAGGTATGCTTGGTAAAGCAGAACTAGGAGCCAGCAGATCAACCAACAAAACCACCTGGAGCACCAGAGTGGCATTTCCTGCTCTAGGACTTTTAAAGGCACTACATCTCAGCCACTGTGGGACACAGATCTGGCTAAAGGTAGTTCTGAAGCTGTCTCAACATCTTGCTTCTACCAAAGGATGACAAACTCTACTCTGAAGCAGAAATAAACCCAACCAAACTGATGGATCCTAACACCTGATGGCAGGCAAGAGCCTATAATGTGAAAGCCTACAGCAAAGAATCCTTTCAGAGAACCTGGGAACCTGATTAGAGCAAGCAGGCTGCAGGTGTAGTGGTTACTAAGCTTCACTTTATACTCTGCTGCTCAATAGCCCAAAATAAGCAGGCACAAAAGCAACAAAGAGTGGTGCCTCCATCTGTGAAATTGAAATAACTCTACTCCTCTGTTTGTAAGATTCCATCTTCTCTCTACCATGGCCATTTATTTAATCTTAAATTTAGCCACCTATAAACCAGGTAGCTCTAGCTTGCAAGCCCATCCACATTTTTTTCCTACCTATAAACAAAGACTGTAAACTCAGAGGATGACTTATTCACCCTAAAATAGATGAAGATGTACTGCTCTCTTAAGGTGTCTTCCACTCTTCAGTCTAAACAAGAGACCAAAGCAACCAACACACAACTAGCAGCAAACAAGGTGTATCTCCCCATGAATGGGTTAGAAAATTGCATGCACTGAGCTGGCAGTACAAATGAAGGGGCAGGACCTCAGCCATCCTGGCTGAGATCAGAAGTTCACGATATATTATAATGCTCTGGTGCTCTACATTTTAAATGTTATTATTCTGGATATGTATGAGAATTGCTACTAGAAGCAGGTGCCAAATGGTATCAGGACTCCACTGTGACTAACAAAATTTATCGCGTTCCAAAGTGAAGCGAGCAGAGATAAGCAGAGAAATATGATATGGATTTCCCAACAGCTGCTGGCAGCATAAAGAATATGAAGAGAGAGCTGATAAAATGTGAAATGGCTTCTTCTCAAGAGCTGGGATAAGCCCTTCCCTTCACTGCATGCTTGTCCCATCACACCACTGAAGAACTGGCAACCCTTGTTGTGGCAAAGCTGATGCCCACTGGTAGAAATGGTACATCACAGAACCTCATCATGTGAGGTTAGGACACCACATCCCTGCAGACACAACCCAAGAGAGAGTTCAGCCACCTGGAAAAGAGGGCAGCCTGGAGCTTGGAGAGTCTGACCTTCCAAGGGCCTCTACTTTTCCTACTCTGGTCATTTCACTACTATAGTCTATATAAAAGCATTACTTTTTTACAACTCTGAAGAAATACACTTCATCATTACTCATTTTCCATTTGTACTGTCTAAAAGATCTGACATATTTATCGTGTTCTTGATTCTGATGTATTCTAATTTTCCAAAGAGGTGTTTTATGCATCCCTGATAAGGCAGCATATTGATTTGATTCCAAGCACTTGACTGACTCAGCAAAGATGGTCTTATCAACACATATTCAAGAAATTTGGTCTAGAGGACACTTTAATAGCCTCAAAGATAAAAGACAGCTCTGATGACAAAGCCTCATTACTTAATCAGATATTAATTAGATAATTAATTAGAAACAAGGCCCTTCCCAGGCCCTTTTCTACTTTTATTACTATAGCTAAAAATGCTTCTCTAACGATTCTCTGAAGTAGCTAATCATTTTAATTTGCATTATTTTATAGCAAAAGGAAGTGCTTTGAATGTAGGATTTTGTGAAGCAGTTCTAGTTCTAAGTTCCATTTAACATCTACTCTGTTCTACGCTATTCATATTTAAACTGGAACTTCTCTTAAATGTGTCTTGAACAAAATGTCAAGGGGAGACTGTGGAACTGCCCCCTCGCTCAACTCTGTATTTTTGTGGTAGATGTGGATGACAAAGAATTCCCTCCAGCCACTCAGAGAATAAGCACACTCTGGGTCATACAAACTGCCCTGACAGGAGCTCACCATGCTAAAAGAGGGGGACATGTGACTCCAGTCTCAGTTTCCCAGCTGGGGATGCACACATGTGGCCACTCATGCCCCCTGGGAAGGTGACTTACTCGAAACTTGCCTTTGACACTGTCTGACTGTTTTGGCATCAGTGGTAGGCAGTACTGTGGGGACATTTAGATAACCCTGAGTCATCTCTAAAATAACACAAGGAGCGTTAAATTTTTCAAACCGTCAGCAAATCTTTGCAAAACTGATGTAATCAAAAAAAGAGGGCAGTGATAAAGATAGTTTAGTCCACTTCCTTAGACACAGATATTAAAAATTGCAGACAACTCCCAAACCAACTTTTACAGTCAGCCTGCAGCTCCTTCCAGTCCCTACCTCAGCCAACCCCTCTCCCACAAGCCTTATGTCTACCCCTACTTGTGACCCACAAAGGTTACTGTCCCCAGCAGCACACCCACACAATCTGAACATAAATACCACAGAATCCTGACTGACCTCAGGCAAGGCTCCTTAGCACTCAGTTTCACATTAACTTAGCTTCCTGGGGAAAAACTGACTCTTGCTGTTCCCAAAATTAAAAAATCCAAAGCTCATGAGATGCAGCCACCTGAGACAGCTGGGGACTGGCAATGCAAGAAGAACCTTCTAGACTTAGGAACACATCTTTGCCTCCAATCACAACATGACTGAGAGCCTCTACATGCTATTTTTCCAGAACTAATAAGACAGAACCAGATCCCCAATTAGTTAAAACCAATATGGCTCTATCACACCCAAGGGAATGAGTAACATTGGCAAATTTACACAAATTTACACAATAAAGGTCAGGATCCACTGTATCTGTGTATATCTATAAATATAAAGGCTAACAACATTAACAAGAGGATGTAATGCACTTTGCAAGCATTTCACAATTTTGCATTTCGGAGAATTCTGCATTTCTGAAAATCTTCAAAGTTTAAACTTGCATGTACAAGACAAAGCAACCATGCAAATTTAGTTTTCTAAAGAAGAAAATAGAATTTGGAGCCGTAAAAGAAGACAAGGCTCAGCCTCAT
This sequence comes from Rhipidura dahli, assembly GCA_013399225.1. Classification (NCBI taxonomy): domain Eukaryota; kingdom Metazoa; phylum Chordata; class Aves; order Passeriformes; family Rhipiduridae; genus Rhipidura; species Rhipidura dahli. The sequence goes on along the minus strand of VXAC01005025.1, from coordinate 999,375 downwards.
ATTGCTCTCAACAGGTATTTTGTGGTGCCATATTCCCAGCAGAACAGATTTCAGCACAAGTTTCAATCTGAGAAATAATATACAAGACATAAAACCATCACATTCCTGAATCCTTCAAAGCTTATCCATTCCAATTACCACTGAAATATCCATGACAGGGTCTGCAAACCCTCCCAGCCTTTTGGAATAGCATTTTTGAGCATCACATAACAGAGACATCCTAATTCACCAGACAGAAGGAGCTCCCAGGCCAGATAGCACAGCTGACAATGCTCTTCTGTAAGCTGCACCACTTGCTTTGCAGGGTGACCTGGTTATACAACTGGCTCCCCAGGCGAGAAGCTAGGGTTGTTCTGAATGCTCCCACATGACTCTGGTCCTTTCTCATCCAGACAGTCAGGCCATGACCCTGGTTCCTCTCCTAGTTCCTCAGAGTGAAGAATTTTGGTTGAGAAATGTAAGGACAGGAATATCAATGCAAAAATGAAAGAGAACTGTCAGCCATCTCTTGGCTTGGGCAGTAGTCAGATCAGCAGCTGGATTACACCTCTCCTCAGTCCAGTGCTGCACTGCAGGTGGGTATTTCACAGCAGCACTGGTCGAGTGCGAGTCTCATCCATTCCCTGAGCACAAGCATTAACAGCCTTCACTCCAGCCACCACCTTTTCAAAAGGCAGACACTCAGTCTCACCTTGTGTCGATACAGACTCCCCCAAAAGGTGAGCTCGCAGTTTATCACCAAGTTTAATAAATTGCTGTGGTCCACAGAGCAGGGGTCCCCCTCTTCCCCACCAAACGTTTGCCAGTTGTGGGCAGCTCAGAAAGAAGACAGCTGATCACTCCTGCTCTACCATGCCCTAAAACTTCACTGCCTAATATCCTTTAAACCACCATGTTGGTTCAGGCTAAATTTCACCCCAGAAAAGCCTTCTTTTCCTGTCATCTTTTGCACTCAGCCCTCAGAAGCTCATCTAACACAAAACATTTTGCCTTTGGGAGAATAAACCTGTTGGAATTTTTTCAGACAGAAGATCAATAAAGTGGGTACAGCTTGAAAAGTCAATCAGCATCAGCAAGTCCCCCAGGAGATAGCTGAGGGATTGTCTTTTTAATGAAGGAACAGTAAACGGAGCACAAGGAAATGCACATCCCCTTCAAACTCACAAGGGAGGCTGACACACAAGGAAAGAAATTGAAGCACTGGAAGAGACCATCTCTCCAGTTTGATAGGCTGACTCAAGAAATAGTCAAACAGGAAGATCCAGCCTAGACTTGTTCAAACTGAGAGCTGGCTCCAGTTACACTGCAGATGTTTCCTCTAGGTGTTAGAGGAGGAATATTTTTGTTTAGAACCCAAAACACATAAGGATAAATATCCCTATGCCTTTACTTCTAAGTAGTGAGCTAAAAAGGTGGTTCTTACTCATGAAATCTTGGCCTTTTCTAAATTAATTTTATGAAGAGCTAAGTACCCTGCATATTATCAAGGCAAATGAAAGGAGGAAGGTGTCCGTGCTCCAAGATGCTAAAGTTCTTTTCCTAAACACACCATGGATTTTCTTTATGTCTTTGCATTTAATCACATAAAGTATCAAACACAAACAATCAACATGCAGACTCCAAGGTTGGCTGAAAAAAAATTCTGTTGTACTAAAGGCATTGAAAGGTACCTTAGGAGACCTGCAAGGTTCTTACTTTGCCACAGGCTTCCTATGTGTTTTTTACACAGGAGGGCAAATTTTGCTGCTGTTCCAATCACCTGGGTTGGAGTATGGCATCTCCCACAAAGGTTCACATGGAGGAAGACATTTCAAATTGCAAACTGAGATCCACATTTTCCTGGCAGATGGATTGAGCTGTGTGAGGTTGTGTGCCCTATGCTATGACAGAGCCCAGATACATCAATGCACTTGTCTATCCAAGCATTCCAGTCTATGACTGTATATTTTGGGCCTTTAGCCATGCTTTCCACTTGAACTTGGGCTCCAGTCTCACTCAGGGTATCTGCCCAGTGATCAGCCAACTGTTGCTCATGTTACTGACAGCACAGTCCATGGATCCACACCTAAAAAACCAAATAATTACACCCAAATTCAATACACTGTGAAGTGTATCTTTAACTGTGCTCTAACCCAGCATGATTCGTTCAGAGCCCCTGGAAAGTTTTTAAGCAGTGGCACTTAAGTTGTTTTAGTGATATTATTTAGACCAGGAAAAAAATGGTTTTTTTTCTCTTCATTCTACTTAACCTGATACTTCAAAAGCCAATGACAAAATGAAGCATGATATTACACTCCTGGAAGGGACCATTAAGTCCCCCACGGATAATGTCAGCATAAAGGGTTGCCCGTCTTTCAGCAGGTAAATTGCAATAGCCTGTGATTAATAAAGAAGTAGTGGCAACTCATCACTGGCCATTTCCTTATCCCTTTTAGCTGCCTTACCAGAAGGCACGTGGTTTGTTTTAACATCAGCTTTAACATTCTGGAAATGAATCTTCCTGCAGGCTGAACAGGAATGCTCTGATAATAAACCCCCTACAGTAAACAGGGGTCTGATCAACCACTTGGTGCAGAAGCAGGTCTGCAGACTTGTCTGTGCACACCCCTGCAGGTTTTATTTACTCTGAGGACAGTGGAGAAAATTAAATATGGGTACAAAAGAGGGAGATTCACATGTTTGCAGGATTTCTAGCATAAGCATTTAGTCATGGCTGATACATCTTTGAGCAGTACACGGATACCCTGAGCACAAGAACATGTAGGAAAGGTGGTTAATCTCTGCAGCTTATTCCAAAGAATCAGGGCAGTTATGAGTGGCCAGTGGCTCAGAACTGATGACTCTTCTTCCCCCACCTTTGCGCCTTCAAAGGGTCCCTGGGAGGGCATCTGGACAGAAGACCTGCTGGATTCACACCACTGCCTTGAGTATGCTGCTGATTGCTCGTGTTCTAACATTAGGCCCTCAGCTATTGAATGTCCAAAAGCAACTGCTCATCCCATCCAAAGCTGGAAGCCTCAATACAGTACAGCATGTTCCTCAGAACATCCTGCATCACCCACTTTTAAATTAGCACCACAGTGAACCTGCATCACTTAGCCAATTGAAAATAGAAACTGGTGAGAGGATCTCCCACTACAGGAAATCTGCTGAACTTAACCAAGCTTCCCCCAATTCATTTCACCTCAACCCTCCCTCTCCCAATACCTCTTTAACCCCTCTGGTGAGTGCCTATATTAATCGCAGTCCATGCAGACAAAAAAACCTTCTCCCAGAGTCCATTTTGGACACAAATATTTATTTGTCCTTGACTCAGATGCAAGAGAATAGGTCCATGTTAACGAGCTACAATAACAGATCAATAAAGTTCATACTGAGCCTTAAGTGCAGCGATTACTGAAAGAGGGGATGCAGAAAGAGATATAACATGGTGTACATATGAATCATGTACTATTACACAGCTGCTAAGCTTTAAAACAATGTGTTTGTAATAATCAGAGCAGCGTGTGAAATAGCAGCTGTCTTTTCAAGCCAACTGCAACAGTGCATTGGGAGTGCTTTCTAAAGGGGTTATTTCTTTGTCCATACTTTACACAACTGATGCTGAAAATAGAGAAAATAAATAACTATGAGGTTTTGCTACAAGTCATTATTTTGCAAGGATTGCACTTTAATAGCTCTAATACACAAAGTTTTTCATGAATTATTCTCCTTTCCTCATGGGTGAGGGCAAACGATAAACATGGGTTTCTTTAACCCCCATCTTCTCTCAGTCTCTTTCTGGTTTTTTTACATCTCATTCTGTCACCACTTATCAGTGTCCCTGCAGCAAAAAAAGGGGAAAATATTAAATGCATTTCCAGGAATTCTATCTCATCCTTAATGACACCATCAATAATTGCTGTCACAAGCTAATATCATAGTTGCAACCTTACAAGGAAGATAAAGAGGCAGCGTTTTTCACACTGAGGTTTCTAGACAGGCTCTAAATGGGATTTTGTTGCATGCTTTGAAATGCCTCCTGGATAGCTCAGTGGGAACTAAAAACAGGTTGAATCCAGACAAGGGAACACTAAACCCCAGATTTAGTACTTCCACGAACTTCCTGGAATGATTTTGGACCCAGAAAGCCGGATGTAAATAAATACAGCAAATGCTGTCCTTACAGCAAGGCTTACACCTTTGGACACCAGGATATCCTCAGGCAGCTGCTTCTTCATGCATCAAACAGATTCCAGTGATGCCCATTCAGCAGTACCCAGATATCCTTTAGTCCCTATGCCACAGTGCAGGTAAGATCTTGTCATCACAGTACACACAACATTAACAGAATTTATTCTCCAAGATGCTTTAAAAAAAAAAAAAATTGTTTAGAACCCTCACCCTGCTTTTGTTTACTCCATGCCATCAGCCAAATACACCATTCAGTAAGAGCCCAAAAACAAGTCATTAGTCATAGACCGTAGTGCTTCAGTATCATAAACACACTGTCAGACATAAGTCTCTGACTCTGGCAGAGGGAAATTGGAGCTAAAATCTTATCTTTCCATGAAACACAGTGATTTGGTTCACCTTTTGAAAAAGGTTAGAAAATTAAAGAAAGAGGCAGAGTTAAGGTAACAACAATGTCTACACCATGGATCCCCTCATTTCCACACATTGAACCCAGAAGCACAGTTTCTGAAGCGTCAGAGTTTATTATTCTGGACCTGTTTAGACCCCACCACGTGAGTCTGGTCCAAGTTCATGCCAGTGCAGTCAGCTCCAAAAGTCAGAGCCTCTAAGCAAGGGCACCATCTCAGAAACAAGGAGTGATTAGCTCCGGACTAGAGAGCTGTAAATTTATTTTCCAATGTCAGTGTCTCACTCTAAGCAGGACAGAAAGAGCACATCTTATCATTCCAACATGAAAAGAAGTGGAAAGGAACAGTATGATAATTTCAGCAAAAATAATTGCTTTGCTTGTGCCTACACACTTAAATTTTCTTCACTGCATTACCTTCCCCAGACCAGTGTATGTGCAATGCAAATCAGCTGCTGAGCAGTATTTGTACTACAATAATAACTTGGAAGAACTTGTTTAATATCAGAAGACTTATTGGAGCAGATGAATGGCTCTGACATGATATCCATGGGATAGAAATTCAATTAAAAACGGCAAGTGGCACAGAAGTGGTAGTTATTGTTCAACATGTACCATGGGACATTTGCTGAAATACAGCTATTAGCTGCACTGGTTGAGAAATTCTGGGGTTTTTTTATGGCAGTCTGTTAGCTTATAGAAAGTTAAATTAATAAAAACACCGAATCACTCTCATGTTACAAGAACAGAGCAAAGCCAAGGACTAGTTGCATATTTTATAAATATGGATTAAGTGCATTATGCCAAGGAAATTAGAGATGTCACAAATATAATAAAAATGAAAGATTTTCTGGCTCTAGTGCTGATGACATGCTGGTTTGACAAGGCAATACATGCTGGTTTGCCCATCCTTACCTCCCCAGGATGTTAATTATTATTCCTAATACTAGCATCTACACTCATGACGTGTTCAGCCCTCAGTGGAGATAGACTTACATGAGAAAGTTACCTCCCTGCCTGTTAGCAGCATCCCAAACTCATCTTCTGTCTTGTGGAGTTCATTCTGCCCCCAAAGAAGAAGAACTAAAAGGATGGAAGGAGAATGGCTTTTGTTGGTTCTTTGTTTTTTAAGTTAGATGGAGGACAGATCTCACTGAGAACTCCCTAAGCCCATCCAAGTTTTGTCAAGTCACAAAGATGGAATAGTCAGGATTCCCAGGATGAAAGTTTGATTTCCTAACATCCATTCTTACAGTGGACAGACAGATGAACCCCTATTCTTAATTATGTATCCATCTTGCCTGTTCCGAGCAGAGAACACGAATTCTTAATCTCCCTTTTCACTCCTTTTGTGAGAATATTGTAGTTGCTTATGTATGAGGAAGCACAGTTACAAATTCCTTCCTGCAAATGGAATATCAATCCTTGCAAGAATAACCTTTCATGGAAGGCAAAGATTACTGTCACAGTCCTATTTTTCCCACCAGGAGCTAGATGCATCATGCCACTCAAAATTAACACCACCTTAACACCTATCTGTAAGAACATGTGACAGCTGCCATTTTTTAACATTCCAAATGGAACTAGGGATCTCAATCTAGTCACTTGGATCCGTCTGGTTTGACAAAACTATTTCAGGGTACACCTGTCTTGGACTGAACACATGCTAGCTACTGGTAGCAGTCATGAGCAGAGTGCAAAGGGAATTAGTAAGTGTTGTGGGTACTCTGCAAGCAGCTCTTCTGGCTCCAGAGAATCAAAGGGTTATTCTGGCACACCAGACTGTTTCTTCATGCAGAGTTGAGGACTTTAGCAACCAGCCTTTGAACAGAGATTTCAGTTTCTCCCAAGAGCTGTGTTTATGGCCAATGCTGTGTAAACACAATGAATGGCCTTTGCTCGAGGAAATGACCTATCAGAGGATGCTGTGTTTCCCTGGTACAAGAACCCTTCAAGTCTAGTGCCACATAAATGCTGCACAGGTCAGAGGGCAGGGAGTTTGGGAGAATGAAAGGCTCTCTGCTCCCTGTCCTTCCACACAGCCCTGCAGATGGATTGTGCTGAGTGGGGAAGAATAAGCAGGTTACCAGACAGGCCTTCAAAGGAGACATCTCTGCAGGCACCCAGACATGTTTGAGACAATCCATGACAAAGGGCTACACCGTGCTGAATGTGAGGGGATTAAACATCAGGGCAATACAAAGAGCTTCAACTTGTGGTTTTGTCAGCAGCCATAAACCCAGGCATGAGCATTTCCTCTTTTCTTTTCCTCTGCATTAACAGTTATTACCTCTGGCTGGAAGCACATAGTAGGATCATGAAAGCATCATGTCAACTCCTCTGCTTCAGTTTCCCACTGAAGAGAAATGGAGATAAGCATGGAGATATCCACTTCGTTATTGCAGAAAGCATTGTCTGAGCTTATTTGCATAAACAAAATAGCTAGCGTGACCAACGAGGTCAAATAAGCATAGAAAAAGAAAATAAAGCCACGACAAAACCACTTCTCTAGGTTACACTCAGATCTGTCGAACACAGGCACTTAGCTGAAGAATCATAACTTCCATTTCAAAAGCATAAAGAGCTTTTGACCACCTGCTGCCCACAGCTGCCAGGATATTGGTCTGGCATAAGCCAGAAAGAGAAATCATCACACTTCCACTGCAGGTGAGTAACAGTGTGGCCCTGCATCCTCAGACAGAAGTGTCTCACACTTTCCCTGCAGCTCCAGGACCAGCAATAGCAGGAGGGTGTGCACAAGCTGCCTGGGCATCCTCAGTGTGCATAGTATCAGTGTGAGCACAAACAAGCCAGCAGCCTGTTTGTCATCATCTGTGCTTGCCACCAACCACCCTCCACTTCTACCATGTCAGCTTGGCAGCATCCTAACAAAGAAAAAGAGAAATCCTTCCCTTGCTCCTGCCACATGCTCACCTCACTTTGAATCCCCAAACATTGATAGAAAGGATTAAAGTGAGTGCTGCTTAAAATAAAATGGATATAGGATTCAAAACCAATTACCAAAGCATAATCTTGCTCAGATGGGCACGCTAAGAATAATTGCTATCCATAAGATGAATGCTTGTTGGAGACACGTTACAGAAGACTGCATAATTAAATATAGCAACTGATCCTCATTTATCTATCGAGCAATTCACATTTAAAAGCTCACCTGCATGCATTTGGGCAAAAACCACTTGGGAGTTTTCATGGCAGTGGAAAGTTTGGGGAAAAGCAGAAAGAGGAAAATAAAACAGCAGGAAAAGTAATCAGCTGGTCACCAGAAAAAGAGTACGGAGGGAATGGTAAAAGCCTGCTCTGGGCACTATATGCCCTTTAAAATAATAACTTTTGAGAGAAGTGAAAACCTCTTTGATGTCAGCTTACACTTGGCCCCCAAAAAAATTGCTTCTAGATGCAGAAGCAAAAGAGGGCACTCTGCCAGGTAGTGCTTTCTCAAGATGCTCTCAGTAGTGTCTGCTGAGTGGAGGAAAGCAACAAATGCAACCAGTTTCCACATCCCAGCAGTTCCCACATGGCACCAGCCTTTCCCTATCCACTCAGCCAAGGGACAGCTGACAGGTGACCCCCATCATGTACCAGGCACTATAAAGCCCTGCCAGCCCAGCTCCTGAAGCACAGCACCAAGCTCTTCTCTTGACACGTGTCACCCAAAGCTAGTTATGCCCTGGCTCTCCTCTCCATGGATACTCCTTGAAAACTTTACCATGTGGGGTTTTCCCAGAATCATCTTGCCCTGACGTATGATAACTACACCATGCTGCCAGAAAGGTGAGCTAGAAGCCAGAGAAGGATCTCCAGCAATAAAACAAGATTCAGAAACCCACATTCTTATTGGTTGTGGTCCCAGGCCAAAACAGGTCTCCTAGAGAAACTGTCAGCCTGCAAAGACACGAACAACAACTGTTCACTGTAAATTTTAGTACTGTTTTCCAAACATGCAGTCCATTTCCAGCTGTCATTTTTCAGGTATTTGAAAGATGCAAGTATGAATGCTTGGTTGGGAGATACTGGCATTAATAAAACATTCCAATTTAAAAATACATGCTGAGTCCCAATGAGAATATCAGAAAAGCAATGTTCATTTTATTAACTGATTTATACAAATACTATTAGTAGCTGAACAGGACAAATAGCTGCTTCATCCCGTAAATAAAATATTCATCTAACTTCTCCCTTAGTGAAGAAATAAACAAAGCTTTACAATTTGGAGGCCAGATCAATTTCTGTGGGTAATATTATCTGTGGAGAAAAATAAGAATGTATAAAGGGAAAGATTTTCAAAGCCACCTACCTAATACAGAAGTCCAATTAAACTTAATGAGAGCTGATCTTCAGCTTAAGTATGCAGCATTGACGACCTTAATCAAAACATACTACATTTTCCTACATATATCTTCTGAAATATCTTCTTTCTTAAAATCCATTTTACATTGTCCCTGAGAGATTAATTTTCTCAGCAGCACCTTCCCTGCAACCCTCTGATCTTGCATGAGCCCCCAACCAACCAAACAACTTGAGCAACAAACACCAAACACGCAAAACGTTTTTACTGTGGACAACCAGTGAGAGAAACAGAGGCTGTCCTTTGAAAACTGTCAGTCAGTGAAGTGTGACAGCATTAAATCCTTGCAGACATTACCTGAAAAACAGGGCTTTCATACACCCAGCCTGAGGTTTGGAGTCAGAGGTGAGGCTCTGGGGGCCCTTGTACAACAAACGCTTCTGATAATAACTTAGTATAGAAAAAAATACAGATAGAGACAAGTTTCATTCTTAAGATTCCTATGATGTCCATACTAATAATGCAACAGTTTCCATTTCCACAATAATCTGAATGCAATGTCTTACACATTCCTCAAGTGAATGAGCATGGCCATCTCCATAGCGGCAACGTGAAAAATACAGAAATCTCAGTTTTATCCCTGAACTTTTCTCCCACCTGAGGAGTTTCATCATTCTGTGCCAACGGCAAGAGTCCAGAGATGAGACATTTAGACCCTGTTTCTAGTGCACTTGCTTTAAACTTGAATAACCAGTGCAAATAGAAGTGCACTGAAATGTAAAGCTTCCCATGTTAAAGGCAGATCTTCAGCTTCTGGGAAAGCCTCCAAGTCTCCCTCACGGACGACTTTGAAAATGCCTGTAAAGACTTCTGAGATGCTGTACCCCAAAGAGGTTGACCTCCTAATTCAGTCACACACAGGGGAACAGTCACAAGGTCTTAAAGGTTGAAACATGGCTCAAGTCTGTTACAAAAGACTGGTGCCAAGAAAGAAGGAAAGAAAAAGCATATTTGCAATATTGGTTTTTGACAGAAAGAAAAACATCAGCACAATCAATAAACACTCCATTTGACACACTTTGTTTCCTACATGATCTCTGGTAAAATGACATCATGTGAAGAACATTGTCTACATTTTGTCTGCAAAATGCATTTGAAACCATCTCTACCTCATGACACATTTCTTCTTCTTCCAGATTATTGGTACTTCAATGCAAAGAAATCCAAAACCACTGAAAGCAAGCTTCTGTTTAATAAAAACCACCATCACCCTGACTGTTGTATAATCAATGGCTTTTAAGGAAGAAACTATTAAAATATTTTCTTCCTAAAATCCATTTTTACATAGCTCTGGGAAAACTATACTGACTAACAAATCTGAGTCAGATCATAGCTATGCTCTGTTAGGGATCTCCAATGAATCCAGCAGATTTAGTCTCAATTCAAATCAGTTTTTGATCACATTGTGAACTGAATAACCAGAATTTGGGCAAAATTCATAGGGTAAATAGAATTAAGTGTTCCATAGTGAAGCATACTCTTTGTGGGTGAAATTAAAAAAATTAGACATGCAATTTAGCAAAGCAAGGACAGGGAGCTATCAGTAATCATCAGAATGTGAAAGGTCTAGAAGCTTGATCCAATTCCTGTTGGATGCAGACAGAAGAAAAATAATCCTATTTACCTCTTCAAAATGGATGCAAAAATTAAAACTAAAAAAAGGAAATATTAGGTCAAATGTCACTAAAATCTTGTAACTTGAAGAATCATCAGGGGTGCCCATCGAAGATACTTCATCAAAATGTCTAGATGGACTAAGAAATTGAAACATCTCTGTCTAGTCAGAGAGAAAATTCAAGTTTGGGACAGCTCTGGCATTTAAAACATGGAACTAGCTGCCCAACAAAGTGACAGAAATGTCACTGCATAAACACAACAAAATGTAATTGTCACGTTAGACCTGTGCAGCAGAGAGGGAGCACAAACTTACAGGGAAGAGATTGTTCTCTGCAGAGCAATTTGTCAAACTGGCCTCTCCTTTGGGCCCTCCCTCCGCACGCAGTACCAGAGACACCAGTCCCAGAATTCTCTCCCTTGCGTCAGCAATCAGCCACAAACACCACCATGTTATTTCAGCAAAGAGAGTGGAAGTGAGGGACATCTCACCATTTTCTTCATAAAAACAGACTGTGATGGAAAAAAGTCATGTTTGCAGAATGTAAACAGAGATTTCATAGCACCAAGTCTTCATTTTTATCACATCAGATAGCTCTTTCTTTCTAAAGAGAACTCTGAGGAAAGATAACTAAAGGTTGTTAAGTCCTGCTGCAGCTTTGGATTTATGATGGAAAACCATTTATTTTCCTAAACTACTTGCAACAAATGTTGCTAGGCAGAAAAAGCCAATAGAAGCACTTGTAAATGCTCTATTGAGAGGCAGAAAAGTAGAAGGTGACAAATGCTGAAATGACCAGATGAGGTTTTAATTTTAAAACGCTATAAACATCATAACAATTATTTAATGGCAGGGAATCAAAGTCAGCTTTTTCTCCTTAATGCAGGGGGACCTACAATGCAATACAAATAGAAACTATGCTTTATTTTGTGCAGTGTGCATCTTTCCACTGCACCTGAAAATACATACAAGAAGTAAATACCACAGTTGTAAGGCTAAAATAAAATATCCTAGTCTAGGAAGATAAATTCAAACACATGTAAAAAGAAAAGTGCTATTTTCAGGTAAATAATAACATGAAGAAACACAAGCCAGTTGTTCCAAAATGTGGAGCCATTTTTTTGTGCCAGAACAGTCTGACTAGCCAAGACCATATCTTTAGAAATACTGCATCAGTTCCCGCAGGAGAAAACCTGCATGCTTTATCTGCACCCTCCTGATCTTATAGCCACAGCAAATAAAATCCTCAAACATCATCCTGCTGTTCACCACCTCCTATTTCAGAAGAACAAAGCCATGGAATTATGATTTTTTTTCTTTTGAGCCAAGAGGAACTTTTGCAGGGGAAACAGTCAAGAAGGAGCTGGGCAGCTCACCCAGTTTGCATGAGAACACAGCGCCTTTAACCCTACAGCTGCCCTTATTCCAGCCAAGGCACACAGGGCCTTCACCTGCAGAGGTTTTCTGACTGCAGCTGCTGTTCAGCGTACTGAGCACCTGCCTTCCCAGCTGGTGATGAGAACCTGGGGCCACTCAGCACTATGTGCTGTTTGATAACAGCTCCCAGGTGAAGTGAAACCTGATGGACGCTGCACCCAGGCTGCAGAGGCACCCACAGAGCACAGGAGCCAGCGGACACCACAGCACTGATGGATCCAACAATGCATCCAGCACAGGGATGCACCTATGCTGCTGGGTCAGCCTTGTCCCCTCTGTCCAGTCTTGGGGCTGGCTGCATCCGAGGTGCCTGCAAGGTGGAATCTTAATAATCTATCTTGCAGCAGCACCAAGCTCAGGTAAAGGTTCCCCTTTCCCTCAGGCACCAGCCAGGTCCAAGATTCACAGCAAACCTGAGACTCTGCACCCCTCCCAGGATATTCTCATCAGCCATGAAGCCTTTGGCAGAGTTGAAAAGGAAGAAAAGCCTTCTCTATCCTCAGTCTCAAGAAAAATTCCCTGCTTTCAAGGGTCTTTTAAAGATCAAAAAAAAAGCTTCTCAGGGAAAAAAGTGATCCACATGAATGAGCCAGTGCTTCATTTCATCCCCCTGAATTTTATGCCCTCAGCTCTTTTTGCAAATAATTATAATGCCATGAAAAGGAAAATGAGGAACAAAGAGCTCCAAGGCTTGGTTTTCATCATCAAGGAATCATGGCTGCAATTTGAAATGTCACAGGTGCTGAGGCTCTCAGATATATAGCAAACCAGCCTGTCTTTCAGCATCACTGAATTTGGCCAACTCAGCCCAGAGTCCATTTGCTGCAGCATCAAAAATGAAATGCAGTTCTAGCAGCAATGCAAATCAGATCACATAATTGAAAGACTATAAGTATTAGTAAAGACTGAGTATGTTTCCAGCCAAGAAGCAATACTTCAAACTACACTGGGGACTCAATGTAGAAATTATTGAGTAAGATTCTCTGGACTGCACTACACGATTAGATTATTATCATTACTTCTTCTCTGTGCTTTAAATCTATCAATCTGAGAACGTGCAAAGCTGCACTTCTACAGAGAGCACCTTTCTGAGAATTCTCTTCCCGCATTATAAACTGGAACATGAGAAATTTGAGGACATTGGATTTGCTGCCATTTGTGAAGAGAAGCAGCACACAAACAGGAATCATGAGAGTAGCAAAACCTGCTGCATTATGGAAAACAACTGGTCTTTAAACAGGATGTGAGAGCTTTCTTGGGGAAGTAGAGGGCTTTTCCATTCAGTCCGCAAAAGCACAAAGAGCTAAAATCTGATAAACTCAGGCTAGACAAGTGTGGGTGAGGAGGTATTCTGTTCTATTCTGGGTGGGGTTTTTAAAAAAAAAAAAACAGAAAGGGCAACTGTTTCAGCAGACTTTAGTAATGGATAAGGTAAAGTCTTCATTACCACTAATTTTGCAATCAACATAGGATGTCCTCCTAAGAGATTTTGCTCTTGATCAAGCAGATGCTGGATGAGGAATTAATCTCTGCTTAGGGTCTGTAACTGATTTTCTTCTCCTGCATGCTCTTGCCCAGTGTCTGAGTACAGTGCTCCTTCTGCCTTTATGCTCTAGGAATTTTTAAAATAGTTGCATATCCATGTGTCACCAGTTACAGTTATTACTTCACAGTTTATCCCTGTAGTTTCTTCTAGACAATATTTTTCATTTTATTTAGGATTACACCAAGATTCTGACCCAGTATTTCCAGAAGGTATCTGCTCCAAGGAAGACTCTTGTGTCAAAAGATTCCTTCTCTAAAATGTGTCTTCCCATGATAAAATCCCACTTTGCATACAAGTAATCACTTGATAATTTTGCTCCATGAAGCAGGGTGACTCTTGGAAAGCAAGTCTGTTCCAGTGAACAAGGTCCTAAGACTCTCTCCATAGTATGTTCTCTCCTACCCTACCACCATGAGCTAAAAAAATCACTATTAAGGGGTCCTTGGCTATATTCACCACTTTCCCTAGTATTGTATCTAAAATCATCCCCTGCCTCACTTTACAAACACAACAGCATTTGCCACAGTTTCATGCCTATTTGAGAAAAAGAAGTGAGATTCTGAGGTGCTCAGGATTCCTCATATGTCAAGCACATCTTTCTGCTCTTCCACCAGCCATTCAGCCAGCACTGTTGGATTGAACACAGTTGCTTTGACAGTGCTCATGTTTCCAGCACTGCTCTAACATCAGCCAGTTGATTTTTGCACTCCGTGGTCTCTACTGTAATCAGCTGGAGAGGTCATCAAAGAGGTGAGATGAGAACTTTTCATGTTCTCAGCCATCAGACCCAAGCATCCTATCAAACTGCACATCTGCACTGCAATATTGATTTGCCTGTTGATGGGATCTAAATAAGAGCAGATGCACTGCAGAGAGCACGGCCTCAGTGTCATGTTAATGTTTTTATTGAATATTTTCCAATTTCCATGCTGGCTTCACCACCCCATTTGCATAATATTCTAACGGGGACATTTCAAGACAAGGTAGGATAGGTCACAAGATGCTGATAGGTCAAAAGTGTGCTGAATGCACTCAAGGAAAAATTATTCAACCTCTCATCTCCTTTCATAGTCAGTTTGTAATATGAAGCTTGTTGTGCTGCTTTTCCCTAAGGATATGGGTGAGAGGCTCTCCTGTCACTGGAGACAGGGTTAAGAAAAAGCCACCAAAGTTCACCCTCCCTCCCAAAGGCAGGACTAACCAGAAGACTTCTACCTCAGTAGGCTGTCTAACATGTACCTTAAGTCTTTTAAAATGGACACTTCTCACCTCCTCAAGCAAATACTCCAAGGGTATTTTTGCTAAAACCTGCCTCTGCACTGCTGCAAAGTACTCAGAAACTGGAGAATAGACATTGGGAGGCCAGGCGGGGGAGGGAATGATTATGCTGTAGGTATTTGCATACTTACAGGACTGCTGTAAGAACAAAGTGTCCAACTGTTTTTCCTTAACTGAGCTACTGTAGCCTGGCACCTCTTTTCTAAAATTAGCTCCACTTACAGATGTTGCCATAGTATTTGTTGCCATACCAAGGCACTCTCTGCATAGGTGATGTCATTTGTCATGCAGCAGAATGCCAGAGCTGTTTACTAGTTCTGAGCCCTGAGTCACATTTCCTAAAGAACATCCATCACCTCCAGAGGTACCTACACAGGCTATGCATTACTGGAGGCTTTGAGGAGAAATGCTGCCTGAGCTCTGCAGCACAGCACCTGTACCCAGGAGCCAGAGCTCTGCCCTGACACCCAGCCCAGGCAGCAGCTCTTGCCAGCTTCTCCTGAGGTACAACATTCCCACAGGGCTGCCCCATGTTTGGCTCCGGGAAGTTTCTCAGGCTAAGTACCTGATATATGAAGACATGGTTCTCTTCATTACTTTTACAAGACCTGACCCAAAGTCTCTGGAAAAATGCCTGGAAACACTCTGACTTCCTTAGAATCACAGAATAGTTGGGGTTGGAAGTGACCTTTAAAGGTCATCTAGTAAAACATCCCCCAAATGTGGATACTACATTAGTGACCTACATCTAAAATAGGCTCCTGTACATATTTCCCCTCTCCAGATGAAATAATCACTGTACAATCCATAGCCATGCTCAGATTTTTAATATTTCTTCTACCAAGTTTCCTTTACATTTCTGAGAAGCATTTGCATCTCTGGTAACAGGCAGGAAAATTGTGGGGGTATAGATTGATTGATCTCACACTCTACCACTTCTGGAATCAGATGTATGATCAAGTACTTTTTAAACAAATCCCTTTGCATTGGGCTAACTTTTTGCAAAAGCTGGAACCAGAGCTGAGCTTCTGACATGTTTTCTCCTTGTCCCTACTCCCAAGACCCCTTGCAGATTTTTGCCAAGAGCAAAGGCAAATGTTCAGATATAGAGAAAAATAATCAATGTTGTTCTGACTTCAGTCAGCCCTGAAGTGTATTCTCAGGTCTCTGCTGCACAAAATGATTTTGAGGAAACATCCAGCCTGTAAGATTCTAACCAGATATTCTTCTGGATCATTTGCCCACAATGAAAACTCTCAGAGAACAAGCAGCAGGAGAGAGAGATAGCTTACAAATGCATTCCAAAATAATCACAACAATGCATTTTCCCTTCTGCTAAACAGGCAGAGGCCCTGGGCCAAACTCCAAAGAGGAGTCAAGTACAACTCATGTTTTTCCTGGCCCTTACACCTACACAGGTTGCTTTACTTTCACAGTATCCTGGACTCCCCTTACATTCCAACATGTTGTTGACAATTTGCCCACTCAATCCCTTGTGAATTTGCACACATTGTAGACCATATCTTAAACAGTCAAAACACAGAATTATAAAAGGGAAGCAAGAGAGAGCAGAAACCAGCACATCAGCCCTGATCTCTGCACATATTCATTTTCCATACCGAGATCTGGAAAATCTCCTTCACACACTGGACTGTAGCCACCACCCTTGCTTGCGTGGGCCACGCATCACTGCACACCTTCCTGACCAGGCACAAACAACAGATGGTTTTAGGAGAGAGGCAGGTTGAGAGGCTCAAGTTGGAAACAGCCAAACACTGGCTAGAAAACTGTGGCCATTGTGTGCAGCACCAGCCCTGCTCCCTCTGCAGTCTGAGCCAGCACAAAGGCTCTGTGCCTCTGAGTGTCAGAGAGAGCACAGAGCAATCATAACATTTAGATTCATAAGATTAAGGTCACTTTATGAAATACTTCTAAAGGGAAATCCTTTAGAATTTAGAATCCTTTGGTGCCTCCCCATCTTGTTTACAACTTCCTTACCCTGAGAACTATAATTCACATGAAGAAAAATAAAACCAAGGAAAATAGTACCTTATGCTCCAGCTGTTCTTTGAAAAGCTTGTAAGTCATTACATGTTAACTGAAATTCATTGAAGTCATTAAATCTATTTTTCCCCAAAGACAACTCCCTCCCTGAACACCCCCTGCTGTTTGAAATGGCAAAGAGGGACAATGATAGGACCTATTTATGCCTGTTTGAAGGTGAGTCTATACTATCTGATTTTTAATTTCAGTCCATCCATAACAGTCAGGTACACTTCACTGGTCCCTCAAACCACATGTTCTCAGCAGCCTGACCACTGTGGCAGTGTCAAATTCCTTCCCTCCACTCACAAAGGCACCTTATGCTAACTTTAGAGCACCACTTTCCAAGATCAATGATAATTGACTGATTAAGTATGCCTAATGCTGCCAGAATGTGAGCTGATTGTGTAATGGTGCTAATTAGTAACTGCCAGAGCTCATTCCAATTATTAACCTTTATGAATGTCATTTTTGAAGATAACAGTTTGCAACACAGCCTACTGCAGCATTTGTAATGTTTTTTGTCACACAGGATGAGAAGGAGCACAGTGACCAATGAAGCTGAGATAAAACACAAGAAAGGAGCCCTAAGAACAAAGGATTCTGCCTTTGCATTCCACAAGTGATACAGGGATTTTAACAATAGAAAACTGGAACATCTGTGCTAAGGAATTCAAGAACCCACTTTTCCACAAGACCTGAGCACCTCAACAATTCCACTGCCTAGCATGCCTCAAACTTGCATGCAGTGCAAGTATCAAACCAGTTCTGGGTTTACCAGGGGGACATGGCAAGGTGCCATGTCCAATGATGCTCTGGAAGCAGACACAAGAAGAACAAGTTTGCTATTGCATACCAAGGAAAAGTGCCATTCCCATGTCTGCACAGTCACAACTCTGATTCTTCTGATATGTTATGCAACAGAGGACATTTCATGACAAATCACATCTGATGCACCCTGCTAGCATCAGATTTAGCTAGACAACTGAGTTAGATCACAGCCTACTTAACTTCCCCCTCATGTGTCCCGTGAACAAGCCACATGCACTGTCACTATTTAAAATGAGAACTTCCAAAAGAAAATTTGGGCTTCTTATAAATTTCCCTGCCCTGTACCAGGGCCATGTTCTTGTGCCCATCACTGTCAAAAAGCCAGAGGACAACAAACATATACAAACTTTTCACATGGTGTTACTAAAACCTCTCAGCCCCTGTAATTAGGTAGTGTTGGTGCAGACAACTCTTTAATCCTTAGAGAGGAAAATGGTCCACTACAGTCCCCCCTACCATGTACTCTTCCAGAAAAGAAACCCCAGAGCAAACAAATTCTTTGTTCCCCATGCTTTGTACAAAACAGAAAACAGACACATGGAGGTAAAAAGCTAAATGTGCTGTGGTAACTCTGTATTCCTCACAGACATCCCTTTTATCTTTATTGGTTACACATAATAGAACCAATGGGATTTTAATCTTCCAGGGGACATTTACTCTCTACTTTTCTAGAGGCACACTGAATGATGTACCATGGTCCACTGCTTACTCCGTAGCTTAACTACTCCATGGCAATATAACATTATATCTGAAACCTTACATTTGAACAGATGATCTTACTGCCTTGGTTTTCCTCAGCCACACAGAGATCTGCAAGTAATCCAACGAAAGGACAAGGTCTCCCACACAGTGGCTTTACAGAGAATTGTGTCTGGAGCACCTCGAGGTCAAGCTTTTCTGTGATCCCTGAAGTAATTACACAAGACTCAGAGAGGGATCATACTTTATGAGTTCTCAAGGGAACTCATACACCCCTTTGTGCTGATGGACATTGTGTGATCCTCCTGTTTCCACACCAAGACCTGGCACATGTTACCAGTGTGTGAGCTACTCTTTTCCAAGCTGTTCCAGACTTCTGCTCTGAAGCTGCTGCTTACCCATCTCCCTCCAGGACCAACAGTCAGCCACCAGGCTTCCTTCTAAAAGCGACTCCTACAATTTCTAGCATTTCAGAGAAAGAGATGGAAGAGGACCAATGTGCATTTCTCTTTCCATGGGGCTGAAATGAGCTCAGACTCCCACAAGGAGAGCTCCTTGTGAGCTCAGACTCCCACAAGGCCAGAACCCAGGTCTCAGTGATGGGTTGCTCTTTCTTTCTGTGTACTTCTCCCTGGGCACCTTTGGAGCTTCCAGGACTTTTTGTACAAAGGAGCATCCTGAATCCCTGGCAGTAGTTACAGATAGCTGGAGATTGTTACATTTTAAATGCACCAGAACTCACCCAGGTCATCATTCCCAGTGCATCTCTCAACCCTGGACAAACTTCGCTGGGGGTAAGGCTTGGCAGTAACAGCTGTATTAACAGCCTATCCACCTTCCTGTTATCAGTCTCCTGTTATCATCTTCCTCACAGATACCCTGAGCTAGACTACAAGATCCAGAAAATAATATGTAACGGTCCTGTCCCAGATATTCTTGGATTTATCATGGGATAATATCCCTCAACCTTTCCAATATGCCACCACATCTGCATGCCTGAATAGACCTGCAGGATGCTGAGTGCCCAGCTCCTGCAGATAACCTGCTGCTAGATTCTGGCATCTGGAGAGCAAGCTCCAGGGATAACTGGATATAAGTGACTACTATATCCATGGAGTCAGTTTTCTAAAGTAACTGGCCTTCAAAGGCCCAAAAACAAGGCCCAGCAATCTGGTTACAGAAAGGCCTCACTAAACTTTTACAGTTCTTAATCAGAGGCAGAAATCCTACATGTATAAATGCACTAACTTCCCATGATCTCATCGTTTACAGGAGCTTTCATTTTCACTTGGTCAGGCACATACTGTAAAAGAACTGGCTGACAGATTTTACAGATGAAGCACATGTGGTAAGTAAATAAATCAAAGGCTGCCTTCCAGGCAGGGGGAATGTAGCCCTTCGTAAATATTATTTGGAGAAGTGACCACTTCATATGGGCACTTTTAACTTCATTAGAAGCCTAATGAATTTACTATGGACATAAGGAGAGATAGACTTGGCTGAAAGAAAGATGGAAGGCTTTTTGCATTTTTTTTTAACAGCTTTTCTCCATCCTTCAGGTTATTTATAGCCATTATAAAATGGCAGTCCATTTGGGGAAAAAAAAACAGAAGCAAAAACACCACAACATAATAAAACATCAATATAAACACACACAACCCATGTTAAAGTACTAAAGTACTAAATTCAACCAGCCACTGTACAAAGCATCCAAGATTTATGGCTGGGTCTGAAGCCTAATTGGAAAGAACAGAAAAGTCAAGGGAGGAAGGAGATGGGAAGAGAAAGGAAAAGAACAGCTCAGTCAAAGAGAAACAAATCTTGCAAGGCAATGCAAATCCCAGTTTTAGTGTGGGCATTTGCATCCTGCAGCAAGCAATAGGTGGCACCAACAGAGAATCTGTCCTGTACAAGAACCTCCTTATGCAGGCCTGACTGCCTGGAGAGTGCCTGGCAGGATCTTCCTCTGTCTGCCTGATCAGAGGCCCGGGAACTTTCTGAGCCACAAATGAAGTCTTTGCGTGTACTACAGCCCTTGAAAGATTTTGGGTCTGATTCTAGGAACTAATCTAAACTTCACTTGGGTAAAAACAGGCTCCAGCAAGGAGATGCACAGATTAACTACATATTGTCCTATGAGCGACATTCTTCTACTTGCTCTGAACCTTTCGCCAATGCCTCATTATCCTTGGACCCAAAAAATTGCTGAGGTTGGAAGGAATCTTTGGAGCTGATCTGATCCAACCTTCTACTCAAGCAGGGCCACATAGAAGACATTTGCCCAGCATCAGTCCAAATGACTTTTGAATATTTCCAAAGATGGACATACCACAACCTCCTTGAACAACCTCAGTCAGTGCCTACACAGAAGAAATGTTTTCCATCCTATTCAGAGGGAACATCCTGAGTTTCAGTTTGTGCCCATGAATTGTCTCTTGCCCTGTCATTGAGGACACACTTAAAAGAGTGTGGCTCCATTTTCTTTGCCCCCTGATCTGAGGAATTTGTGCACATTGATGTGATCCACCAGTCCCACTCCAGCCTTCCCTTCTCCAGGCTAAAGGGCTCTTTCAGCCTTTCCTCATATGAGTTCCACCCACTTGCTTTAGCAAGACTCTGTCCATACCACATAACATTGTAAGATTTTTAACATACTCTTCTCTGGGCACCTCTTTTCCCAATCCTAATAGATGAGATCTAGTATGGAAGCTCTTATGTAATTTATAAAGAAAGTTTTATTCTTCACTTATCTATTTGCATATTTATAAGGGAATTTAACGTGTGGTTTTCATTACTGCTGGCACAGATTCCCATTGAACGCATCCGCTACTAATCTGTGCCAACGAAACACCTCTGCACAGCACAGAGTGATCATAAAAAGACATTAGGAAGGTCAAAACAAACTCATCTTTAAGTATGGCTTCCTGCAAAAAGTTTTTCAGTCGACATCCAAATCTCATTAGAATGTAAAATGAGATAACTCAACAAAAGGAGCAGCTCAACGAGAGCAATGGAATTGCTGCTCCAAATGATAAAAGAAGAGATGGAGTGGCCAATTCCTGTTAACAGGTGTGGCTCTGCTGATGCAGCAACAACCACAACACCCACAGGATCTGCAACAGCAGGTTCTGAGATACAAACTCCCTCCTGAGTGCTGCCTTGCTTCTTCTAAACAAGTAGGCAAAGCACTACAAACACACCCTACCTGCCAACCCTGACAAGATCACTTCATAGGGACACTGAGGCTTTAAAAGCACATTTGCTCTTGACAAAGCTTCCTCTGACCTTCTCCACCAAAGCCCCAAAACTAAATGCCTGGGAACATGACCAGAGCTCAAAATTCACTGCTGATGAGATAGGATGTCTCCATTCTTGAGGAGCCGTAATCAAAGAAATTCACAAACAAGGACAGAAAAACTATAATAAATATAGCATGTATTAGCTGAGAACACAGGGACAAGCATATTCTTCCAGCTTCCTAGAACACTTTACTTTTTTCCACAACAAATTTCATTAGTTCACACTGAGATCCTCATGCTTACAAATCTACACCAGAAATATCTTTTGGCATTAAATCCCCTAAATTTCCCATTTTATCATCTAGTTTTCTGGAATGGAATGACCAGAGATCTGAGCAGGTTTAAGTTTCCATTGACCCAGCTAAATGCCTAAAAGGACTGGCTCAAAAATTAAATTATGCTGAAGATACTTTTTTGGTTGGTTTGTTTTGGTTTGAGGTTGGTTTTCTTGGTTTTTCAAACTACAATTTCAAAGAGCACTTCTAATCCAATGAAACACCTTTACTTAAAAAATGTGGTAGCATCCAAGAGACACCAACTGATAGAGAGCCCACCTGTGATGCAGAAGACTCAAATCCCTTGTTTGAATAAGACAGCCACAGTAGACACACCAAATTACAAATATTTGTATTACCTGTTAGTCTGCCGCAGAATATTCTGGGGAAATTATATGAAAGATAAAAGCATGTTTTCTTCCCAAGGTCTCTCATCCAGTTCTCTGGACTCAGAGATCTCCAAATCCCAAAACAACTTATATACTGTGGAATATCACATCTCCAGCACAACCCCAGCTATTCTATTGGAACACTTAAAGAATGAGTAGCTCACTGCTGACAAATAGATAACAAAAAAGAGATGTTTCTGCAACTCTGATACAAAAGCTGTAGATTTGTCTTTTCCTTCAGTGTTACAAAATAATTAATGTAAGCCACAGGTTACTGCCACACTATCACATTATTCAGCCACCAGCAGAAATATCCTCCATTAATTCACTGAATCCCTTTTTGAAATCCATTTACACTTTTATTATTTCTGCCTCACAACATCCTGTGGCAATGAGTTACACAATGTAATTACTTGAGGAATAAAAAAGCACTTCCCTTTATACTTATTCAGAGCAAGGGCTTGAACTTGGATCTTCCACACATAAGATTAGAGTGAGTCTTTCTGTGGAGAGATTCTCAGTCTCTCCTGTTGCAGCTCTTTTGCAGAATATAAATAATTCAAGAGGGATGGCTGGGGCTCTTACCTGAATCATGGAAAATCAAAACAAAACACAGCATGTATTTTTCTCTCTACATTTTGTTTGGAATTCCACTTTTGTCCTGAGAACACTCCCTCCAAAAGTTAGGAATTTGTTAAATTGCCTTTTCTTCTTGCTTCCCTGTATCCAGCTAGAAAACAAGACGTATCCAAAAGTTCCCAGGTCTAGTTATTAACAGGAGCATCCCAACACCCCTGTCAGTTATCTATGACATCAACACATATGGACAAACACATAACCTCTCTAGACCTGTTCAACAAGTGCATCCCTCACCTGAACACATCTGCAGCATCCACTGTCAGTGACCAGCCCAGCCCTCCCACAGCCACACCATGGAGCATGAACAACTTCAGCAAAGCAGGTGCACCTTCAAGCTGCAAAAGCTGTGTGAGTGGGGCACAGAGTGGGGATGTGTTGCACAGGTTGGACAGGAGTTACCTGCACATGAAAATGTGAACACCTCTGTGCCCACCACGCAACACCAAAATGAGGTTCTGGGGCAGAAGGCAGCCAAAGCCAAGATTTACCTCTGTCTTCAGAGGTTTACAGATATTAAAAAAATGGCCTTTTCTTTTTTTTTTTTTTTTTTTAATTAGCAGATTATCTAAAACACCATTACAATCTGCAGTTCTGTTTTTATTAATTCTCTCCAATTCCGCAGGAATTCCACCATGGAATAGGGATGAGCAGATGCAGGGGGAAACACATTAATAAATCATAAGTGTCATAAAAATTTGTAAATATCTTCTGGGAAGTCTTGGCAATTAGTTTCAGGGCAAACAAAAATTAATAAACACAAAAGGCCCCCTGTCTGATGACATCCCTGCCCCCACAGAAAGGTCATTGATGAAGCAATTAAGAGACACAATGAATGCACCAGTCAGCAGGTTGGTTCACAAAAGACAAATGGGCTTCATGAAACAAGAGGAATAAGACATCTTAATGGTGAGACTTCAATCCACACACCACCCCAAGACATGTGCAAAGGTTTAGGGCTCATTTGCTGGGCTAATATTTTTCACGTGATTTTGCAGTGTCCCCCTTGGTCTCCACCATCTCTGAGGCAACATTAATGCGATGAAAGCAAGGAGCCACCAGAAAGCAAAGGTGTGAACATCAGTATTCCCTTTTTGGAAAATCCTGTGGGATATAACAGGGCTAAGGAAACATCAGGAAGGAAACAAACAAAACTTCTCTATGGAAGTTAGTCTTATACTTAAAGAATAAAGTATTAAAAAATGAAGTATTATCTTTATTACCATTACTGATTTTGCCTAATCCTAAAGCATAGCCCTGAATTTAAGATAAGCCTATTAATTTTTATTATTGGTTCCCAAAACAGACATTTAAAACAGTTTTAACTCACACTATCCCTTTGTTGCAATGACAGCATCTCCTTCTAATTTGAACTGCAAAGAATGTGTGTTCTGGACACTACCTGGAACTCTGGCACATTCAAGGAGAGCTAAGCCTATGGGTCATTCTGTTCAACTCCTTGAATATACATATTTATATAGACATATGTATTTTTTTTTAATTACTATGAATCTTCCCCTTCAGCTACACACAGCCCAAGCAAATCTGAGCAATCCCTTCAGTACATTTCCTGACATCCATAATGAAATATTTGTTTAGCTCACATTATTTAACAAAGGACCACCACCTTCCTTTGGCAGCAGCTAGCTCAGGAGTGAGCCAACATGCAGCTACTGTGCATGTCCCAAAGAGTTCCAATGTGGCTCCCAGGCCAAAATCACATCTATGGCATCTCTGACTGATAGCCAGGCTGGACTGAACCAGGGTAAACTGGACCACCCACTGTGGGGAAATGACTAATCATCAAGAGCACCAGAGGTTAAGAACTGCATTATTGTGGGACTGTTGTTGAAGGTGTGCACTGATTGCAACTCAGGGTGCTGGGAGCCTTGAGGAACAACTCTCATCTCACACTGTGGGTCATCGGCCGTGGTTTCCCATTCCCTTGGTTCTTCAGCAAACACGGTCTGCATCTAACAGCTCTCAACTGCAAAGATTTTCATAGGTGGCTCCCATAGCCTCAAAAAACTAGCCAACATTAAGCTAAGCTATTTTTGCATTCTAACAAACAGCAACAGTAGAGATGCCAAACTTTTTGTTACCCTGGTTTTCAAATCCAAGAGAGATCAGGGTGCTTGCACACACAGCTGGCTCCTTTCCTCCATGCCCTGATGGCTGACTGCAGATACGAGAAACTCTCCTCCTCATCAGCACAGTATTTCTGCACTTTGCAGCATTACTAAAAAGTGCCAAAGAAGATGCAGTAATGGGAAGCATTACTACTTTGAAAATCAGCTCCATTAATTTTACGCCTGAATACAATCATCCAGAAAATAGCACATATCGAAGATGCATGTCATCAGCACAAAAGTGGAAAATTATAAATGTAATCAAATTTGACAATACTGAGAGGAGATGTCAGCTGCTGGTCATGGAGACTGCATTTCAATACAGCAAACTCCAGGAAACTACAATGCCCCAGTGGAGCCAAACCAGTACTAAGCAAGAGGTCGTGGCACAAACCAGAATTTACCATTCACACTGCAGCCTAAATAATGTATTGGCACTGGGATAGAAACACTCTTAAGAAAGCTCTGGCTGTGCCATGACCTATTCCAGGTTCAGCCTGTTCCACATAGGATGCTATGGAAATTTGAGTCAGGCTTTTTGAATCTCCAGATCCCTGACTTCTTTACATACCAGTCTTAGAGGCTTCTACCTTTGGAGCAAGCAGACTGAGCCCCAGCTCCCAGAGGGCACCTCACAGCACGTTCACCCTTTGCCACCTACAGCAGCCCTACCTGAAGCCAGCTCTGTGTGCCACACACAGACCTTGGGCACAGAAATCAGTGTGAGCTGGGAAATCATTGCAAAGACAACAAATGCTAGAGGTACACTGACATAAGCTGAGGATCTCTGGGGACTGTTGGGAGGCTTAAGAGGCAAGTCCACGGGAGAAAACAACGTAAAGCCCTCTGGTAATTCAAACAGAACTGGATGAAAGAGTAATGCACGACATAAGGCAGCTTGCAACCAAGCTGAGGGGTTTTTACTCCTCTCTGCTCCAAACTAGGGTTGCAGCTGCTGCATTTTGCAGCTGTCTCTATTAAAAAGCTGAAAGGGGTTTTTTTCCTAACTCAACAAAGAGATGAAGGCAACAGACTAATCTCTTTAGGTACAGCAGCCTCAAGAGCAAAAAATGCTGGGGATTTTTGACTGCTGTCATGGAGACATAATTTCTTGGTTAATAAACAAGAAAATAAGAAGGAATATATATGTATAGAAATTCCTTCATCAGAGTTTTGGCCTCTTAAACTGAAAGAGTTAGTCACAATTTTGGGTTAATGCATGGGCCAGCATTAAGTACAATCAGATAATTTAGCTGGGACCACAGCCAGAGGAGAGGAACTCCATGGGACCCATCTGAGGTGGATAAAACAGTAGCAGGGACTCAGAGCTGACAGATGCAAGTGCTTGCACTTTGGAAGAAAATCTAAACTGCTCCCCACTGCCCAATTAGCTGATGTGTTGCAGCCATGGCTGTGGATTGATCATAAACAGCACCTTGCTCGCTTGTGCTTCTCCTGTCTTCTGGATCACCCTGTTGTCTTTCTCTGTCTTCACAGAGAATGAGAACTCCCTTGAGAGGGAAGCTGTCTTTTTAGCTACTTCAATCCAAATAAATAAAATAAATGAATACATTCCTGAGTACCAAAAAAAGGCAACTATGGGAAAACTTTCATTCCAGTTATCTTAGCAGAAAGAAACTGCTCAATAGGCACTGGTTGAAACAGTTGAAAACATTTCAAATATTACAGTATCAACTTTAAATGTTATCCAGAATGTCATGTTCCCACAGCTTTATCTCAATACTGTGCAGCTTAAACAATTCCTGGGAAGCAGCCTGGCACTCCTTAGAAAGAGAGTTGATATTTCATGACAGATCACTCCTGTATGCTCAGAGTTCCTCATGGACAATGAAGTTTGATGAAGGGATCCTGGCCTACAGAGACTTTGGGAATTAGAGGTGCTGCAACAGCACTTCAAATCAAAACAATATAAGTTTATAGATTTAGAGGGGAAATTGTTTTCCTTTTGTTGATTGAGAAGAGGTGTTAGTGGGGTGAAAAAATAATTCTACAGAAAGCATATGTCCATCCCTTAATTTTTAGTTAAAGCAGGCTGGATTCTTAACTACACAGTTGGGTAATTTTCTAGGAAATGAGAACTGATGAAGGGTTTGCATCTAAAAGCTTAAATAATTTTTACAGTTCTATCTGTTGACCTATGAAAAAGACCTCTCTCCAGAAATTCATAAATGACTCACACCATCACAAGTTTAGTAAAGTAACAATAAAGTAGCTGCCTTTCATAGGAGGAAAATTATCACCTCCACTCAACTCAGTGGGAAAAACAAAAATCTAAACCACAACTGACAGGTATCTCCTGTGATGAAGAAGAGATGTGGCGTTCACAAGGAAGAGTGTGTGTGGGTGTGAGTTTTTTCCTTGAAGCTGGCTGCTTCAAGGCTGGCTGCTTCAGTAGCAACAGAGACCTTTTCTGTGATTGTTTGGGCCCCAGAAGCATGAATTTGGATATGAGAGCAATGCCTGTGTACTTGCATTCAAATGCTCACTAGCATTTCCCCATCTAAGCTCATCTCAGCCTGATACAGGACCAGTTTCTCCTATATCTTGTAACTTCTAATTCTCCTCTCTTCCTCTGTTGCTCTCACTCCCTTTTTAAATTACATTCAGGATGTTTTCGTATTGATTTACTTGTTTTTGTATTTAGATGTAGGGATTAGAAATTCTTTTTATACGGCAATTCGGTTTTCCATTAAACGAAGCCTCTCACGCCCTAACCCGGGGGAACTGAGGAGATTTTGATGCATGAAGCAGGTGAAGGCAAGATGGTATTTGGAGATTGCACTGCATTCTGCTCTACCTCAGCATCCTCTGCCATGTGATTCATTGCTCACAAAAGCCACTCTCCTCTCTTGTGGGAGCAGCTGTATTTGCCGAGTGGTCAGGACAGATATCATACAGCACCACTGCTCAGATAGGCAGGGCTCCTGGCTGGCAGAAAGGATTAGTCATATTTCCAGAACACAGGAAAAAAACCAAAACCCTTGGAAATGTACAGATCATCTTCTGATACTTACTTGAACTTGCATTCAGTTTGTGACACATCTGGGGGACCAAAGTGTCTACAAAAAGTAACTAAGGAAAGCAAACCTATTGCCAGGAGGCTTACATTCCTTCTGCAAAAAGAAATCCTCCTTTTAAAGTTTCAGGGTCTCAGAAATGAAAAGAAAATATTGAAAAACACCAATTTAAATAATGCAAAGATTTAGGGGCCTGCATGTGCAAATAGAACAGGAAATCCCAAGAAAAGGAGTATTTCTCTGGATTATTTCTTACACTTAGTATCTATTTGCATTTCTGCAATGTCCTTTGCAGAGAAACTCATAGATGCTCTCTAAGACTCCACACTCCCCTGGCAAGTACAACATGGCTTATTCCTGAATTGTCCAAGCAGAAAATAAGGTTTAGAGCCCAAGAGCTCTACCTACTAGCTCTTACCTTTAGCCTTCCTCACAGACCTAGGAAGAGAATATGGCAAGCTCTAACTTCTCAATCTTTTTGAGTCTCCAGACCCCAAACTGGCCCCTATTTCACTGGAGACCAGATGCAGAAGTGTTCCAGAACATGCTGGAACACTCCCACAAAGCAGTGTTTTCCCAGCTGACCAAGTGCGGGATGCTTTCAAATGTATTGATCATAAATTACATTTCCATCACTTTGGGAAGCCTCCAAAAGGGGTGCTGCTGTTACCTCTCTGCAGAGGCCAGGTGATGCTGCAAGCTCAGGATTAAGACAAGGTTTGCCTGTTGGTTACATTATTTATGCAGAGCAGATTGTTTGGCAATTACGTTTAAAGTACAATCACAGTGCCATTTGTACTTGCTATGTAAAGAGGCAAAAGACTTTTAAGGCATTAATACCTTGAAAAGCACCAGGGTAAGTGGAAATGACTGTTCTCTCTTATTAGCTGCATGGTTATTTATACTTTTGCAGATTACCATGGTGCAGTGCAATTAGGCTTCTTAAGCACTGCTCAAATTAAGAAGTTTCAAGAGCTTTACTGAATGATTAACCCTTAAATACATTTACAGGAATAAACCTGCAGCAAATGGCCAAAGCCTTCCCCAAACAGGGGCTCTTAAATTACCTGTGAAGAATGAAGAACAAGAGACCATCTCTCAGGAAGGGCTCACACCCAAGAAATGGCTGCAATGCACTGACTGTTCCACCAACTACACTACGAGCAGATTTCACAACAGCTGTAATACACCAGGTGAATCTGAAACAAGGCACTTGGTCTCACCAGCCCCTATCTGCTTTTTCTCTCTCTCTCTTTTTTTTTTTTTTTAAATATGTCTTTAGGGTAAAAAAAACTGGTAACAATTCTGTTAAAGACATACCCTTTCCACACCATGGGGAGGATGAAACCATTTGGTGATCTCAAACATCAAGGAACCAACCCTGGTGTTGGTTTATAGGGGTGAGTTTGGGGGTTGGGGGGATTTTAAGTTATTTATTTTAAATGCACAAACACACACTCTGTCCAGAAGCATGTTTCCCCAGGCCAGGACAGTCCATCTCCCATGGCAGACTAGGAATATGGCAACTATGCAACACCACCCAGGTACATCCACAGTGGAGCAGACACCAGCACCTCACTGTGGCATCTCTAGTCCTTCAGCAGCTACTCTTCTTGCAGCCCAACACAGGGTCACCACCAAGATGACCATCTCAGCTCACAGGGTGAGAACAAGCTAAGATCAGCTAATATTACATCAGTACTGTGTTTTCTACCTTCTCAGACACAGTGTGTGCCCATCTATAGAGCCTGTTTCCATTGCCAGCCTCTCAGCTGAGAGAGGAAGGAAGCCACTTGTCTAAGGACACTCTGAGATGAGAATGAAACCAGGCTCCTCTGTGTGCCAGGGAAGTGCCATTACATGATGAAACCCTCATTTGCAGACCCCACTTCATTAAAAGTATGTGTGTTAATCACATATCCCTTTTCCAAAAAGCAACTCCAGTTGTCTCATACTCTCTCCCACCTCCTCCCCTGATGAACCCAGATACTCCCCAACACCCACACCCCGGGTCAGCCCCCAGTTTCACAAGAGACACAGTGCAGCCCTCCATGCCAGTTGCTGTGATTTCCACAATCCACGTACCTCCACAGCGAGCTCTCCGTAACACTCCCCAGGTTGAAGTCGTAGAGCTTTGTCAGAATGAGAATCACCTAGAGAGGGGAAAGGGAGAGGGGGAGATGGACACAAAGGGAAAAGAGGAGAAAAAAAACGTTGCTGTTAGATTTTGTAATGGTACACAAGGCATCTGAAACCACCCAAAGGAGAGCTGAGCATTTATCCATTAAAGTTGCAGTACCATAGGATAAAAGTAGGTTTAAAAAATAAAATGGGAAATCATTAGCTTAGTGCATTGTATAACCAGTAACACTAATTTTAATCCCAAAATTTTTTGTAATTGAAATAAAACATGCCACCAGGAATTAATCAGACTTTGTGAGCTGACCTCTCTGCAAGTACAATTATTCAAAGTCAGGGATGGAATCAAATGCAGCCCTGTTAATTCAACAGCTCAACCTAAAATTACAGTCAACTTCTTTTGTCTCTCAACATGCTATCACTAATTATTGATTGTCCATGGAAAGAACTGGCAAGTTTGTTTATGTAGCTCCCCATCCAGCAAAACAGTCCATCTTGCCTAGACACAGCTTTGTTTTCTCTACCTGCTGTCACTGACCCCAGAGCATGGGAATTCCTACATGCCATCACCTTTCTACAGTGATAAGAGGGACATGGAGCGTGACATTCTGCTTATGCACTGAGCAAAACAAAACTTCACCTGCATCTTTAGTGCTCAAGGAGAGTCAGAGGCTCCAGGACTCAGTGACTTTCTGAAGAGAACGTTCCCGAGTCATGCCCCTGCAAAACTGAGGCTGGGGGAGAGAGGAGTTAAGCAGTACATAGGGGACCACAGAGGAATATAATTTCCCTCTGATGTACCTGATGTACCAGTGTTCTGGCCTCAGGTTTCACAGGTAAATGCAATCCTCCTAGTTACAAAGCTACATTGCCCAATGCCCTTCTCTCCAGAGAGGCAGTTATGCATTCTGATAGCTTGGGAGCCTCTGTGCTCTCTGAGCTGGGATGGGAACTTGTGCAGAAAGAACAGAGGTTTCTCAATGGAAGGTAAGAGCATTTGAGCATTTGCTGCTTGCCTTTTTAGCATAACTAATGTCATACATTTCATTCCCTTGGATTCTACAGGACCAGCCTCAAGAAAGAGCTCCAGGGCACCTCTTCATATTTGTTTTGCATCATTTTAACATTTCAGCATCATTTCCTCCTTGCAGGATTCAAGCACGGGCCAGTTTCCCTCACATCTGCTCTGGCTGTGAGAGAGAGCATCCAGGGCAATGAACCCCATTGCCTGCCTGGGGTTTGTAAACAGTTACTTCACAGTTTGCCTAAAAGGTGGGTCCAAGTGAGACACGTGGCTTAAATGGCTGAGTTCAATAATGTTTTCCTATGCAGCAAGGATCTTTGCTGATACAAAAGCCAGGCCTCCTTCCCTCTTCCTCCTCCCACAGTAGTGGGACCAGCCATACCTTTCATTGGGTTTTCCCAGCTGAAAGGCTGATGGGTGCAGAGTTTAAAGCTTTGCAGAAAATGCCAAAGGATTAATCAATATCACAGCTGCTGCAGCACTCCTTTACTGTCAGCATAATACCAGGAAAAAACCTGTTCAAATTTTAAGGGACCTTGGTACGTGACTATGCAGTCAGTGCCCAACTTAATGACTTTAGAATGCTCTGAGCATTCCTCCCTCTACTGGATTCACTTTCACCATCTCCTGTTGCATTTTTCCCTTTATTTCCTCACAGAGACCTTTAGGAAGAAGATAATAGCCAAGCTGCTTCCAGCAGGGTGTGAAAAGAAACCTGCCAGGCAGATTTGAGTCAGCATATGCAAGTCCATGTCAGCTGAAACCAATGCTATGCTACGGGGAAATTAGGCTAACATCCTTTTTATCACAGCTTAAACCCTGCACACACCTTTCCATGCAAAAGGGGAGAGCCAGCTGCAATCTGCAGCACCCAAGGTTTGTATGGTTTGTGTGCCTCCTCCCCTTACAGCCAGCAGGGCAGCCTTCTCCCAGCTACAACCCAATGAGAATGACATTTTTAGGATGTTCCCTATATTCCCACAGGCACTCAGACAGGACTCCTCTCAAGAGCCTGTAGGAAGCCATGGACTATAGCACAAGCCCTGACTGAAATCACATGCCTCTTACTGCTCACAACTATGGTGAGGTTTCACAAAGTTAAGTTTTCAAGTTTCAGAGTCTAAGCATGTTGAAGACAGCTGAGTTCAGTGGATCCTGGATCCATTCCTAAACATAGTAAATAAAATCTCTGTGTCCTGGTCAAATTTCAACAGATTCTACCTTATTTCCACCCTAAATTGCAATTACAACTCAAAGCAGCATCCATACTCTCCCAGCTCTTTGTGTGTCTCACCCCAGATCTATGCCCTATATTTTTGAAGACTTCACTTATCTATTACCACCCTGCAAATCCCAGGATAACACCAGCTTTACAGAAGTGGACTGAATGCTACTCAGCTCCTGGGTATAAATTCATAATAAAAGTACGTTGTTTAGTGTGACTTTTCTGGATTTTTGCCTGGGATGACTGACTAACATCCATCTCTGCTTGTTGGTGGTGCACAGAAAGCACAAGAGGGAGCATCCCTTTGCAGTATCTCACTCGGGGTCCCAGGAAGCAGCAGGAGTTGTCTGAGGCAGAGGTGACACCAACAGCAACCTGTCCCTCCAATCACTCACCACATGAGCCCAGCCCAGGCAGCATTCCCACACCACAACCCTTGCAGCTTCCACTCTGCTCCCACTTGCTTCTGGGACAAAACACCTCAGACTCCATAAAGGCAACTCTTGCAACGGTTTGGGAGTTTGAAAACCAGAGAGCATCTGAGTGTCTGAACACACAGCCTTCCCAAGAAAAGCTGCAAAAGCCCTTTCCCCCCACACACTGGCTCATGACACCACAGCACAAACACAGCTGCTCAGGAACCATCACAGGGCTGAGACACAAACCAGAGCCTGCAAGGCAGAGCTGCTCCCCGAGCTGTCTCCGTGGGGTGTTTTTGACTCAGCTCTGCAAAGGAAACTTCAAGCCCTTTGACGAGGATATTCTGAGGCCCCATCAGGCTGCCCCAGCTGTGCTAAGAAGAAACAAGAAGCAGGGGCAGATGGGGGAAAGTACCAGATTTTCTAAGGCATCCTGTTGTTTGAATGCTTTAGTTGAAAAAGAATGAAACAAAATATAAGGAAAATTGGACACATTTTCCAAAACTGAATTCTGACAGAGAAAGAAAAATTAAAAAGGGAAAAACCTTTGTTGACTCAGGCTGAGACATTTGCTTCCAATTTCTGCTGTTTAGTTGAAAAAGTTCAGTTTGTTTTTGTTAACACTAACAAATAACCTTGTTTTTTTCTTTTCCATGCCAGTGTAATTTTGCATGAAAATCTTGATGGTTTTCATTTTAAAAGCTGAATTCTACTGAAAACTGTAGATTTTACATTTAAGGCACTATTTCAAAACAGAAACATTTTCTTCCCTGAGCTGAGAGAAATCTGGAATTGCCAGCCCATAGAAAATGCCCGCTCTGCATCATAAATTAAAATGTTTTGCTCTGGGGAAAAGAAATACAAATTCATAACGTTCCAAACATTTCAGAAACAGCAAAAACTTATGCATTGTTTAATCAAAATAAAGAAAACACCTTTATAGTGCCATATTAATCTTTTTCTATTCATAAAACCAATCTTTCCAAAATTAATTCCAAGTCAGCTCAATGTTAACCTGCATTTTATTATGGGGCCATACTTCTCATTTCAGGAAATACAGCTCAGATATGAAATTTCCTCCTCTCCTGCAGGCCAGGCTCCACACACTACACTGTGCTTCCCAGGACACCCCAGGGCAGGTGTCCCTTGGGACACCAGGCAGCTCAGCTGGTTCAGAATGAGAAAGAGGGAAAGAGTCTGTAGGACGGAGTATGGAAATAAGGAGGCTGAATTACAGCTCCCTTAAGGCAACACAATCCCTCCGGAAAATGCAATTTCAAGCTGAGCTTACACAAAACTTAATGACCTGAATAATTTAACAAACTGCTTCAGTTTTGTAGACAGAAATGGGAATGGAGAAAGGATAATCAGAAAAAATATATTTTCTTTGGAAAGAAGTGATGTTCCAGTACTACAGGAATTTTCTTATGTACTTTATTTTTCACAAATGCATCTCCACAGTGCATACAGGTTGGGAGGTTTAATTCACAGTCCACTAAATACCCTGCTTTAAGGCTTATATAAAAAAATACCAACACCTGTCAATCATTTGCCTTCAACAGTCTTTACTTCAATAGAGATTAAGAGCCTCTGGCACTGAGGAATCCTGACATAATGCTCTGTAGCGTACTAAAACACTAAATCCAGATTTAATATGATGGACCACTTCTCTAAAACAAGGACAGCAAGTGTCCAGAACTGTCCAACTCAGCAACCTTGAGTCTTGACACAACTCAGCTGTCAGGAAAGCAGAAAAATTACAATCAGGAACATTAGCCCACATTTTATTCCATCTCAAGAACATATCTCTGAATGGATCCCTATTGTTCAAACAGTTACCAGGAATCTTTGAGCCCACAAATCACAAAAGTACTCAGAAGCTTTTCAGATTATTTGGTGGCGTAACAATCTTCCATGCCAATAAAATTTTACTACGAAGGAAAATTATTCTAGTTCATTAAACCCACCTCCAGACCTTGCCAACTCTAAACTGGCAAAGTGCTTTGCATTTATCCCACAGAGGAATATATAATGTCTGTTTCCCACAAATTAGAGTGCAAAGGCACTGCAGTTCCTTCAGCAAGTTGGCAATGGACTTCAGAACAAGTGAAAAGCACCACATTGAAGGCTGTCATGCTCCTGTGTAAGGGAGCACTCGAATTAGAGACACAGAGGGAAGAGCACAGCAGCCAGAGAAAGCAGGTGATCATTTCAGACCAACACCTGAAAGGCCAGCTCTGATTCACTTCATGAGACATCTCTTCTCTAAGTGATCCTGCTGTATCAGTACAGGGATTAACACAACTCATCAGTAGCCCTGTGCACATATTTGCCAAGTGTAATTAATAAGGAGTACAGGGATGAGCACTGGGCAGGACAGAGCACAGCAGAAAGAGGGCAGGCAAATTTACCTGTGAAAAACGAGGGTCTCCCCTCATTTGCTCTGGCATGCTGGGGTCTCTGTCTCCTGCCCACACAGGAGGAGACAGGACTTAAACTAAGTTCCATGGTGCTTGCAACATTTTCTGCCCTCTAAGCCAGCCACAGGACGCTTGTCTGCAATTTCCATCTGCCATTCCCCAATCCATATGAGAGCAGCAGCACCCAAGAAGTAAATTTCCAGTGTGAGCAAGCACAGGATACTGGGAACCAGTGTCAGTAAAATGCTCACAGCTGAAGACAAATTGGCTGAAAATGCTCTGGGACTTAAATGCCAGCAGCACTGATCTATGTAGGCCCCTCATGTTTTCTTCTTTGGGATTTTTTGGGGGTTTTGTTTGTTTATTTGTTTTCTGTTTGGATGGTTTATTTTGTGGTGGTGGTGGGTGGTTTTCGAGGCACAAGATTATTAAGTAGAGATGGACTGATTGACAAGCACATGGACATGATAATTCATGATCATGAATTTGCTAAGGCATTCTTTCATGCAATCTCTCCATTCAAAGCTAATTCTGGCAAAAGCCAGCAATACCAGCCTAACTTTCCCCACACAAACATTCAAAAGATGGGGAAAGGACCATGAACATGTTTAATATATTTGTGCTTAAGTGTGTGGTGGGTCGACCTCAACCAGCAACTAAGCACCAACCCAGACACTCACTCTGTCCCACCCCAGGGTGATGGGGGAGAGAACCAAAAAAGCAAAAGTGAAAAAAAACTTGTAACTCCTGACAAAGACATTTTCATTAGTCAAGGAAAGGGAAGAAACTATAAATAAATAAACAAGTGATAGAGGCAGTCATTGACTGTCTCCCCTGCCAGCAGACCAATACAGAACCAGCCTTAGAACACAGTTACTCTTGCTGAGGATGATGTTTTATGGAACACAACACCTTTCTGGCCTCCTCCTCAGGTGGACAGAGTGAGAAACAGAAAACCTGACACTGTGAAGCTCGGTTCAGCTACACCTAAAACACTGATGTGCTATCAGCACTGCTTCAACCAAGGATTCAAAACACAGCGTGGCACAGGCTGCTCTGAAGAAAATTATTCCAGCACAAGTGTTTTCCTAGGTCAAGGTAGAGTGATTGTCAAAAACAATCATTGCTTAATCCTGGTCTCACCAAAATCTCTTCACAGAAATACAGCCTATACAGAAAATATATGTGAGCATGTGAGTGATCACAATATGCAACATCACCATCCTCATTTACACTGGAGGTCTCAGTGCAGTTGCCAATACCCAAGAGTGCCATCTCCAGTTGTGAGAAGCATATAGAACTATTAGGAAACTCCCAGGAGAGAAATTTATGTTCCACAGGTGTTAACAGATTCTGCAAGCATCACCACTGTGAAACAAGGCAAGTAACGGCATCTTTGTTTTACTGATGAGGAGGGAGATTAAGTGAAAGTTTTACTTTACATGGAAACACTCAGAAAGAAGAATCCAAATCAACTTTTAAGAGTTTGGTTCAATCCACTTTGTAAATACATACGAAAAATCAAATTAAAGACCACTTTATTCTGGAAAAGTATCTCCATTGAGGAATTTAGCATAGCTGAAATAATCCAATTCAGCACATTTAGATAATTTAAAGTAAGAGGCATCATCTGGAAGATAAAACACCAATCTGAATTCACCCAGAGAGAGAGCATGATTAATTAAAAAGGAACACATATGCCTTAATTACCAATCCACCCCTTTTCCCCCAGCCTGGTGAGCAAAGCTGAAGAAAACTTATCTCCAGATAACAGGAGTTAATGAATATCCTGAGACACAAGAAGAAAACAGCAGAGGTACTGACAGCAAACACAGGCCAAATCCTGCCCCTGAAAATCAGAGTAACACTAGTGTAAGAGTAAAGCTTTGCCAACTCAACCTGCAGCAAAGGACTTTCCCTTACTTTTTCCCTTTCTTTTTTTTTTTTTTAATCTCTGGAGAGATAAAAATGATCTGTGGGTGGCTTCAGGCAGTGCAGGCAAAAGAGCCTTCTGAAATTGAAAGGGACAAGTCCCAAGATCACACACAGAAACAAAGCATGTTCCAGTGAACTTGTGATCTCCAAACAGCTGAGACTGTCAAATTTGTCCTCAAAACAAGAACCAGCAACTAAAAGGAGGATATTCGCCTTTAATCCTCCTTTGCCTGTGTTGCTTATCACTTTCCAGTGGGAAAACTGCTACAGCAGGCTCCTTCTGTCCCCTGTCCTCCTCCCTTTCCATACAAATCAGGCAGCACAATAGGCTGGAGCCAGAGCAGGACTCTCTCCACTGGCACAGCTGAAGACAAATCACATTATCTTCACAAAAGCACCTTCCAGATGTAAGGAGCAATTTGAAATTCCCATTTACAGGACTTGCACTGAATGAACAGAAAAAAAAAAAAAAAAAACCCACAAAAAAAACCAGAACTAAAACCACTAAAACTGCAGCTTTGCAGAAAGAGCCAGATTTGGAAAGCCCAACTCTCTCCTTCCATGCCTTTACCAGCAGAAGCAGGGCAGAAATTTTGTGTGCTGGTTCTCTGCTTTGGCAATCCAATGGCAAGCCCAGCCTGTCAAATAAACAGCACCCATTGGCATCAACACTGAGAGACAGCTCTTCCAGAGTCATGGGTTTACCTTGCTGGCCTCTCACATATCCAGAAAGGATTTTTAATTGAATCTGACAGGGTCCTTCATGCTTTTGGTTTTAGGCATTTTTGTGCAAGGACTGTAATTTAGGATATGTTCAGAGATGCCCAGCACACAGGAATCCTTGCCATGGTAGTGAATGCAGCTGAATAACCCCACCAGCAAGGCAATGACTAATGACTCCAGAACTCTGAAAAGGAATCAGACTATAATGTTTTACAACAATGTGGGAAAAGAAGTCTGATTTTCCTTCTCCCAAGGCAGACATTCTAATCAAATCATCAACCAAAGGAAGGGTATTCACAGCCACTAACTGTATAGTGGCTGCAAGTCAGCCAAAAGGCCCTTTCATCTCCACCACACAATAAAAATTGGGCAATATCTCTCACGCAACATTTTTTCCAAGAAAATACAAAATAAAATTGGTAAATCCTGCCCCAGTTTCAGCAAGTATCTCTCCTGCATAACTACATGCTTACTTTTAGTGCACACACACAAAAATTGCAACCATAATTGCAATTGTGTAAAACCTCCTCAATAAAGAAATGAATGAGATGCCTACAGCAAGGTTATCAGTCCTTAAAGAGCAGCTGGATGCTGTCCCAGAGGCTGCAGGAGAGTGCACACACTTTTGTGTGCGTGTGTCTGTGTCTGTGTAATATAAAAGTAATTATCAGCCACACAGAATTAGGAGAGAGTGTCTGGAAAAGGGGTGGTGATTAGAAATAAACACACTGAAAGGGTGGGTAGACAGACCAACACTATCAGCAGCTTCTGAGTACCATTAGTCAGAGAAGTCAGAGATAGAAAATACTCCCCAGATTATCTGATCCACCCCCCTGACAAGGCACAATTTTGCTCCACAGAACTCTTCCCAGCTCTTCAGGATGGTTTTTCTGCACATAAAGACACATTCCCATCAGAAAAGACATCTAGACTGCTTAAAATAACAGAAGCCTGAGTCTTATCTCTGTGTAACTCAGTTAAACATAAATACAATCTCTCCTGTCAGGTAGTGATATGATTTAAGGGTCCCCTATCATACCTTATAAGAGGTGATAGCAAAGAACTCATAATTTATTTCCATTGATTCAGCAACCCACACCGGATCATATCTCCCACTTCTTCCCCCTTGCTAAGAAGCCCCCTCCAAAGCCTTCAAAACTTTAATTTTATCTCTTTTCCCTTCTCGGTCTTCTTTTTAAAGCTGCTGTGTGCACACCTTTAAGCTCAAGTAGAAAATGAAAAAAGGCCTCAGATACTTTGCTGGCTCAGTTCTTATTCCAATTATCTCCTGGTACCATCTGCGAACCAGCAGATTTTGTGCAGTAATTTATCTCTGTGGAGTCAGTCACATTTCTGCTGAAGGGCCATTTAAAGTTTCTGACATGGGGAGACCTGAAAAGAAGGAATGACTTAAACTCCAAGTATGAGGACACTAACTTCACAGGGCAGTTCTCAATTTAGGGGAAAAAAAAAAAAAAAAAAAAAAGAGAAAAAAGAAGGTAAGAGAGCACAGCCCTCTGAGATCCTATAAACTGCCAGGACAGGGAAGGTTTTTCTTGATGGCAACAGTGTTTGGTTCTACAAAGGAAGCTAAACTATGTGGGAAATTTTGTGTCTGAGCCACTTCTGAAAAGAACAGGGGGAAAAAAGTTCCCATAAAGGTGATTTTTCAAGAAAATTCAGGTTGCTTATTGTTCTTCCATTTCAGACTCCAGGTTCTGCTCAGGAACTCTCACTCCTGTCACACACATGCCCTGTCTCTCACCTCTCCCCTGCATATGTATATATACATATATAAATATTAGTGGTCTTCAGAGTCCAATTAGCAACTCAAACAATTGTTATTGATCAGTGCATGGGCAAGAGATTCTCTCTCTCCCCAGGGACAGAAGATGGACTAGATATCCTCTTAAAGTCCATTCCAGCCTCATATCTTTCACACAAAGGTTTACTTCATATGAAAATGCCTCACTGCTAGCACAGGAGAACCAGTCCAAAAGCTGGAGTTTTACAGATGTTACCATGGAAGAAAACAATGTGCAAAAGGGAGATACACCCTTGCATCTGTTTCTAATGGCCAGTTAAAAGACCTTCCACTCCTTGATCTTTATTAACTACAAGTCCAAAAGCCTTAGACTTTGGCTTACTCCCTTCCTCACAACAGGCCAGGGAAATAAGGATTGTTGCAGTTTGTCAAGTGTAGCACAGAGGGAAAAATGGCAAAATGCACAAATTGTTCAAGTTATGGTTCTGCAAATGGCAACGTCCAATAATCAGATTTTCCACCACATTTGAGACTCTACCTTAAACAAATTCATGATGTAATCACAATGTCTTAAATATGCCTACAGAGAGTACTTATAATTAAATATAATTAAACAGTAGGGAAGGTGGAATATGAGAAACATCATATGAAGATAAAAATAGAAGTGATGATTTAGATTATATGAGTAACTATCACAGGCAGCTTGGGTCAGTGAGGTTGAGTGGGACATATAGAACAGGAAAGTGCCCGAGGTAAGAGACAAGCACGAGTCAGGGCTCTTGACAGGCAAAAGGTCAGAAGCAAGAGTTTGAGTGCTAAATAGCCAATTAACATATTTTTACATTATTATAGATTCAAAAGAAAATTAAATTATCTGATTATCTTATATATTAAGGTAATAAAAACGTGGTCTGTCCAATTAACTGCACTCTTCTGACCTTGAACTTCTGTTTATGCAGTTCTCATCTGCAGGTGACAAAGCCCACTTTAAAACTTAGTGGCTTGAATATGGTAAGGTCAAACTCTGCCCTAGCAGCTCCTTTTCCTACACATACTTCTTTGAAATAATCTTTCCCCTTGATTTTAATCATCTTTATTATATTTATTTTTATTCTATATTCATCATGTGCACACATTTCATCATCATTACAATGGCTGAACTACTTATACCATAAGTAGATTTTATGGTTATTATTTGTCTTGTATCATTAAATAGTAAAGCAAAATTATTTTCATCTGTGAATTTTCATATGTTGCTGTGAAACACACTCTGTCTGGGCAATTTCCTCTCTTTGCTCCTGTGCAGAGCAGCCCTTGCTCATGCCAAGCACCCCTGGAGCCAGGATGTTATCACCTCTGGAGGGCCTAATCAAGCAGACTTACATGAAATCTCTCTCTAGGTATTTCCAGAATGTGAGCCAGGAATGATTGCTCTGTGTATATCCACCACATTCAGCCAGCCAGATATAACATCTTCCTTTGTCTCAGCACCAAAACTTTAAATATATTGCCCCTCCCCTCAAAAAATTGTCCTCTGAAAGACTGCAACCAACTTGTGTTGCGTAAGGGGAAAATGAAGGAATCTTTGATCCACAATAAAATTGTAGTTTTTAGTGTCAGCCCGATAGTGCAATTCTGGGGGAGAGGGGGAATTAAGAAAAAAATCTATTCATCTGGTTTTGACCTTAGTAAGAAAGAAAATTTTTTTTTCCCACTTTAGAAATACCTTGTGCTAATGTCTACATGGGGAGATGTGGAACAGTACAGTTGAAGTTGTCAAGGGCAATTTTTCTTACAGACTTAAGTGTTCTGCTACTCAAAAAAAAAAAAAAAAAAGAAGAAGAAGATGAGAAAAATAGAGGAAATTGAATTCCAATATCCTTTAATGCAACATTATGGTTGAGAATTTCAAGCTGTAAAAGTAGGAAACTCGGAAGTACAGACTCCACATTATGCACATGGATTGTGTAAGAGAAAAGAGGCAAATCACCTTTGCAGAAATCTGAAGCTCTATTAACTTTTGGAATCCTTTTACAGTTGGTCAGACACCTACTGGCTCCATTCTGCAACCCTCACTTCAACAGAAAACTTTCAAAAGGTTTGACCTTGTGAGATCACTCTCCTTTCCTTACTTAGGGATCTAAAAAATTATATCTGTGCACATGAAAAACTCTTGCTCTCCAGGAGAAAGAGAAATTGAAGCACACTCTTCATATCAAGCCACTGTCTGTATCTCTTACAAGAGTCATGGTTATGACAACTGAGACTGCTGACTGACATTTAAACAGAGACCACTTTTAAGATCAAGATTTAGGATGCTAAACTTTAAGAGACAGATCCTTTTTACTCATGCATGACACTGTAAGGTTCAGCACTTTGCTCTTCAAGCACCTGCATCTCCATCAAAGGAACATCTGGGATTTAAAACCTGGAGGTAGAAAAGGGAGAAGAGACAGAGTCGCATATTCTCTGAAAATCCTCTGCAGGGTCTCCAGATGACCTTCAGGGAATTTCATACACCTGGGCTATAGGGTTATCTTGCACCTTGCCTTGAGATATCAAACCCACCCACAGAGGTGGGTGCAGAGCAGCTCTAAAGAACATTACCAGTCTCACTGACTATTCCTGCATTAAAATGTTTTAAGTGGTGCACCAGAAATTTCTCAAAGCTTCCAAAAAACCATTCTGCCCCTTGAGGAACATAAGAAGGAATGGTTGTGCAGTACAACAAAGTAAGAATGAAAATTGAGTAAACAAGATCTGTAATGGCCAATATGTTAGGTCTGTGAGAGCTTTCTTCTTCTTTCTACTGTCTCAAGAGCCCTGGATTATCACCAGAATAATTTCTTCTCCTCTCCCTCACCAGTCACATCACAAGGTCTTGTCTTGGTCAGTACCATGAGGTCACAGGAACAATACACTTTCCATGAGAAAGTGTTGAGCTGGCAAAAGCTGAGAGCTCTGAACATCACCAGATGCATGGTGGGGACCAGAGGGCTGATTCAAGTAGATGGTGTCAGTGTATCAACTCTGTACACATCCTTTGTCTTACCTGGCAGGATGCATAGATGGGAAAAGGTGAGTAGCACATCTTTCAAGTACCTGTGACAGACTAAAGAACAAATCCAAAGGCCCATTTTTGCCTTTCATGTTTTATGGCTGTCCTTTTACAAAGATGATCATCTAAAAACTACTTCTTATAAAACACCTCCCAAAACAAAACTATTTCTCTGGGCCCTTTTTACAGCAGGACTGGCAGCAAGAGCTCCAAAGATAATCTTCAGTAAACCCAGTTATTGGAACAGTGTAACCTGTTGTAAATTCACATATACCATGCAGAAGAATGAAGGTACTTCCCAGTCCAGCCTTTCAAATGGCAATTGATACAGATTTCTCTAGTAACCACACCAGCACAAGACTGATTCCAACAGCTCCACAGATACCACACAAAACTCCTGCAGCCAGAGTGGCTCTCATTACCAACTGATGCACTAAAACAGGCACCAGGGGGTCAGCTTTAAACCAAACTGTCAGAGCACCAGAGTCCTTCACTGCATCACAGAGCTCAAGTAATCTCTCACAGATTGTTGCATTTTGGTTTTCTACTAGCTCTTGCATTGCTCGAGCAATGCCTTAAAATAAAACAAAAAAAATCTCATATTCTCTTATTTTTACTTTTTTTTCACATGCATGCATATATGCATACATAATATATATAATGCATAGATATACATAATGATTTTGACCTCCACTGCATTATTTTCCCTCCTCTCCCTGCCAAGAAAGAATACAATAAATTATCTCAGGCTGTTTTAGATGCCTCAGATTAGCAATGCCACAGTGAGAATAGCACAGAGCACTCTCAAACAGCTATTGCGAGTACTTGCAGCTGCCAGGAGCCCTTTTCCTGCAAGAATACTGTATTTACATTCAAACATAAAGGAAAATAAATCAAATTTGATTCACACACTTTGACATCAAGAGGCATTTTTCCAGAACAGCTTTGCATTCCCAGCACGCGTGGTATTCTTGATTAAACAAGAGATCAGCACGAACATAATAAACCTGTAATTTTATTGGCCAAGCTCTATGAAAACAATTTAGAATACACAGATTTCAATGTTAAGCAAATGGCAGCCCATGTACAACACCCATGAATCATAGCAGTTTGGCAATGAGCTGACCAGTTGCTTCTCACAGCCTTTAATAACAATCATCCACATCTTTGCAGCTCAATAGATATTAGAGATGCAAGAAGCCCATTAGCTCATCCAGAAAAAACAGGATTGTTCCCTATGGGATAATTGCTAATACTCTGTCCAAAGTAGATTTAAAGCTGTAAAACAAGGTAGCCTCTTTAGCAAGATTAATCAGCGTGGCTAAGTCAGTTCCATAAAGATTTTTCTAGACATTAAAATTAAATGTTTCGTCTTTCACAAGGTTTAAAGCTAGTCCAAGGAGCTTGATCACGTTTGGGTTCCCTTCTAGTCAAAAAGGAGAGGGGAGGGTTGGGAGACTGACCTTCCCTGGCCAACAGCCTTCACAAACAACTCTCCTTCACAGCTCCTCTGTGTCAGCTCTCAACAGGGACATGTGGCAACAGCACTACCCCAAGGACTGGCAGCTCTAGAGCAAAATGCAGAACCTCTCTGTGTCCTGAACTAGAGCAGGAGCTCTGGCACAAGGCTGGGTCAAGGTAAATGCCCTTGCTGTGAGTAAAAATACAAGCAGCTGTATTTCCACTGCTCAGTAAATCCCCATGCACTGCTTCAGCCCCTTGGAAAGTCCAGAATTAACAGAGAATTAATGT
Source organism: Rhipidura dahli (assembly GCA_013399225.1). Lineage (NCBI taxonomy): Eukaryota > Metazoa > Chordata > Aves > Passeriformes > Rhipiduridae > Rhipidura > Rhipidura dahli. The sequence continues at coordinate 954,752 of VXAC01005025.1, read as the reverse complement.
TTGCATCCGAAACATTCAGATGTACCTGGGAGGGAGGGAGGGAAGAAGGGAATTATAAGATTTGCAGACACAGGAATCATAGCCAGTCTACCACAATCCAGGCTAAATCCAAAGCATTGCAGCAACAAACACAACAGCATCTTGCTTCATGCCCAGGAGAGTCAGTAATGTCATCATGAGAAATTTGTGTGAAAAGGTGGAGACAGCAGCATTTAGCACTAATTAAAAACTTCAATGGATCCCAAGTGATGAAACCAAAAGTCTTCAGCCTGTATGTGTTAGGTCATCTGATTATTATTAACAACTGATTTTTAAAAAGAAGCAGTAAGAAGGAGAAATTATTTTCCACGTGACAAAACAGAGCTGGAATTCAGGAGAAGGTGCTTTAACACCCAAACATTCCAAGAAAAGCCTTTCCAAAATGTCAACGACAGCTACCAGCAAATGAGTAATGACCCAAATAAAAGCTTTGAGACCTTTTCCATGCCAAGGACAATGGAAAAGAACATACACAAATCAAACTTCTTGAGTTTTGCACCTCTAACTTTATTTCCCTGAGAGGTTTCTTCTGAATTACCTTCTAACACGCTTCCAAAACCTCTAGTAAAAAATAACGTCCATGACTGAAACTGCACTCTTACACAGAGTTCCCTGCTCTTAACTGAGGCATTGCTAATGTGGTCACATTCTTCTTGCTTAGTATAAGCATTTAATGAGTGCCCTAACCTCTTTCCTAAAACAAGCCCAAATCTACTATCTTTGATATACAGAGACACTTAGAAGCAGGATTTCAAGGAGTCACCTGCACACACCCACTCCATGAGCTTGTTACTCAAGAAGGTGGAACTGTAAGGGACAGCATTTTGTCTGAAGCAATCCACAGATTCTTATGTGTCCCCAAATCATGCAAATCCCAAGACACTTCTCAACTTCTCTGGACAAACTTCAGACCTGAACCACAAAAGTCAAAGCACTATCTCACAAAAAAAAAAAAATCTTTTAATATACCATAGGAAGACAGGAAAAGAAAAGTCAAGGGCACTGCCACTGTCCTCTGTCCTTGCAATAGTAAAGGATCTGAGAAATGCCAAGATAATTGTCTGAAGTGGAACACTGAGAGCATGTCAGATACACAACACCTCTCTGCTCCACAGCTGAATGAGGAGACACTTTTTAAACACAGGCTTCCTCTATTCCACTCAGAAAAGTGACCATGTTACAGTGAAGAGTGATGCTTATGTACCTGACATGGTTCTATAAAATCTTCAGGATGAAAATTGCAAAGAAGCAGCAATTCATTATTTCTGGCACAATAGAAAAATATAGTTTGAGGATGCAAGATAAAGATTCTTTTTTAAGAATAAGATAGATTCCTTTTTACCCAAAGAATTACCTTCCTTTTAAGAAAGGCAAACCACCCATAATGGCAGAGGAAAATCTTTGGAAGTAGTACCAGAAAAAGACATTAGAAGTGGCAATCACCATGTCAGACACACTACACTGCAGGGGAAGGGAAGAATGGCCAGATAATGAAATTACAGGGCATTGAAAATGTCAAAGAGTGACCGTGCTCCACCATCCTTCACAGGTTATATGAGGCATTAACATGCTGATATCCCATTCCAATGACAAAGATGGCAACAAGAACAGAAAATAGTCCAAAATGAATCTGTTGCTGAGACCAGGAATTTAATGAAACAGGGAGATGAGCAGAAAATTAATCTTACTTTCACCGTGCAGCCTTCAAACTGCTGCTGGCCCTGTCCAGCAACAGTAATAGCTCAGGGATGCATTATTTTACTTTCCCTATCAATGATCTCCCCATACTTACGAGTCATCATCACAGAAAGGGGTAGCAAGTCTTTCAAACAAGGACCAACCTTCTTGGCAGGCAATGGCATGCAAGCTGCACCACAGAATTTCCAGTGAGGTGTAACAGATAAGAAAAAGTCCTTCACAATTAAACTGATTCACCATTACATCAAGGGCCCAGGGAGGCTGGGGTATCTCTGTTCTTGGAGGAATTCAAAACTTTAATAGACAAGGTTCTGAGTAGCTTTATCTAACATCACTGCTTCAACCAGCTTTGAAGCTGATCTGAGCAGGAGCCGGACCAGAGCCTCCCCCTGCAAAACCCAGGCTAAATTAGCCTACAGCTTAATGAGTTCTGCTCCCCTCAGATGGAAACATCACTGATCAATATGAGTTGCACACACAACAATAAAGTCAGAGGACCCTGTGTCTATGACACAACACACCTTCCTAACTTGCTTGCGATAGTTCATCACTATTAAAAAAAAAATCTTCTGCCCCCATTCCTCATATAAAAAGAAAAAAAGACAAGTCACGGTAAATCAAAGTGTGTCTACGGAAACCCCCTTCTGGAGACAATCTAGTGGGCCATAACACAGCCTGGGGCAGATGCAAATGAACTGTCAGATCCCAAAGAGCTCCATGTGGAGCTACCTATGCACATCCTCTCCAGATATGACAACCCCATAGGGCAGGGCAGCACCACCCGAGCAGAACCACCCAAAGCAGCCAAGGTCATTCTGGGAGAATTTCCTCTGCAAAGTCAGATGCAGCAGAAATTCTGCACTGTACCCCAAAACCCTCAGATTCTGATGTTATTCCTAGGTCTGGAACAGAAATGGTCCTTTTTTCAGTCCAACCCAATAAACTATCCTGTTGGAAAGGCTGGGAGCAAGCCTGCTTATAAAGGTTTGGTAAGGTCAGAACTAAAAAGCAGTTGATAAGGTTCTCTGGCCTCCACAATAGTTTCTTATAGAACTTGAAGTTTCTATTTCAAAATTGTATTTCAGAACCAAGTTCACCTAAATTTAAACAGGAACACGTCTTTGAAAAATAAAAAGCAAAGCAAACAAAAAAACCCCATTCACTTAACTTAATCTGGAAAACATAAATAAAGCAGTTTTCTCATTCCATCAAGCAGATGCAAATTTAATTTCAGATCACTCAATTTGTTTTCCTGTAAACAAACATATTTTTAAAAAGCATGGGAAAAGAAACCCTTGGAAACACTATCTCTCATCACATACAGTCTGTGCCTCTATGCTGGCCCACATCACATTCAATACTACAGTTTTCAGAGGCTGCTGGAATTCAGTCTTCTAAAGGTGTGTAATAAATGAGGCTTTGCAGAGTGCATTTGTTGAGTAAGCAGGAGTATCTGGACATCTGTGCACGGGGATGATTCACTGAGAGAGGTGTATAAGACAAAAGGCCCATCCTCACCGATTTCAAGGCCACATTTTCACCAGTTTATTGGCAGCCAATCTGCCAGACAACAAACTTAGCCAGACTGTGAATCAAAACTCTTTCCACCCACAAGACCATCATTCTTTCACTGCTACACAGGTGGTTTTTTGCATCATGACTAGAAAGTAAAGTTCACCTGTTACTCGATTAAGGTGTGGAAAAGATCTATCACCTCAGGGCATTCTTAAATACAAACATCTTGTTCATTACAAGGGCATAATATTCTTCCCTATTGACTGAGCAATAGTCATGGATCATGTGGCAAGAACCAGCCTTGGAGGTAGGTAGATGGATGTCCAACCTTTGCAAGCTTCATGGCCACATAACCAATGTCTCATGGAGATCTATGGACAGACAGTGCAGACCTTGGCAGTGCCTTTGTGACTCAAAGCCCATCTGCCACAGCAGCAGAACAAATGAACAATAGCCAGCTTTGAACTGCAGCCTACACCCCTAATTATACCTGAAGTGTCTCCTGGCAACATCCAGGACTGGCTGAGCTAGCACTTACCTGTCAAAACATATTGGATATAATAAACTGCCTCTTTAGAACATAGAAGTGGTTTCACATTCCCTCTATTGCAACTCTGTCCCCTCTATGGAAGTCCTGCAACCTGGAGAGCACACATTTGTCTGTGTGCCCTGCATTTACAGAGCCCATGAAGTGACTCCTAATGTAGGAACCATTCAGGAGAGAGTTCTGTGTTCAAACTGAATAAGGTGAGTTTGCTTTAAAGTCAGATCAGGCTTTCTGTGCCACTTTGCACTTTAAAGTCATCGAGATGTGCACAATTTAAGATTTCTCTGGGGCTGCCCCTAAGGAATGTAGCACCTAAAGCTGCAGTCTGAACACTTCAAATGTAAGTATAAAGACAATACAGTGCATTGGCAACCTAATGCCATTTCTAAAAGCTGTTACTAGAAGGGGAGTGTGAAGTCCCCTCTGCCTTGCCCATATCTGATTTCTTACATTTGTTTCCAGTCATGTTTTAAACAAACACCTGAGGTGCATCCCCAGTCTGCTGCCAGGAAGTGCTGCCATTCCTTCTCAGGAACACCAGAGCAGTAACACAACCTGCACATTATCAAACTGCACCCTTAGATGGAGGAGAGATGGCAGGATATGCCAAAAATGAGCAGAAATTACAAAGAAGGGAGAATTTCGCAGTGCACTGTCACTGTTCCAGCTTCATTTCATCTGAATATCAGGAATAAGCTTTGGCAACAGACACCTGAGCAGAACTGAGTTAAGCAGCTTGGAGAGTTACCTGCAACAGCCACAAGCTGTTATAGTTCAGACAAGTTAAGCACCTTTACTTGCCCCAGCTACAAGCTGGTAAAATGAGTTCACCTTCAAGCCTGGACTAGGATGCTACTCTCCCAGTGAAGTGGAAATACCAGGAGATCCAATGGACATCTAGGAACGACCCTACACTGAACAGAAGCAAGCACCACTGGGAAGACAGAGATCAGACCCCCATCTGACTCCATCTCCAGCCTGGCTGAAACCCCTCACTGCTCTCCCACCTCTTCCTGTGCTGACACAGCTCAGCTCTCCCACCCAGCTGGAAATGCAGCCTTGCCTCTGCCCCCCACACAGGTCCTGTAGCCTCTTACTACCCCACAAGACCAGTTTCCATTTCTCTCCCTGCCATATAGAACTTAGTCCAGTCCTCACTGCAACTTTTCCTCCCCAGCCACCTTAGGTTTTTTTATCTTATCATTCTTCTCTCAGTCTGAAGTAAAGATATAATCACCACAGCTGCAGTGTTATCCCACAGAAATTACTTTTTCACGGGGAAAAGTGAAAAAATACAATTACTTGCTTTAGATACAGTGTCTTAGAGGGACCCAGTTTTGAAGTGCTTCCTGTCTTCCAGGAAAAGACTGAAAACTTGTACCTGTATGTATAGCAATCAAAAAGCACGTGTACCCTTCCCTAAAAAAAAGCATGAAAATTATACCAGGCCTTATCTGATGGAATTATATGGTATTTCTGTCTCAAAAGTCCTGCATGCAGTTGTATCAGAGTTCTTGTTTCTTAACAGGACTGAAGGAGAGGTCAAGCTGCACAATGATTCTTGCAAATCAAGATTTTATTGACATTCACAGAAATATGCAACTAGAAACAAAACCTGCTGCCACTGCTGAACCAAGCAACAAACCTGAAGGATCATTCAGGTTTGGGAAGTGTAGAACGATTGAATTGGTGAGCTCTGGAGATGTTGTCTGACCAACCTCCATTCCCCAGGCAGGATGCAGTTTCTCTGCATCACTCCCAAGAGATATTTGCCTAGTCTGTTTTTAATGGTGTCTGAAAAGAAAGGACACCTCCAAAGGAGCTATAGCAGGCTTTACTCACTATAAACTTTCTCATATGAACTAACTTTCTCTGTTTTGCTGTATTTTAATCATATGATTGCTCATCCAATGCTTCACAGATAAAAGGTTATTTACCTTTAACAACTGTGCTTTACATTCATTTTATCATCCCTCTTCAGTTTCCTCTTCTTTAGCTGAACAATTCCCATCCATTCAAGTTTTCCTTGTAAGCCAGGCTATGCTGTGTTTGAGTATCTTCATTTTTCTCTGAAAGAGTCTCTTAAAATGATCTTTATCTTTCTTTAAGTGAACTTAGACTGGCCACAGAGCTAATGCTGAGGCCTTACTTGCAATGAGTGCACTAGAAGGATTACTTTGTATATCTTGCGGACTACACATAATCCTGCTCATTGAAGCAGAAGAGGATTTTCTTCCTGGAAACACTCTGCAAGACCTATCCACAGTGCACTGGGGAGCTGACTTTCTGAAGGAGAGATTGACAAGAGAGAGAACAAGATAGGGCAGGGGGAAAGTAGAAGTAGATGTTTGTGTATTTGCTGGCAGGCCAGAGAAGGTAATATTGTCATGGCTGTTGTGCAGAAGGAAAATCACCTTTAGGAGCTAATGGCTTCCCTTAGAATAAAAGATGAACACACCTCTGGAATGGGACAAAGACTAGAACTGGTTTAGTAAAAGCTGAGAGGGTGAAGCAAAACAAGAGTAGTCAAGTAGCATAAGTGAGAGTTAAATCAATTCTGGGTTTGTGCCCTAAGAACACAGGAGGAAGAAGTATTTCAACATTACCTATAATGAGATGGTGCCCTAAGGAAAACAAGAGTCAAGTGCAATGCACACACTGTGTAAAAGGGCCTGGCCCATAAGCCTCAAAGCAGGAAGCCCACTTCTTATCATTCAGGGTATTAAATAGGGTTCTGATAGCCCTTTCAATCACAGTGAGGCTGGATTAATGTCTGACCTTTGTTTCAGAAGTAAAAGATGACACAATGAAGTCTGCTGGTCTAAGTGGTCCAAAATAAAATGCAGAGGACACAGCAGAGAAGTTTACAGGTTCACATGCAAGGAAATGAGAGTCCAGACTCATCTTGCCTTCCTCTTCTCCCACCTCCAGACCAACCTGACTCCTTTTCAGTCCTCAAGAAATATTTTAGTGAACAAATGCTACACTACACATTTTACAGATATTTCAGCAATGGGATTAAAAGAACCCCTGTCAAATATGCCATACATCAAGACTCACTGTCACTCTGTCCTCACTTAGGAAGCACAAAGACAGGATGCAACAGGAAAACACAGCCACTGGGCAAACAAAATAATCAAGGACATGATGACAATGCTGGAGAGAGAACAAAGAAATAGCTGGATTATGCTTCAATATGTCAAAATCTGGAAAGACCAAAGCAACTTTGTCATTAGCAGAGAGAACAGTTCTTCCTGATATACAGCCCCTACAAATCTGTGTGGTATAAATGCAATTTATGTGTCCTATAATGCAGTTAATTTATCCCCATAAAGGAAGGAGACAGTGTAACTTGCTAGACAGGTTCTGATTCTTACCATCACTTCTGGTGATAAATTTAGCCCAAGTTTCTGTACCTGACTTTTCACTTCTAGGTAGCTTAAGCTATTCAGACACTAACCTTATTGTGACAGTGTCAGCAATGACACATATCTGGTCACATTTTTTTAATTGTGGTTCTCCTTTTTTTCCCCCCTCCTCTCTGGTGCCCACAAAAAGCATTAGCCTGACAAGAGCAGAGAACAAGTAATTTATTTTCTGTCACAACAGATATGCAGCACAGAACAAGTTGCCTATGCATCACTCCCTGCCAGTGTGCATCAGCCTTGGCTCAGGGGGACCCATCTTCAAGAAGAAGAGCACAAATCCATTTTGCATGACCATTCAGAGTCAGCCTCTGTTGACACCAACTGCACTGGTAGGTTCTGTCACATGGATGTCTGTCCACCAGGAAACCCAAACTACCCTCACCAGCTGGTCTGAGACACTCCCTTCCTTCCACTTCCACAAAAACTTTGTTTTCATCAGCAAACATCCAAAGCTGATTGGATTTTTTATTCCTTTCCACATGGATGCTCTGTCCATTCTTTCACCCCCGAGGCTGAAGTTACCCAGGGCACACAAGATGGACACACAGAGAGAAGATTTAATCTTTCAGCAGGAAAGGTAGACAAAAACTTTTAACTTAAGCTTTGATTTCCATGTACATATCAGAGCTTTTTAAAGTATTGGATTATAACAAGAATATTTTTGTTCTAGCTCTACACATATACACCCACCTGGTGGAAGATCCTAGGGCATATACAACTGCCTAACAGTATTTATTGTTGTTTTGAATATGTATTACTTATGTATCTGCCAAACAAGGCTGTTCAGAAGAAAACAACAAAAAAAGCCATATTAGTAGACTTAAAAAGGATGAAAAAGGAAAGCAATGTAAGACAGGAATCCAAAGGAATGGTTCGTAGCCATGTTTTTTCCAGTTTTTATGAAGTTAAAGTTCCAGTGCAGGTTTTGGTGGTGTGTGGGTTGGTTTGATTGGTTTTTTGGACATGAGGCCTGTTTTGGGTTTATTGGTTGGGGTTTTGGTTTGGGTTTTTTTTTGATAAAATACAGAATGAAGCTAGAAAATAGCATCACATAAATCCATAATGGTAACAAGCCTGAAAAATGGTATCATTGTAACTGGTTCTTAATACATATTTAAGAGCATAATTCCATAGGATACTTCTTTCACTCTGTTTTGCCCTGTGCTGCAACTTTCCCAAAGACATGCAATAGCCTAGCTGATGGTTTAGAAAAAGCCCCTGCTTTACCATCTGGCTGAATTTTAACCTACAAAGAAGGCAATCACATCTGAAAGCATTGGGGATAAACTCCAATTTTCACTGTATGTAGCTTCAAGCAAAAGGAAATTGCAATCTCTGAGCAGCAAAAGGCCACAGTAAACAGGGGACACAAAACAGTTACTGAAGGTCTCATTTTTGACACCTGACTTTGCATGGAGCATGCAGAACAGAATTACTAATAGTTTAGGCTGCTCAGAACCCTGAGGTTGGTGACTGCACACGTGCATTAAATTCAGTGTATACGCAGCATTTATTTGGTGTCCTGACTGTTAAGAAATGGCTTATAATAGAGGGAGTTCATCTGAAACCTTCCTGCATCTTTAGACACTTCTTTGCTTCATATTATGGAAAGGGATAAATCATACCACGTTTAGCCCTGTGAGCTCCCCCAAAAGCTGCTGAGAGCAAGAACATGTTTTCAGAATGGCAACAGGCTGGTGGGCAACAGGCAGCAAGACTGCAGCAGTGCCTGGCTGGGGGAAGTCCTGCAGATTCCCTGGGCACACACTAAGCTGTTTTGTCCTCCTTTACTTTGCCAGTAGTGCCTGTTTTCCCTTATTCTCTACATCACACACATGCCCTCTTCAGGCTTCCCTGCCCTGGAATCCTACCTGTCTTTTCACAGCTCCTTTCTAGTTACTCTTCACTTCCTTCAAGTTCTCCCTGACTATTTCTTTCTAACTTACATGACCAACCACAGAATTTCCTTTTTTCTTCCTTCTTTTCTGTCACCTGTCCTTGACCACCTGCTAACTCTGCTGACACATGAGGTGCAGGAACCCTTCACCTTAGTACCATCCCTTTACACTATAAAGGAACCCCTGTGGGCTCCTACACAATATATTATGTTTCTTCCACACCCATCCTTTACCACGATGTGTCTGAAATACCTTACAATAGAAAAGGTTGCAAGTACTAGTAAACCCCTGGATTTGACCTGCCAAGCATTAACTGTGACATTATCTTCCCTGTATTTTCCCAGATGGTGCTGTTTCTATTAAACCTAGGCTGCAAAGCCCTTGAGATAACAACCACCCTCTCAGTCTCCCTTTTTACCATGTCTTGAGCAAAAATTAATAACCCACGTATAACTTCCAAACTGAATGAGAAGACCAAAAGAGAAAAGCTAGGAAGAACACGGCACTGTCATAAACTAAGTAGAAACACATCAGATATTTTTGTGTTAGTATTTTTTGCTAATGACAGGTAACAGGCAATGGAAGCTTCTGCTGCTGCAGGAGCTTTATAACAAATTTATTCCCAGTTCCTGGCACTGTGACTGCCTGTGGCTGTGCAATTGCAACTGAAAAGAAGGTGCAGGTGTGACCCATAGTTTGTTCTACTGAGGAAGGGACAAGTCCATCTCCTGCACCACAGCAGTGTCAGGCATTACATGGACCTATTTCACACACACATACACAACTTGTGCCTTCCAACTAGCCAAAGAAAGCATGAGTTGCTGAACCAATTGCTCTGACTGCTTCCAGATAATTTAATTTTACCTTGATTGTAATTAATTAATTTCAGCAGAAAATGGGTCCTCCTTGACCAAAGCTGAGTCTGGCCTGTGATATATTTAATACATCAGCTTCATCAGCCAAGTTTCTCTTAGCAATTAAAGAACAAATATTGCTTTGTTGCCTACTGTGCATGTGAAAACAAGGTCCTCAGCCCTCCACACCAACACTTGATTTCATCCTGTCCTACTGACAACGAGGACAAATTTCTGACTGCTAGGGGCCAGGAGTGCAAGGTGACACTGTTTTTGGCCACCCTTGCTCAACCAGAAGTGTTTGCAATAGAAGAGATAAACTGGATCTTTCCAGGCTTATGATTCTCTTTACTGTTTATCTCTGTTCAGAGCTTGGATATTAAGCCTGGATCCAGCATTTTCTCCTGGACTGCTTTTTCCTTCCTTTTTGATGTAATGGACTACCAGTTCTTGGCTAATGGGTGTGTCAAGCTTCATTTAAATGTGCTGTTCCCTTTTGCCTCCAAACATAGAGAGGAAAAAGAAAACTGTTTCAAATCTCTACTTACAGCACTCCATCCCTGTACAAAAGGATAAATACATTCCATCACAACAGATTTAGAGAGTTACTTCCCTGGCTAAAATGCTCAGCTGTGTCCAAGACAGTTGATGTCTTGGGTCAGTAGCTTAAAAGCACACCTAGAATAAGGAGGGGATTACCAGTAAATCTGACTCACAGCCACCCAAGTTCATGGTTGTTTCTGCCTTCCCTAAGTCACATGATCTGCATCAGACTTTCAGTTTTAGGACAGGTTCAGAGCTATACTTTCTTCCTGGCAGTTAAAATTATCTTGCTGCCTCTTCCATTCTCAGGGTTTGGCTACACTTTCCAGTCCCACAAAAGAGGAATTTGCCAGCTCTTACCTTAACGTGAGCATGGGTGGCATCAGGAGGGTGTCTCTGGTTGGTCTTGGATCGTACTGTGAGATTGTCATACATCAGGCAAGAGTTTACCACCACCAGATGAGGTGGTACTCACCCACTAACATTTCGCTTTTGTGTATGAAGCCACAAAACCTTCAATCAACTGACCACAAGACAGAAAATCCTTTTAGTGCAGCCAGGCCTGAGTTAGACATTCATTGTCCTGGTCCAGTGTTAATTACAACAGAGGTGGGGGACAGGGACTGGGCGAGGCTTATTCACCCTTAAACAACTGCACACATATAATAAAGGCAAGTCTATCCACAGATGGACAATTCAGAGCAGAGGTTTCCATGCAATACATTATTTCACATCCTGGAGCAAGATAGACCAACGCTGAGAAAAAGCCCTGGATTCTGTCACATATTATCCAATTAATCCATACCCTGTCTAACTAGACAAATTGAGACCATGAATGATCATCATTATTTGTATTCACAGAATGTTCTGCATGGGCTTTATTTTTCCCTAAATATTCTGTGTTTGCTGTACTAAAGCTACATGTATAGATGAGCAAGAGGAAGCCAAATATTTCTATCCTGTGCTTCTCAGGGCTTCCAACAGGATGAGTTCATGACTCAACAAATTATCTGGGTGTTTTTGCTGAAACCGTCACTTGTGAGTCATTATGGGTGCTTAATTGGTCATCTGCAAATTTCAGGGTTAACACCTCGCTTAATGAACAAGCTTGTTCGAACCTCTGAGAATTATTCTTTCTGGCTGCCTGAACTCCTGGGGAGACAGCTAATGCTTCAGTTCACATTCTGACATTTCCTGTATGATCATAAAGGCTAGGAGGATGCATATTTGTGTATGTGGGCAAGTGAATAAAAATGCACACAAAATGAGAAGGAGCTCAAGCGCACACTCAGATTCAGGAACACGAGCTTTGTGTCAATTGATGGATGTAGAGGACCTTGACTATTAAGTGAACATTGTATCCAAGGTAATTCATTCCTTGTCAGGCTTTGTCCCCCAAAAGTATTACTCAGGCATGAACTTCTAGAAGTGTCAGCCACAGGCACAATTACCTGAAATCCAGCTGCTGCAATATTAGATTAATAACAAGGGAAGCTCTCTTGCCTGTTTAACTAATGTAATAACCTTAGTATTTGCCTTCTATAAGTGCAACATGGACTGGATTCTCACTTAATCCAGGCTTGCAGCACTGCTTCCTGACTTCTCCCACTACCATGATCAAAAATGGATTTCCACCCTTTTTCCCCCCACACACATTCCCTTTCTTTCTCTCTCTTTCTTTCCTCCTTCCTTATGGTATTTTACTTCCCTTTGTACACTCACTTCTTAGGAAAGCCAGCTCTCTTCCTACACTCTTCTTTTAGAAAAGGTCAACATTTAGAGAACAGAAAGCTACAAATAATGAATAAGGAGCTGACAGGTAGATTGAAAACCCAAAAGGAATGAACAGACCAGGCACTGGAAATAGCATCTGACACAAAGCTAATCAGCAAATTCCTAACCTGCTCTAGTGACAGCAGTTCACGCCTGCTATGCCGAAACAGGATTGCTCCAGCTATTAACACAGTAAGGGCCATGGGAGCTGGTGAAAAAAATAGAAAAGTCAAATTCCCAGCTGTTCTTCAATCACATTGCCAAGGATGACCTTAAAGCTATATCTCAGATCCTTCAGAATATCCCAAAGAGACCTGGGTCTACCTGCAGCACTGGATGCAATCCCCACCCCGGCCCTTCCTTTTTTTTAGTACTTCAACCTGTGCAAGGGGGGTGAAATGCCATCCTATGTGTCAAGGAACACAAAACACCAAGATTCAATGGTCAGAAATGAGCTCTAAGCAGTTCTAAAAGCAGAAGGACACCCTGGTTAGTTGTAGGTGTTCCTGACACCACAAGTAGGATGCAGCCATTACGGAAAGACTACTGGCTCCTAATCCTTCTGCACAACAGCAAGGGGAGATGCTACCCTCAGCCAGAGTACACAAAGTCTCTTTGTGTATGGAGGAGCCCACACTAGATCTGTCAGGCGCCCTCCTTTGCTGCCAGGTGGAACTGTGGACACTCACCACCCTGAAAAACAGATCTTTTAGCACATATTTAACTGTCTCACAAACAAAATCATAGGAACATACAAAGTAATACAGCTAAATCACACTGCAGACCTGCTTGGTGCTACAACCGTTTGGCACAAGAATGTAACCTTGGTTGTAGATAATGGCAAAGAAGATAAAAAGAGTTGTTCCCTTGATCTTACTCTTTTCTTTCTTCCTCTAGATCTCAGAGTGACCTTTGCAATTCAAGCCATGCCATGGTCATTAAAATAATAAAAGTATATTTTATTACTTCTACTTGTAAGAAAACTCAGCCTGAACTCTACCTTAATGTCCAATTCTCCTTAATGTTTCATATCTTAGTGAGTTTCTGAGGCCTTTCATCCTGCCATATGAAGCTGACCAACCCCCATCTGTTCTCTTACAAGCAAACAGAATGAGGTTAATATATCTGTCAAACTCTGCTGTGGTCAATGATATGTTAATGATGTGCATGGATTTTAATAATTCAGTATCCTAACAATAAGGTGACTCACTTATTGCACTGTTCATTTTTCCTTTCCGTGGAAGGAACTTGCTGTTCCTGAACAAGCTCTTGTCTAGGTCAAGCGTGGGTGTGTGTGCACAGGGAATAGGTAGAAGAATGCAGAATTTCCCAGTAAACATTTCAAGTGCAAGAAGAGCTATGTAAATGCAAGACCCATTCATGAGGGGACAAGGTTAGGACTCTCAACTGTTTTACTCCTCAAGGGTGACAATACTGGAGTTTCACACACACCTGTAAGTGCAACAGCTGCTCCAGCAAACCTTTCATCCCATACACAGTCATCTGTAAACTCATATAAGCCTGTGTTACTTCAGCAAAATAAAACCAAAGAGACTTACAGCTGGTTACCAGAGATCTGTGCCAGCCAATCTTCTAAAGTTTGCTGGTCTGAAGGAACAAGCAATTGGTAACCCCACATGCCAACAGAACTGCAAGCCCAAACCGACTGTGACTATGGAAGGGACACATCTCTCTGCCACCCAAAAACAGGGTCTGGGGCAGCAGACTGTTAAATTTGCCTTTACTGCAAGAAAGCATATAAAATGCACAGCCAGAATAGAGGGTGCTCTCTTGACTTCACAGCCCTCACTGCTGGCAACCAGAAGAGGAGCTAATATTAACCAAAACAGAAGCTTATTTTCCCTGAAAGGCTTGGTGTACAAAACCTCAACCCTAAGAAAGGCCCTAAGCAGGGACTGCTTGCTCTTCTCAATGCTGTGTGCCACACCACACATCAACATCCTAAATTAGGTGCTCTTAAGTAGACCCTGATCCTTTTTTCCACAATGAGCAGGAGGCACTGCCACAGCCATTTCTTCCACTCACATACCTCCGGTAAAACCATCTATGCACCCAGCAGCAGAGGAAAGATTGCTGTGAAATATCAGTGCCATAGTAGTCACTTGTCCAAAACTGACTTCCAAAACTCAACAAGCTTCCATGCTGGATCCTGCTTGCTGTCTTCAGTAAGAAGATTAGAAGGGGTTTACTTCTGTCACGCTCTTAAAAGAATAAGGTAACATCATTCACACCTAGACACAATTAAGGTATGTATTCTCATTCCATTCCCACTCAAGAAAAAGCAAATGGGGCTCATTAATATCAGAAAGCCAGCCCAAGAAGAGGTCCAACTCTGCATTATTTTCTAGTGTCATGAGACATGAACAATTTACATCCCTTGAAACTGGGTCACGCACTGCTTTGCCACAACAAAAATTAACTCATCTGTCCAAAAGACATTTAATGCTCATGAGGCCTGAAGTTGTTTACTTCAGCTCCAAGGGAGAATTAGGGGCCTTGATTCTGCTGTGATGAAAACTATAAAGTGGTCTTCAGCATGGTTTTAACACATGGGTTATAACCACACTGGGCTAATAATTGTTTATGGTTTTGCCTTCCAGTGACCACCATAAAGCAGAGTGTGGTGCCCATGGAACAGCAGCACTGATTCAATGTGGCAGCAGGTCAGCAGGGGTGAGACAGAACACCTCTGGAAACTACACTCTTTGTATGACCCCTTGAAAAAAATCTCAGACATCCACAGCCGGCAGTGAACATGCTTTTGTTGGTCTACAACATCAGCTTCATCCCATTTACCGGAACAATAAATCCTCTCAGAAAAAGATGCCAGTTATTCTCAAGAGAGCTCCAGCAGAGTCTTTAGATACTTTTGCCCTTCTAGTTTCCAGCCCAGATACAGATGTTTCACCAGCTGGATGGAATAAGTTCATTCTTCTTACAACGTAGAAGGAACGTAAACTCAGCTACCTTGGAGAGATGGGCTACAAAAAGACCAAAATAAATTACTGTATAATAATAATTACTTCATCAATAATTAAAAATGATAATAATGAGATTTGTGATGAGCCAAAGGAATACTTTAAATATCATCAGGCACAAGGAAAGGGGATTATAGAAAGCAGACAAAATGGAGACCTAAATCTATTATCCCAGACTAAATTCCTCCTTGGGCTCAGTGGAAAGACAACAGAAAAAACATCTGTCTTTTTTTGTTCTTGTTGTGATGGGAACTCTTCTCTAAGTCACCATCTCTCCAAAAGAAACTCTAATATCTGCAGCCTTCAAGGATAATAGATCCTTAGGACATTTTTTCTGTACCACCAGGTGAGCACTGACTTTCTCAAATGTGGAGCCACCAATAAATTATATAGGTCATACTGCAGGAATGGGTCTGGGGTTTGGATTGGTTCGGGGTTGTTCATGAATGCTCTAATGCATCATTTTAAGGGTTGACCTAAAGAGCTCCTCCAGCCCAAAGTCATCAGCCCATGGAACCATCCACATAAAGTACTTCATGCCATGTCTCAGCACACATGATTCTACCCAGGTTTGCCAACAGAGGGGCAGTGGTGGGGTGCTGGTCGGCAAAATGTGAGACAATGCGTGGAGTTGAAAAGAGAAAAACATTTTCAAAGGGATTTTTTATTATTAAGTGGTTTCAAACCATTCAAATGAAAGAGATGAGAACACGAAAAGCACCAAATGCCAACAGAATGTCCTACAAATCTGATCCATTCCAGATGATACAAGAAATATTTAAAGCTCAGAGGAAAGATAACTGGGAGTTGCCTTCTTTAGTGGCATCATGAGTTTATTAGTGCAAAACTAGACCTACTTGTGCATATAAGGAACCGCTCAAGCTAGGTCTGTTTACACTTGTGTTTGCACATGTGTTTCACATCTGCCTTCTGCTAAGTTGATATCCAATACCTGAAACACCAGTTATTCCTACCCTTACTGAAGGAGGAATGCCTGATCTCTCTGAGAACACTGCTTTGAGCATTTCATGACTTTCCATCAACATTGTATCTGGATTCCTCCTATATATAAATACACTTGTTCTCAACTTTTCACTGTAATCTAAAAAGTATTTTCATTCCAGGTTTACAGTGAGGAGGTGAAGTATTCAGAAAACCACAAGATGAAATGTCCTGAACAGTCTGAGAGGACTGAAATTGCTTCCTGCTACTCTGTTCTGTAAATGCCAAGTCCTTTTTTGAACTGCTGCCCTGAAATCACATGGGAAGTCAGCAGCCAAGCCAGGACCTGAACTCACATCTCTTGCATCCCACACGATACGATAACTTCTGAATTCTTCTCAAATACAGTTGCCAGGTTTTTGGACTCACTGGGTTTCACCCCACATCCCTCATCAACACACATCTCCAAATCATCAAGCCTTCAGCTTCCCAGATGCATCCATTGTAGTTAATTCCACCAATCCTTGCTGGTGCCAGCTGCCAGCACAGACTGTGCCAGGCCTCCTGCTTAAGGTGGAAGATGTATTTCTGTGCTATGAATTGTCAAATCATCTTTTTTCTTTATTAAGAGGGAGAACATTTTCTGAGCAGAGCCTCCTCTGAATCCAGGATCCAACTCTGCAAGCTGCCAAGTAGGTGCTGAGTGTTTGCCAGTTCTCTGCAGAAGGCATTTGCTCCTCCTCAGAAACTCTGCCCATTAATAATGCTCACAGACTTTTGTCGCAATGCCACAATTATGGCCTCGAGCACTCTGCTAGCAGAGTAAGCATCTACCAGCAGCCAATACATCAGCTGCAGCTCAGAGTTGTCCAGCAGCATTACATCTTCACTATGCATCTCAATATTCTGCACCCTACACAATAATGCTGCCCGTGAAGACAGAAGACAGCTCAGAATCCAAGATTTGCTAACTTCAGCTGCTCTCGAGTCTCCAGCACCAGCTTTAATAGAGTCCAGCAAGCCATTCCCCCCAGAGAAGCTAATGCAAGGAAAAATACTTGCTGGTATTAGCAGTTCAATCTCCAGCATTTTTGCTAAAGAGCAGAAGGTCTAGAAAGTTAGCTACAAAGGGTTTTCAGAGACTTTGACTTTCAACTCCCTTTTGGATATTCAGTTTAAAGACTCTCACAGTATCTAGGCCATTTCATTTATTTCTTCCGAGTGCTGGATTTGCCTACACCAAGCACACAGCCTGACACTCCAGAACACAGCAACAGGGAGTAGAGGAAAGTGCATTGCAGAAATTGGCCCCCCTTGTGTGATCAAAGCTAAGTAACTCAGCACAACAGCACGGATTCTGGGCTGTGTCTTGGTGAGCAATTACTCACACAGAAATAGCACTTCAAGACCCAGATAAGATAAAACTTCTGGATTGTCAGTTCTTTTGTTACGAACATTGCCAAACACTGCCCCCAGAAGATCCTACAACATGAAAAAAATGATGGACAATCTCTATTTTGCAAGTTGAGAACTAAGCTTGTGAGAGACCCCAGACTCTGCAAAGGAAAGCCAGTGCAAGAAGTTCAATCTTAAATAAGTGTGACAATACCCCAAAGGACAAAAACTTATTCTGGAATCATGGTGTTCAACAAAGGTGTTTTCACAAATAATTGCAGCTTCTTTGCAAGCCCCCTCTACTTTACACTAAGCAACTTTCCTGGGACCTGAGATACCAGGTTCACACAATTCCAACTCCTATTCAAGCACTTGGCAGCCACTGAAGTTAAGCTGGCATCAGGCACCTAAATCTTCCCCTTGAAGGTGTGAGCCTAGAGTCTTGCTCTGTGGCACAGAGGACATCTTGGCAAGACCAGGTTTTAGAGGAAAAATCTTCTTTATCTCTCCTTAATGAAACCAGTCCTGAAACCCAATAAAAAGTTGATCCCTCCTCTTTATCACTTGTATTGCAGTTCCTCTCCAAATAATACACTCAGACTGAGCAGCTCTTGCCATTTATAACAATTCTGAGCAGACACGCAGGTTATTCTGATACTTGGTACTAGTGTTACACTCCAAAACCACCCCAACAGCACAGAATTCACTGTCCTCAGCAACCTTCAGAGACTTCAGCACACTCAAACTGACCCACTCTGTAGACAATTTGACACTACAATTAACCTCATCTACACACTTTTAAAATCAGCAGTCTCTGTCTCCTGTTTCTCCTTCTCTTGAGGGGGAAAGGGGCAGTTTTACAAATCTTTGCAGTCTAAAAGCTTGACAGAGCGAAGATGACCATGCCATCCAAATGAGGCTTGCTTTTTTGGATTGATATGGCACAAACAACTGTCCATCTTGAAGTCTGACCAGTACCAAGAACCCACTGCTAACAACCGTGGCACATTTTCATGTCTGCTGACATATTAGGGCCATCCAAGTAACAGATAGCCCTTTAATTTGGAATTGAAAAGAATACCCAATGGAACATAAGTGCCACAAGATACACACAGTAAGCACAGGGTTCATCATAATACACAGGATTTCAGGTCGATATTTGTGCATTAAGACCACAGCAAAGACGTGCTCAAAACCACAGTCTAGACAATGGATCCAAAAGAGGAAATCTTCAGCATCAAAAGTCACTGCTGACTTCAAAACAGAAGTGTCCCTCTCCTAATTCCCACCACTTTCTCCTGGTTTAATCTAGCACTTCCTCTGCACCATCTTAGAAAACAATTAGCCTTAACCCAGCTTAACATACAGAATCAAAGCAGGAACTTCTCAACTTTGATATCCATACTTCTATGCTAAATTGGGAGGGCTTGATTTTACAAAGCAATTTTACCACCCGTAGGCAAGTCAGTGTCACAGCACACACCACACCAAGTGCACAAGCAAATGGTTTTGAGTAAATGTTTTCATGTTATGGTCTTCTGTCATATGCAATCAGCCAGTTTTGCTCATGCAACTGCAGCAAACATACCTTGCACATCAGTGAAAACTGACCCCATTAAATGGTCACTATATGCAGAACTAGTCTAGGCCTTAAAAAGAGCTGGTTAATTTTACCGTCAGTAATTGCAGCAGCTAAGATAACAGTAATCAAATCCCATGCTTCAGAATGTGAGTTAACTGCCTTCAGGGTCAGAAAGATAGCTATTTCTTTGCCTCTGGATATCACTGAATAACTACCTTAGAGGATTATATGACTCAAACATAACACCCATTTATTGCTTAGTGCCATAAGCAGGAGAGTGCATTTAACAGGTAAAACAATCCAGTACAGCCAAATCTCTGCCACAACTTATTAATATCAACTTTTACTTGCTACTCTCTCACTGTCTCAATCCTCCTCTGGAGCATGATTTTGTTCTGCAGAAGGTCAAATTTTGTTTTCCTAGCTGCTCTCCAACAAACGAATGCAGAATTACCTAAGGGCACTTCAAACACGCTTTGATAATTTTTTGTTTTAATTGGGCCAGCTATCTGTTATCAACATTAACACTGGGAGAATATTGAAAACTACAGCTAAAACACTGATTAGCTGCTGTTCAGGTCCTTAATTCCCTAGGAATAGCCAATAGACAGGCATTTCCAGCTTCCCTGCTGTGCCCCAATGCAACAGAAGAGCGAGGCAAAGGGAAATTAAGCAATTAATTGGTTCTTTAAAAAAAAAAAAAAAAGGAAAGGGAAAAAAAAAGCAGTTGAGTAAATCATTTAGTACATTGGATAACTAATAGCAGTGGCCAAAAGACAGGCACAGCAGAAGCAGCATCCCCTCCCTCCTGAAGCTGTGTGTTGCCCTCTGCTGTTCTCTGAGTCAGCTCCTGATACAGCTCAGTCAGTGCTCTTCTCCTCACTCAGGACCTTCTGTCCTCACTCATTGCCAGCCTCAAGAGCCAGCACAGTTCAGCCAAGGCTGTACACATGCCTCTCTGATGGACCTGTAAAAAGATACAATCTGGCACAGTATTCCTAGTTTAATTTTCCAAAATAGTGGTAAATTTTGCAATACTTGCCCTGCCTTGCAAGACTCCTAAAGATTGCTCGTTTGTGGAGTGGTTGCTCACTGCAGCAAAGGAGTCAAACAACTCGTGCTAATAAACACAAGTGGAATTTTAAAATTTTGTAAAAAAATTTTTGTGCCCCCTCTTCATGGGCACAAAATCAGCTCAGGTTACATTAGACAGCTGTCATACATAATCAGCTGGTTTTCCTCAATGAAGGGACCCTGTGCTGTGCTGGTACCATATTAATCAGTGACAAATAGCCATTAGGAAAAGTCTGCTTCCAGCTGCAGAAAAAGCAGAGAACAGGTTGCAACACAGCTAAGAGGACAAGCCCAAGGATGCTCTTTGGTGTCTCCTCAAGCTTAAAGCAGCAAACAAGGTAAAATTGTCAATGCCAAACCCCTTAAATCAGACCTCATGAAAATGTTCCCATGCGCAGAGCTGGTGTATTAGTGACACAATTCTCCCTGCAAAAAAACACACACCTTTAGAAGAACCTAAGAGAATTATAGAGATGTTTACCTGGGGGAGTTTGAAGAAAATTTGCCATATGTCAGCTGCCCAGATGCTCTTTTCCATAGTTTTAAGATCAGGAAACCTGACAGCTCACCCCACCTCTGATTTTTCACTGATCTGTGCACATACCAATATGACACAATATATTTTTGTCACAGGCTCCTCATCTATAACCCAGTGATCATGACACATAACAGCTGGTTTTGGACACCTGCAGAGAGGGGGGGGGCTTAAGGCAGGAGTCAGGCTACAATATTTTTGGTGCTACTGGGGTAATAGAGACAATGACAGTTATTTTCAAGCAAGTTTAGACATGAAAACGAGGAGATTAATTAATGACTCTCAGCCTGCTCTTTTTCAGAGACCAGTTTTCAGTTCCAAGCCAAACTCTCAGTCTGACCCCAAACAGTCCCTAAACATTACCTGGGTTCCTGGTAAAAGAAATTTGTCCATTCTTGAATTCACTGGTACAGTGGAAAGGTAAAAGCCCACTGTGAGATGACCAAAAGACTGTGCAACCACAAAGCCAGAAAAACACTCAGAGCAACAGGTCGCAGCAAGGACTCAAGCAAAAGCATGCCCCAGTCTAGCCCAGCCTCAGCACATGGACAGGTCCTAATCAAGAAGCTTCTAGATTTGTGTAATGCTCACAAGGGTAATAAACAGTCACCCTTTCACCACAACGATGATGCTGGGGCACATGGGGGCTGTGCTGCTCATTTGAGTAACAAATGTGAGAAAATGAAGTTTGAAAAGGTGGAGAGGAAAAAAGAATGCTGCAGTTAAATCAGCTGGTATGGCAGACTGCAATAAATGGCAGTGTGAGGTTGCTCTCACCTTATTGAAGGCATTCTGATTCTATTTGCTCACTGCCATCAAGACAACCACACTCACTCGTTGCACAACCTCCTCCACTGTCCAGTGTTCAACCTGCTAATATCCACAGAGAAACAGCCACACATTCATAGGTCAGAGAACTTACAATTATGCAAAGGAAAACACCCCAGGGCATGAATTAAAATTATATCCATTACTTAATAACAATGACAAATTCATTCTGCCCCCAGAAAAATATTTATATGCATACAAAAAGGGACAGAAGGAGGGGATGATGAATCTTCAGTATTAGCCACAGAAACAGCAGTCACAGGGCTTTCTTGGAGCACTTACCTTTGGTGGTAAGGAAATCTATAGAAATCAGCAAGTAGAAAAACTCTCTATACCACCAGCAGGTTCTAGTTGGCCCTTTATACACAGACCAAAACTGAATCCACCAGGAGGATTAGACACAAAGAAAAGGGATTTCTTTTGCTGGAAGGACCAGCTGTTTTCATATCAGATATCTGTGCAAGTAGCACTTCTTCTCAGGAAAGGCCAGGCTGTCCTGATTTTAGAGTCCAGTTCTCCTAATATCCTCTTTTGATAAAAGCTCTGAACAGCAAGGCATTGAAGTACAACTGCAACTATAAATTCTCAGCTTACAAAAGCCCTAAAACTCAGTAGTGCTCACTGAAAGGATTCTTTGTGCTGCCTGATGCACAGACACATTTCAGCACTGGACAGTTCCCTCATCCACCGATCTGCCAGGGCCCCACCCCAGCCTGAGACACAAGCACAGTAAAAGCTGTAGACCCCCAGGGATGAAGGGAGCAGGTCACTCCTGTCCATCCCAGCAGTACAGCAGGTGGGCAGGAAGTAGATTCCTCTGTGATTTTCCATGAGAGCTCCAGAAGGGCTGGCAAGAAGGCAGGACATCAAGGTACAACAACAGGAGCCAGCTCACTCACCCTCCACTACTCACCAGTCTGGGATAAACTGGAGTTCATGGGTCCTTCTGTGGTTTCCGAGCTTGGAGTGCTTCCTCCTGCAGCTCCTTATCTGCTGTCCCACCTTTCAATGAGTTTCTTAAGATCATTCAAAGTCAAGAAGTGGAAGAACTCAGTCCAGCAGATTTGGATGGGAGTTCACCAGCTCAATCTCACTCTTCACAGCTAGAGCCACCACCCATTTGGTTATTGCTGTGCTGCCTCCTGTACCGTGGACTGCAGCTTGTGCTGTATCCATTCCTCCTGCTGTCTGTCACCAAATAGAATGGCAGCTGGGATGTGGCACAACACTTCCTCACCCTTCAGCATGCTCAAGTATTCTGGTGCATTGAGCCTGATATTGCTCACATGAAATCCTTACGAAGATTTTCTTCTCTCCCCTTCAGTATTGATACCAAAATTAATAAGCAAAGGTATCTCATTTTTCAGGTGGCAAATCAGAGAACAAAATGCATTGGTGAAATGACTGCCATATTGTCAGAGGATTATTCACACACCTGGACAATTACAGGTTGTAGGAATGAAATGATGGTGATAGAACTGCAATTTTTATCAACCTCTGGTGCCAGCAGACATAATAATGATTTCTTTTTTCATTATTGTATAAAATTAGGGAAACCAACGAGAACTCAAGGCTGGGAGACACCCATCTCAGCTAAACTACACCATCTCTTCTTCTCCAAACTACACAGAATTCCAGGCTCCAGAACAAATTCTAACTGCATGAACAAAACTGCAGAAGAACTAGTCTGCATAAAGATCAAGAAGAGAGTCAGCAAGCTTCATCCTAGTGGGTTCAAAAGCTTTAGGGAGCAAAGTTCACTGGGGTCACAGTCCTGAAAACCTGTACTGAAATCACAGCTGCAAGGGTCTTGCCAGTACTACATGACAGATCCTTTGAATGCCTTTAGTTCAGAGGGAAGCGAGAAGGCAAGAGAGGAGGAGAAAAAGTTTAATAAAATTAACATTCAGTTTCACTACAAAAATATTTTTCATTAAGTTTTCAGAGCCTACTACTTTTTTTTGCTTATGAGAAGTGAAAGCAAGCTAAATTACTTCCTTATTGCTTCATAATCTACTCACTTTTTAAATGGATTTGTTTTCTAAATAATTATCAGAAATAGAAGTTGTTTTCAAAACTGAAACTGACACCACAAAACATTTTCTTTTTGATAAAAATGTATCTTCTTCCCTCCTTCCCCCACAGAAACACTTAATTGAACATTCTGGTTTGAATAAAATTAATAAATTAATCTACTTGTCATTTTAAAGTCACCTTCTGTTGACCATATTATTCAGAACACTGTTGGTTTCTCTTTGCTTCAGATTCCTCCTGTTACAAACACTCTATAGATGTATTCCTCTCTTTTGGCTTGTCTTTTATCAGGACTCAAGGAACCCTTCTGAGGCCAGGCTTCCAGGGCAAGCTCCAGCAGTAGTGTTTAAGTGCCAAGACCCACACTCAGCAGAGCAGACTGGTCTTTCCAAGCTGCTGGACTGCTGACACTTTGCAAATGTCATCTCCAGGGCTGTGCAGCTCTGGGTGGTGGGGCAGGAGTGATGGAGCATTACTAGAGAGCACACACATGCACACGAGAATAAAAACCAATCACTTGCAGCAGAGATTAATAATGGAGGTGGGATTCTAAAGGCCACAAATGCTGACATCTGACATGCTGAGGAATATCTGCAAACCTCTGCAATTCCTGACTAGGACAATTTCCTTGACAAATTCACCAGTAGCAGCTCACCTGCTGGTGCTGGTCGCTGTCACTGCTCTGTTTTCCAACACAGGAAAAACACAAGCCACACAGAGCAAAGTTGCATAGATAGAGTGCTTCTGTGCCATTGCTTCTCTCTTGACATCTCTCTCCTACACTACACTGACTGAAGGTGCTTACTGTCCGAACAACTTCTACTCATTCTATTCTGACTAACCCTTACTTTCACCTCCAAATGTTACTTTTTCACAATTATCACCTTTGACCCACCAGAGTATGGGAGTAGGTGAGTGGCTAAATCCTTTAGAGAGCATTACTAATGCCAAGAGATGGAGGTACCAACAACTGGACAGTCAAGCTTCATCTCTGCAAATAAGGCATTATCAGAGCTGGGTATATTATAATGTGGACAGGATGCTATTCAAAAACAACAGCTTAGTGTTAAATTCTCAGATAAAAAGGAACAAATAATGTGCATCCAGTATGAGCAAGTAAAACTATGTAGGAGAAATCCAGACTTCAGCAGTAAGTGCAGATACTCCTGTACAGTCTCTCCCCTTCCACACTTGTGAGTGTTTGAAGTGCTGCTTCTCTGGGCAGGGAATTTCAGCCCACAGAAGAAACCTGCTCACACACAAAATTGGCTGCTAGAGCAAGGCAGCACACCTCTGGCTTGCTGGAGCCACTCTCCTCCTGGGACCTCAGACCCACATTCAGTATCAGTACCAGCAGGGGCAGCTCTAAGGACCAAAAGATCTCCCACTACACCCAGACAAGGACAGCAGGGAGTCAGCAAGCCCTGATCACAGTACTCAAGAGGAACCCTTCTGACATCCCATCCCAGGAGTACAGACATCCAGATAGATGGACAGATGGACAGATGGATGGACAGATGGACAGATGCTGCTGTTGCTACATCCATCTACCTATCCCATGTGATACCCAGTACACAGCTGAACTTGGGCAGATGAGAAAGTAAACATCACCTCTCAGTTCCAGGCCCTCCAGTCAGCTCAACAACAACCTTGCACTGAACCCTTCCACTAAAGGTCACCTGTCTCCAGCTCCCAGGTAAAGTCCTGAGTAGTTTTCTAGTCACCTGGTGAGAAAGTAGCACTACAGAACTGTAATTGTCCCTGGCTTTGTTGTATTCCAGGCAGACATGGCAGCAACAAGGAGCCAGGACAAAGTGCTCCTTGGCTTAACTCACCACTGACAGCTCTGGGGCTACAGTGCCAAGATACAGGCATATAACACCTGTGGAGCAAACTGAGCATTCCTTCTGCTCACAGATCTACAGCATTATACTGAAAGGTAGTTTCCTTTTGGAAATAACCAATTGCAAAAGTACTGATGTTGTCATACTCACTTTCTTCCATTAATTTGTAGAAAACTGCTTTTCTCTGTGGTCCTTCTATAAACTAGGGCAGGGGGAAAGGATGCACAAGGGAAATATTTTGCTTCAAAAACTAATTTTGGCCTCAAACAAGAGGGGCAGCCATAGAGGAGAGAAGTTAGGAATCTAGAGGAAAGTCTGCTATAGACAAAAGGATTGAATCTTGTGTGAAGAAACCAGACCTCTTTTATCCAGCTGCGATAAAAGAAAAAAGAACAAACAAAAAACCAAACCAAACCTTATTTATCACTCAAAAAAAGGTCAGTGTTAGCCCTTCAGGCAAAGCTGCAGGTGTTATTTCCATATGCTTCATGTACCCTGAACTCCAGCTCTGGAAGCTTTCAACCTTTTGTATGAGAGCAAAGAGGAACCATGAATATTTCATGTGTTGTCTTCGCTTACTTGCAAGTTCCTTGGAAACTATTAAAGTGCAAGCGTAATAATGTCATCATTTACTTGTCATCTTCCACCCGCTCTTTGCACAGAAAAGAAGAAAAGAATACCTGCACTCCCATCCAAAGCCAATGAAAACACAGTGCCCTATCCACTGAAAGACAGATTGAAGGTTCTTCCGGAGGGAGGTGAGCTAAAGAGGCAAGTGTCCCAGGTCACCTTCTGGATGCCCAAGAGAGCTTTTGCAATTATCATTCTCTTCTGAAGAGTAGGTAGTTTTCTGCCACAAGTAGTGCTAATTCAGTCTTCATCACCATCTCCTGAAGCAAGCACCTCTTCCTTAAATTTCCAGGAATACTGTTCACCCAAAACCACCTTCAAAGCTGACATACAGAATTATCCAAAAGCACCACTTACACCTTCCACAGCTTAAAATACAACCTGTTCTGGAGTGAAATGCAGCTGCTGTTTACACACAGCAGCACTATGATCAGCTATTGGAGGACTGGACTACTGCCAGGTAAATTCATCCTAGAAAAATATGGAGCCCAAAAAGCAACAAAGTGTCCCACATCTTTTGTCTAGAAACACACAAATGGCAGAGACTGCCTGTGTGTCAAAGCCTTCCAAAAGTACAATCAGCAACTACCTCTCATTAATAAAATGCTCCATTTCCTTCCTGGTACCTCTGAGAAGGCCATTACCTCGTTGCTCTGCACAGAAGCCTTTTTTCCATTTTACCTTCAGCTCATTCATTGAGTTAACAGCTTATTGTTTCTGAACAAACACTGCCCTCTGTTTTCATTAACCCTTCTCCCTCCCTAATATTTGTGACCTTAATGCATTTAGAGAGAACTTCCCATCTCTATCATCCTTTGTACCAGTTTTACAAGCTTTTAGTCTCCACTAATTAGAGGAGCTCTCTTTTCCCCAGTCATCTCACTAGCCCATCTTTGCCTGTCTCATTTCATGTTCAATTCTTCCTCCTTGAACATGGCTGACAAGAATTATACATCATTTTCTAGATGAGATCTTCCTTGTGCTTATAAATTATTGACAGGGGTTAGTTTTGCAAAAGGGAACAGACTTGTTCAAGCATTCAACACCAGCTCTCAAGCATTCAACAGCAGTGACAATACCTCCTCACCTGTGCTGGGGATTACCTAATGCCAGGAAGATGCTTGAATGAGGCTGGAAAGCAGAGATTGACAGCAGCACTGGACTGGCCATGCCATAAAAGTGTTTGTATTAGTCAGGCTACAGGCCACTAAACAGGGAAACAAAAAATCAAAACCAGTGATGGTAATGTATTTCCTTCCCCATCCACATACGCGTCATAATATCAGAAACCACCTTCGTTCCTCAAGCAGGATTGCCTCTCCTGACAAGAGGAAGGGACTGGACCAGACCTCACACAAAGCCACACGCCTACATCCTCAGCTTTCTCCTGGAAGCAAGTATTCCAAACTGAATATTTCAGTGGTTCAACCACAGCTGCACATCTGAGTCATGCTGGATATTTCAGAGACCTCTGGGAGATGCTGAGCTCCAGCACAACTGTGGCCCTTTCCAGGCACTGCTTTGCCCCGTAGTTAGAGCAGAATGCCTTTGCTTCTTTGTCTTGTACACCCTGGTTCCAACCACCTGGTCCTGATGAGAGAAAAACCTGTTTATCTGGGTGCTGTCATGTCTTTACAACTCAAATTAAGGTTCCTCAGTTCCTTCAGGAACAAATGAAATACAGCCCT
Organism: Rhipidura dahli; assembly: GCA_013399225.1. Classification (NCBI taxonomy): domain Eukaryota; kingdom Metazoa; phylum Chordata; class Aves; order Passeriformes; family Rhipiduridae; genus Rhipidura; species Rhipidura dahli. The sequence continues at coordinate 926,906 of VXAC01005025.1, read as the reverse complement.
AACTAAGAAGATTTAATAAAGGACAAATGTAACATGTAAGACCAAATCTCTCTTTTGTAACCCAGAAAACAGGATCAATGTTCTGAAAGGAGAATTCAATATATAGGAAGCTCAGATGTACTTCAGATATTTGTCCCAAGAGTCAGACTTCTCTGAGAGTAAATGATTGCTATGACTTTCCACCAACATAGTTTAAGACAGGGGAAATCTCTCTAAATCTCTCTTTTAAATCATTGATTTAAAACAAAATATGCACCGAAGCCCTGTCCCTCCCACTTGCTCTCCTTTTCTAGCCACTCCTGAAAGGAAAAGGGTGAGAATAAAATTTATTCTGAAACAGAAAATGTCCAAGATGCATAAAACATACCCTTACAAATATACACACAAAAACTTGGCTAAAATTAAAGGTTCTAATTTCAGATGAGAAAAAAAAAATAGGAGAAATAAGCAAAAAAACTAAAACAAAACAGGGAAATGAGCTAATTTCTTAACAAAACTAAGTATTTAACAAGGGACCTGCAGAATTTGAAGTGCAATAGTCAAATTGCCCCAGGTCCATCATAAAACCCACTCTGGCAAAATTTTTTGGCCTTTGTTGATGTTACAAAGTTCAGCAGATCCTGGAAACTCAGTTTTCTTGCAAATAAAGGGAGTATCACAGCAACTGCAGCCAGCTGGCTGGCAATACAGAGACTCAGTATTATTGGGGGGGTTTAAGTTTTAAAAATGCAGCATCCCAATAGACTGAAGGAATACAACCCTTGCCAGGTGGCTGATGGCTTCACTCAACCTGCCATGTTTTTGTCTTCCAGAATGCACCGTTGGTTCTTTCTGAGCCCTCAGTGACACCTTACCTGCCTCTCACACAGCCTTCCCTACAGCACCAGGAGAAACCTGGAAACGCTGCCATACCCTCTTCACAAACATATGCACTGCATTTATCTGCCAAGGAGGCAATGTCTGGCAGCATGTACTGCCTCAGGCTAAATGTCCTTGCGTTTGTAAAGACTTCACAGATAGTGCAAAATGGCCCTTTTAAAGGCAGACACAAAAAACAGAGTACAGACCAGGGGTCCAAGGTAGCAACTTCCACGCATGGGCTGTGTTTCCTTGGTGTATGCTCCTAAAGGGGGGAAGCTATCCCTCAGTTTCACCTTTCAGTGGTGTAGTTTGACTTTGAGGATTTTTGGCAGCCAAATTCCCACCATCTTTCTGGCTGCTGAGAATCAAAAAGAAAAAAAAAAAAAGAAGCAAGCAATGCCTCAGCTCTTCAGGCCCTGAGCTCCTGAACCCCAAAGCAGAGCACAGAGCATAGCTCACATCCCACATGGGCTATCTCCTGGCACTGCACAGCCCCAGAAAGCCATGCAAACCTTTGCCATTGCTTTAGAATGCCACTGGCAGGTTATAGCATGACATACAGATCTAAAGCATCATGATCCTGGGCCAGTAAACAAGCCAGGATAAAGAAGGAACTTCCCTGCAGTGTGTATTATCACACTGGTGCCAAGCATTTTTCTGAAGCATCTGGTATTTGTCACAAGGTAAGGGACTGCACACTTCATTCTTCTGCTACCCCACCAGAGTCCCCCATGGCGATGCCTCAGTTTCCAAGCCATGAATCTCGAAGAGGAGACAGGGGATGCTCTCACACGGCTCGGCAGAGCGCGGCTTTGCCTCCAGGAGAGGGCACCAGCGGTGTATCCTCACACCAGCGGTGTATCCTCACACCAGCGGTGTATCCTCACACCAGCGGTGTATCCTCACCAGCAGTGTATCCTCACACCAGCGGTGTATCCTCACCAGCGGTGTATCCTCACACCAGCGGTGTATCCTCACCAGCAGTGTATCCTCACCAGCGGTGTATCCTCACCGGCAGTGTATCCTCACACCAGCAGTGTATCCTCACACCAGCAGTGTATCTTCACACCAGCAGTGTATCCTCACACCAGCGGGGTATCCTCACACCAGCAGTGTATCCTCACACCAGCGGTGTATCCTCACACCAGCGGTGTATCCTCACACCAGCGGGGTATCCTCACACCAGCGGTGTATCCTCACACCAGCGGGGTATCCTCACACCAGCGGTGTATCCTCACACCAGCGGTGTGTCCTCACCAGCCAGGGAGCCGCTTTCTCCCAGCCACACGTGCGATAAAGGGCTCAGCCTCACAAACGCGCCCGGGTGACAAGGCTGCCAGTGATGGATGAGGTGAGCAGAATCCATCTTCTTCCTACAGCTGTGTTAGCCCCGCAGAGCCCGCGGGAGCAAAAGGCACAGTGTCACGTCAAAAGAAAGAGACTCAAGGGCACAACTGGAAAAGTGGATCTGCAAAATTAGAGGGTGCTCTGCACACTTAAGTGTTGTGCTATAGCCAAGCTATGCTGAAGTTGATGAAAAGCAAAATTTAACATAAGCCAATGGAAAAGGCATCTAGGAACCAAGGTACTTGGGCTAAATACCCTTTTGTCCCATCACTGCCCTTCCTGTGCATCTATTACCCTTTTTTTTCCCTAGACTGCACTCATTTTTACTATTCAGGTCATTTGAACAGAAATGGACTCCAACAAAACATTTAATTCAAGGATGGCCAAAAGCCACCTAAAGAATCCAATTTGCCCCACTCCTTTCACTTGTCCCTTGCTTATCCATCACCCCTGCAGCCATAAAGCTAAATTAGAGAATCTTCATGTTGGTCCCAAACAGCCATTGTCACATTCACCCCTGACCACCCATGGCAGTGTGAAAAACTCCTTGGCTTCAGTCTCCTGGCATGAAAAGAAGCAAAACTTGGAAGAAACTCTGACAACCAGACACTGCTCTCTTAAAAAACAAACTACCTGGTCCCCTCCCAACAAGAGAGGAAGGAGAAGCATGGTCTCTCCAAGTCATTTCTCTCCAGCAGCCTGACTTTAGAGCTGGATTAATCAATAAGGTGTGTCCAGGCAGTGCTAACAGCACTGCAGAGAACACTACCTTGCACAGTGGTTAATTACTACAGAGAGTTTAATGAAGTTTGAAGACTCTGAAACCTTCTTCCTATCAATAAGGAGCTGGTTTTGTTACAGGCCACCCTTATTCAATTAGAAGTTGTGCTCACCAGGCTGACTTTAGTCTCAGCTTTGCCTGTTAAGGAGCACCGTATCAATCTGCATCTTTGCTCCTGATAAAGAGGAACGAGATGCTGTCACCATGGCCACCTCACTGCCCTCCAGTGTCCTCTGCTTGCACCAAAGATCCAAGTTACACATGGATCTCCCTCCCCCTTTTCCAAAGAACACCATGACTAACAACAAAGCTAAAGGACTGAGAGCCCTGGAGTCCAGCCATCACCAAGAAGCTCCATCCTAACACACTCAGCCTCTCCTGCCATGTGCTGTCTGCAGGTCCAAGGCCAGTCCTAGAGAAGCAAATCCTTAAAGGTTAGAGGGCTGTTCAGTGCTGAACACAATTTTTTTTCTTTCCCTCAATGAACACATTTGCATTTCAATCTGGGTCTCCTTCTCTCCTTTCCCTTCTGAAGTATTTTTCTTTGGACTACTGGGAAAAAGTATTAAAATCAGAGTATCATTTACTCACCCTGCAAGCACCCACCATCTAGAAGGATAACACTGTCCCAGATAAGGATCCTTTACTCCTGTTCCCACTGCAAAGCCTCATCTTCATCCTTGCCAAGGGTTTAAAATGTGGTGGAAAAATTAGCTTTTACCAAAATCCAGCATACAAGCTTTCAGAAAAGCAATTAAATGGGATGTTTGGTGGGGTTTTTTTAAGATGATTTATTTCCATTCCATCCCATTACAGAAGTTGCAGAAGTAGGAAAAGCAAAGATGCAGGTTCAGATTACTCCATTTACATTTCTATAGCTCATACTCAGCTCTCATTACAAGAACCCAGCAGCAAGCTCACAATGTGGACTGATGCTTTTGATAACTGATGAAAATCACAAAGCAAGGGAGAGTCTGCATTCTTAAGTCCACTACATAGCACTTGCTTATTTATATCATATAAGGCATTGTTTGCTAAATAAACAATTTCAGACCAAATTGCAGGGTATTTTTCTTTTACCTATAGTCCAGCTTATTAAAGATATACAGGACTTGATGCACTGCAGCTTTCAAGGATCCAGAAATTTCCGGTACATTTTCATTTTGAAAGGAAAATATTATATTCTCTTATAGTTCCTTTCAGTTAGTGAAAATTTATTTCCTATGCAACTACCTCAGGGGTAGCAAAATGAAGTGGTTAAATTGCCAATAAAAACTGTACATGAGATCTGACAAAAAGAGGAAAAGAAAAAAAAGAAAGAAAAGAGGTGGGGGGGAAAGGGAGAAAAATTCCTGCTGTCTTTTGTGAAATAGAATAGGACGAAAAATTAGTGGGGAAAGAAATGTAATTCAGGAACCTCTGGGGTATATTGCAAAGAGCAAGAAAGAAATTAAAAGCAATAAATAAATAGTTGACAATATCCCTTTTAAACCACAAAAAGCAAGGTTGGTATGTTTAAAGTGAACATTAACAACTGTTGGGTTGTCTGGATAGCTACAAGAACAGCCAACCTTTGTGAATCTGGATCTCACATCATTATCCTTCTCCCCTTCCTGCCACCCCAACAGTAATTTCTGTGCTAATTACCAGCCATGCAAGTAGAAGAATCTGGCCAAAGTAGATCACAGGATTTATTTCCAGGTTCAGCACTGGCCATTAGGAATCACACAGCACACTGTCACTGTTTCCAAGATTAAAAGTACCAGCTCCTCTTTAGAGCACAGTGAGTCATCAGCGAGACAAAGCCCACAGCTGGCTGGGAGTTGATGGGTGTTGTTCTTCAAAGCACAGAGAGCTCCCACTTCAACCATCTTGTCCTCTATTCCAAACTATCCATAACCCAGCAATGGACACTTCCTGGGGCTGCAGCCAACACTTCCACCCTCTGCTGTGCCACTCTACCTCTTAAACAGCAGGAATCCTTTCACTGCAGGCAGCCCAGTTTTAACACTTCCATCACAGACACAACCCACGGCACACAGCGCGTGTCAGGGCCATCACTCCCCGCTCCTTGCAAGACCCCTTCTCTGGGATTCTCACCACCCACCTTCTGCCCTGTGCCAGTCACTCACTGAGCACAAAGATGTGTTTTGCCTGCTTTCCACCAACAGCCTTGGGTTCTTTTCTGCTCAGATTCGTAAACTACTCTTGTGAATGAGGCAGAGATCTGCAAGCTTCAGGTTCCCAACATAACCAGCTCCCACCATACAGCTGTAAGAGCAGAGAACTGACCCCAAGGAGCAAAAAAATAAGCCAAGGATGGGGCAAACATCTGGTCCCTTCTGTCCACTGTTTCTGACCTGCCCAGTGCAGAGCAGTTCCCCAGTCACTGAGGTCCCCGTGTGGACTCCCTCAGCATGACAGGAACTGCCATCCCAATCTAAAGGTGTCTCTCCCTCCTCTGGCCACCTTAGAAACTGAAACTTAAAAGGCTTTTTAACATCAAGGTCTCTAGCTTTTTTGTCAAGTATGGATGAAATCATCTTATTTTAGACAGAATTTTAAAAAGAAGGAAAAGGAAGTAGCAAAAGGGATTAGTATACCCTATAAGTATAAAAAGCAGTTGTCTCCCTGGGAAAGTGCCAGGCACACACTAATGCTCAAAAAACCAGCAGATCCTTCCCTGGCTTCTGTGTAGCACTCAGAGTCTGTGGACAAAGGTTCATGCCCACATGACCCAGCCATTGACCATTTTGAAGCACACAGAGCGTTACCTTGCCAGTTAAATCAGTTGAGCCCGTGTCAGAGCCTGAACCTCAAGCACCAGAACACAGGCCTCAAAACTGGACACATGCATCTATTTACAGAGCTGAAACCACAGCTATTGAGCAAGAGAACAGCACACACCTACAACTGCCTCTACCCCAAAAATCTCAAAAATCCAGCAGATTTACCACTGCTTATCCACAACTCATAGGCAACGCCCTCAGCAGATTGGGAAAAATTGGCTCAAGGGTCCTGTATTGAGTGACCTCTGTTTTCCACTGGAAACTGAATATGCCAAGCAAGCCCCAGGATGAAGAAAGCAGCTCTCCTGGGATGCTGAAGGGAAATGATGGATAACAAGCAGAAAAATGTTATTTGGGAAAACACTGTTTTGCAACAGCATCATGCAGTCATTATCAAATAGGTTTCCTACACATTGGTTTTTCCTACCTGAGTTGTTACAATTAGTAGCTGATGTTTGGAAAGCTGGCCATTATACACAAATGTCTTCCAAAACTAGGACAGCCATTAGGTTCATACAGCCACAGTGCTGGCCACAAAAGTATTTACACTGCCCTGGAAACAAAATGTATTCCCAATGAGCTGCCCCCCAGCCAAACCGAAGGTATCACAGCTTGTGACCAAAACAGAGACAGGAATGTGCCGTCATGTAATCAAGAACAGCAGGCTCTAATGAAGCCACATGCTGTCACTGCTTTCAGACTACAAATAAAGCTTAATCATTCTGCAGCAGAAGCAAAAATCAGCAAAAATCTCTGGCCTCTCTCACAGGTGATATCAGGTTGCCCAGCCCTGAAGAGTATGTCTACCTTTGATATCTGTGGAGACAGGCTACAGATTCCTCTCCAAACACATTAACCTTTTCCTTTCAACAGGTGGTAGAGAAGTCAAAGAGCATTTCTGATACTAATACCAAACACCAAGATCTTGGATTAATTAAACTTCAGGATGGGATTCCAAGGCCCTTTACACAAGATATAGCCAAGGATGGTTTCTTAGGGCTTCTCTCAATTTGCTCATTATTTCACCATAATTTTTGAAGGGCTGTGTTCTATTTATGAAAACAAACACGCTCACGAGAGAAAATAGACTCTTTTTCCAAGCTGTCTTCAGTCATCCTTCAGGCAGAAGAATTAAGTAGAAAAAAACAAATACATGCTTACCCGTCATATCTTTAGAGTTGCACAGAGATTGGCACAGCTTTTATGGTGGTGACAAGCAGAAAGAGGACAGGCCTGGTCACTACCTTTGGGATGTGGCTGCATCATCTGAAAGGGTACAGCAGAGAAAGCCCTACAGCTGGCTCCCTGCCAGTCCACACGTGCAGTTTGCAGAGCCACAAGCTCATGTACCAAAAGAACTTTGTCTGCAGTAGGTCAGGTGTGTATCTGCGTAAGAAAAATCTTTTCTGTATCATTTCAGTATGATCCCTCTGTAACAGCATCAACACAGCCAGGCAGCTCCCAATTCTCCCATAGCTAGGTCTCTGCACAGGACATGCACACCCAGGAACACAGAATCAATCTTCATAGAAACCAGAAGAAATTCTTGACGAAAGAAGGAAAGATCAAAGTTTAGTCACTTAAATAGTAGGGACCACAGCTGTACTACTTTTGCATAGCAGCCAAGGCTCTCTAATATGCAACCTCTTTAATTTCCACTCTCATGTCTGTTCTTTGTTCATGGAACAAAGCCTGATCTACTTACAGATTTATACTTATATAACAATACTGAAGTGGTGACGAGCTTTATTAGTGTATTTATTATTAACCAGGTGGACTAGAACAATCTCCACCCTGAATTCAGTTTACCAGGATGAGGATACATCAGTAGAACTGAATCTATGTAGGCAGCAGAGGCTGGAAGAGAGGAGGAGGGATGTAGTGAGTCACCCACAGCACTTGTCTGAAGCAAGTTTCTGCTAGATCTCTACATCAGCTTTTTGGCTTCTCTTTGCTTAATCCTGCAGTTAAGTGAAACCACACAGGCTACAGAAGGGATGAACAACCCCCTTTGGCACTTACAGATTACATAGTTAACATCACAGTCCAAATAGTTTCCCAGGGACAGAAATCAAGCCAGTGTCTCCTGGTCCTCTTCCAGGACTTCACCCACTGGCTAAGCCCTAGCTCTGTTCAGCCATCTCTGGAAGCCTCACCTATCTCTTTTCCTGGACCACCACCCATGGGGAACACCAGTTGCATGAGAGAAAACAAAGTTTTTAACATGAGGAACACAAAGACTCGGTATGAAATTACTGGGATACCAGAGGTGACTCTCACACTTCAGGTACAATACTCCAATCAACAGTTCCAATAAATACAGTCCAAGCTTCAAATATTTCAGCCTCCTCTTGCCCTGCTACATGAGACCACAGCCATGTAGTGCCTGGAGAGACTCTAATTTCATATATGACTTCATCCTCTGGGGTTCTTCAAGGCCCTGCTTGGTGGGACATTCTTGATGCTTCTCCCTCCAGACCCACACAGATCCTCTAAAACAGAGACAACAGACTGAGCAAATGACAGGGGCAGAGAGTATCACAAAGGAGGAGAGGAGCTTCTGCACCACAAATCTTTCAGATCCAAACCTAAAGCCTTAATCAGGATCAAGAGAAACAGCAGAGGAGGAGTCACCTGAGCAAATCAGAGGAGAGTGGCAAAGGCTCAGTGCAAACTCACTGGGAAACTACGCTCAAACACATCCTCCTCTGTCTTCTCCCCTTATCAACCAGCAACATTTTGATTGTCTCGTTTTATATTTGAACTTTTTAAACAAATTACAACAAAGCTTATGTGAGGTTAATCATTCCCTGTTTCCTCTGGCATTCATTGTAATGGTACTAATTGCAATAAACACATTTAAAATTAATATGCATGTCATATGCATATATCAATTGCATTCTAATTTACCTTTGACTAACATCCACAGACTGAACGCGCTTTCAATATTAAAAAGCTCTGACATAGCTTAACCAACCTCTGCCTGCCAGACTGCTCCCACAGCATTGGGAATCCATGACAGACAAGACCAATGAAGGGGAAAACATGCAAGCCAACAGCAGCAACTTGCAGATCCAGGCAAGCTCAGCCTGTAACACAGGGCAAGGATGAGCCTTTTCTCCATGATAAGCCCTCTCCACTGCCTGTCATTTTGGAAATGGGCTCACTCTTATAATTCCAGAGTACACTGATAAAATATTTCAGATCTGTTTGCAAGCAGGGAGGATTTCATTTTCACTAACACAGATGGTTTAGCCATTATCAGCCACCTCCCTCTTCACAAGACACAATTCCTTCCAAACATCCATCAGCAAGGCTCTGCCAGGCAGGGCCATGACAAGGCACAGACCCAGTAAGACCAGCAGGAACCTTCAGCAGGGTTAGAGCCCAAGAAACATTTTTGCCAATACCAGACACAAATGGAATCAAGTGCATTGACTAAAGACTCTTTAGCTGGGATGCTGTAATTGGTCAGGCATGGGTGACCTGTCCCACAGACAGTTTATGCATCAGTTAAATAGACCACAAATGAGTAAAGGGGCACTGAGAGAAGAGCTGGAACAATTCCTGCAGCTCTTACACACTCCCCTCTCTGAGCTGCTTGTTCTGCCCCTCTGCCAGAGGACACCCTTATTAGAGCAAGAATAAAGAGTGTTCCTGAGCCCCACAGACATATCTACAGACTGACATAGTTATTAAGTTAACACCAAGATGTGAAACCCAACCAGTGCTGGATTTGCAGATGGCAGCACACCTGCCACATCTCCTTCAGAGGGCACTGCCAGCCTCAGTGAGGAGCAAACGAGAAGATCTCACATGTCCACTCCTGCTCCCTGCTACAGGCATAACCCCACACTGAAGGAAGGATGACAGAGAAGCTCCTGGCTCCAGCTAACACTAGTACTTGTCTCCTCAGAGTTCAGCAGCAGCACACAAAGAGGATGTGCATCATTCAGCACTGGAGACTCAGATGAGAGGTACCAAGTGAGAACAGCGGTGTAACTTGACAGCATCCAATCCCATGCCTGTGCCCACAGTCAGACCTGCTCAGGCACCAAAAGGAAAGGTTCAATAAGGTGTTGCTGGAGAACAGTTTTTACCAATCTTGATGAGCCATCAGAAAACTTACCACAACAGAGTGCTAAAGATTTACTTCAGAAGTATTATCCTATATCCCCAGACAACCTACAATCTGGCCCTGGTCTTACTCCAGCACCTTTTGATGCAATCTTTTTTAAAACACTTTCAATGAGCACAATTCCATCTGAAAGTTCACAGAAAGAGAAAATTTATATGAATATTGGAGCACAGTTCTATCCAGTTGATCTGACCTCTGCTCAAGGACCCCGAACCCAACATTTGGACTTTTCCAATTGCACACGAAACCAATGCCAAAGGACCTATGAAGCTAATTCAAATTAACTGGCACATCAAATGCTTGTATGAAGGAGTTCATGAGTCAGCCATGGACAAAGAATGAGTCATAGGAGATACACAGGAGATAATTTTGAAGAATGAGTAAACCTGAAAAAAAATCCCAAATTGCCAATGAACAATATGCAAGTAGAAAAACATGTTCAATTTACAAAATAAGTTAATTGCTATGAATTAGTCAGATGGCTCTAGTCACATAAACATATCTATTGTGGGCTGCTGTTGCAGTTTACATGTCACAGTTGAGCAATTTGAATCTCTATTAAAGGTGTCTCTGACTTTAACGAGAGTTACTGCAATGTGTATCAAAAACACACTCTGGAGATAGACAGAAAGATGGATCAGAAAGAAATCCAGTGCCACAAAAATGAAGCTGCTTTAGCTTCAACGACAGAGGACACTTTCCTGAGCACTCCCAGGTCCCAGCCCCACTTTGGGCCTCTCAGGGAAAACTCACATGCATCCATATGCCTCCCAGGGCTCCACACCACTGGAAAAACAGAACTGCTAATTCCTACTGGCCACTGTCTTCAAACACTCTATTAATTAAGAAAGGAGAAGGGAAAGCCTAAAGCCTTGGTCAGCTCAGAGAACACAGCTAGTGTTCTAGCTTTCTTTTGCTCCTGCAGCTGCTGAAATCCCCAGTCCCTCTCAAATGATTAGGGGAGATCACCCCCAGCACCTTTCCCCAGAGGAGGGAAAAAAAAAATCTATTCTTCTCCTGCCCATTTAAGAAAATCCTTTTTTCATATGCTTTGCTCAGCCACCAAGTCACAGCACCACTGTTGTTCCTTCAACTCACATCCCTACATTTGCCTCACCAGAGACAATACCAGGGCAGTCCCAGCAACACAGGAAAGGCAGAGGCTCCTGTAGCCCTCATATCAAACCTGCAGCCTCCTGCCTACCTGAACCCAAAGCTTCCCCAAGCACCTCCCTCAGATCAGGGAGCAGTGTTTCAGAAGGTTCAAACAGAATATGTTGGTCGAACAAAGACAGGTGACTTCTACAGTTTGGCACCCATTTGCTACTTCTCTCTTCCCACTTCTAGGTCACACATTGAAACCAAGCCCTGACAGAAGCACAACTTCTCTGCAGAACTAACGTTTTAGAGATGTGTAAGGGCACAATTACAGCTTGAAATCTCTCTGGCTGCAAATCTCACTCAAGAGATTCCCTGTGTGCTCATTCCTACCCTCTCTAAGGTAACTTACCATCCCCACAGACATTCCTGGGATCGAGTTTAGATTTGGGTTCCACTCACCCTCCCCTCCTTCTAAGTTCTTTTTTTTTTTTTTTTGATCTTTTTTTATTGTCACCAATTCATGACAAATACAGTCCCACAAATGGTGACATTAACACAGCTGAGAAGAACAACACCCAGAGACGGGGATTTCAAGAAGCACAGGAATCTCCTAAAACAGCTTTGCCCCTCGAAGCATTTTAACATCATACCTCCCATTCTATGTTTCTGAGCCTTTTTACATCTAGCCCTGCCTAAACCAAATCTTCTTGGAAGAAACCCAAGTCTTAAAAGAAACAGAAACTCAAATCATGAGATAGATTATTACAATGGGTTTTGTTTACGCAGCTGAACAAAATTTAGCCTGACTTCCAAATGTGCCTTTACTGCCTTTTTTTTCTTCTATGGTTTTAATCAACCTGTACACGTAGGGATGGATATGTGTGCAGGATGGTACTGTTTTTTCTTTTAGTCATGTTTAGTGCTACACAGTTCATTCATTGGTAGTCAGTCTCCTGTCAAACAGTTTGTAAAGGAAATGTTTTAATTAACTAACTTTCTAAAGCTTCCAGTCACTGACCCCAGTTCTGCCAAGAATATTATCTGTCTCAGGATAAAGCACTTAAGTTTTATGACTACCTGCAGCCACATCAGAGCCATGGCAACATCTCCATGCAGGATGAAAGTAAAATAAAGCTTTTCAAGTAATCCCTCTCTTCATGCCAGCACTGGCACCCATCTCCTAGGAGACTCACCAACCCATCTAGTATTGGACCCCCTATATATAACCAACCCTTAAATCCCAAATGAGTAACAAAGCAGTGAGCTAAAGGCCCCCATGATTCACTGGTAGGAAATGTAGTCAGCATTCAATAGCCTACGTCTGTTAATAGACCAACTAACACGTAATGCCAAATGGATCTGTTTCCACAGCTCTGCTTGAAATGCAGAACATTTAATCAGTCTGGAAAGGACTTTATAGTTATTGACACACAGGAGGGAAGAGTATTTATGCCTTTTTGGACCAGATGCTCAAACCTTCCCACCTGATAGCCATAGTCCTCCTAAGTAAGACTTGGACTCGGTTCCCAGTCAAGCTAAAATAACAGTAGACATATACCCCTCCTGCCCAAGAAAGGTCTGGAAGCAGATCCTCATGAGGCTGGGAAAGCTAAAGAAATACCTGAAAAGGCATAAAAAACCAAAAGGATACTCATCAACCCCATCACACATGTTAAAAGAGTAGAAGCAGAAGCATATCTGCAGGCACCGAGCAGTCGTATAAACCCAGAGCAATACTTAGTGAAACCTAAAGAGTTGATCTGCACTTAACCAGCTCTGACCCAGGCTGCAAGAGAAGCACAGCTGCTAAATTGTTACCCTCAAAATCCCAAGTGCTCTAATAGTTTTCCTTACAGTCTGTGCCGGATCAAGACAGGCAGGCTGAGTAATGTAAAAAACTACCCGTGGTGACCAGAAATTCAAGTGGTGACCAGAAATTCAAGTAATGACCTTAAAAGTACTTGTAAACAATTTTTATGAGTGCTGCAAACTTCCAATAAACACCTAACAAAATGCAGCAGCATTTTGGCCTAAAGGACTCCAATCTTTCCAGCCTTCAATGAGACCTGAAGTGTCAGGAACGGTTTCTTTTTTCTCATTTCTCCATTCCCATCCACTCTTGGCTACCCAGCACTAGGAGAATGCTACCTTTTGAGACACAGCATGCCCCCAGCCAGTGGGGAACACCGGGGCAATCTCATCCAGAGGTGCTTTGGTTGAAAAAGCAGTAGATCTATAGGCTGTATAGATCTATAAAGGCAGACAGGGAGAATAAGCTTTGAAATGTACATACACCATAAGTGAACAGCCCAAATGGCTGGTCAGTGCAGAAATAAACCAAGGGCTGCTTATGCAACCCCTCTGACGCAGCACAGACCCAAGCTGCTGCCAGAAACAGTAGTCATATGCCACTTGACCACCCCCAGCTGTTCATTCCCACAGCAAACCTTGTGCCAGCCCTGATAAAATGGGTGATGGATTCTGGGGGAGGAAAAGATAGCTGCAAACTGCACAGACAAGCTTGGAGCCTGTGAATCCCCCGCCTGATGGATCAGCTCCTTGGCAGTGCTGGCCCAGGGGAGGCCATGGGAAGAGGCTGCAGCACAGCCAAACACAACAGCCTCAGCTGGCAGCACATAAACACACAGTCAGATGGAACCACACTGTGGCTACAGTCTCTTAACTTCTCCATTTAAGAAATGTTCCTGTCACAGAGCCTTCTATGAAATTGTTCATAATATTCCTGAATGCACTGTTCTGCAGGATGGAAATGCCATTACTGTCGTGTTACCCCCTAGTAACCAAGAGAACTAAAACCCAGCCCATGACAAAAAAACCTCCCAGATAAATACTGGATTGGAATAATCCAAGTTTTGCTGAAGCTTAGTAAACACATGGCTTGGAGACATTGCCAAATATAATGGAATGACAACAGGACAGCGCTATTCACTCTGATTTCAGGTTCTTTGCTGTAATGGTTTACAAATATATTTGCCCAAACCTAAGTTATATGTGAAGGATTTCTGACAGGGATTAAACAAGGAATGTACTGCCAGGCAAGCTGTTGGAAAAGCTAAAGTTAGAGAAAGGTTAGGTGATCAATAAATGGGAGGAGTTATAAAGCATAGGAAGCACTTAGAAACATTTCAGTACCTAAGTATTAGAGCTTTGTCAATAATTTTCCTTCCAAAATCTTCCTAATAGCATATTCCTTTGACCAAAAGCAAGCATTTCTCTGCCCTCTTGATCTAAACATTTTGTTCTTATTCCACACCTGAAAAACTAAAGTGCTTCCCCACAACTGAATACAAGAGAACACATTTGTTAAATATTATTTTTAAGAAAGCAACCATAAATAAAGCACACACAAAAAGAGAAAAAAAACCCCACACAAAACCACGAGAAAAACTATGGCATTTCAAAGAATCTTCTTCTTCTTCACACTTTCTTCCCCAAAATAATTTAAGTAGAATTGGTCAAAGAATTTAAGAAAAAGAAGGAAGAAGCAGCAAATAACTCAATGCTATGGGAATAATCAATGGTTGGAGAAATCAGTGTATATTTACCAATCCAGTCTTTTAAAGTCCCTCCTGCCCTTCAGAAGAAGAGCTCCTTTTTAATTACAAGGGGGGAAAACGTAAAAAAAAAAAAATAACAACTCACAGAAAATCCTCCCTACCTGGCTCAAAAATCAACTGCAGGACAAAACAGAGAGGAAAAAAGCTATTACCTCTTAACAATAAGGAGGATTGCAAACCATAAAGCTTCCCACAGGTGTCTTTGTTTTTTTGAAATGATACAATTTAAAAATCAGAAGTCCCAAGATCATACATGGCTGATGTCTCATCACCAAAACATTCAATTTCCCTGAGCAGCAAGGAGACAAAACCCATTGCATTTATTCTTTTTCCAAAGGAGGAAGCTGAGTAGGAGGCGAGACCCGCTCCTGACAGCATAACAGCACAACAGCAAGAGAAACAAATGCTCACAGACCTTCACAAACTGGTTTGGGTCCCTGGCTGCTCCCCTGCCAGTTTCAGTGCATCAGGCATCATACAGTGCTACCCACATCCATGGAAGCACCCATTCCCATCAAAGCCTTGGTTACCAGCTGGAGAGTCAGAGCCTGCAAGACCTTACAAAATTTCCTGGGAGAAACAACCTCCCCATCTGGCAGGAAATGAATCACTTTCCCTCATTCCTTGCCATCTTCCTAAGCACTGGAGTGTGCATGAAGGGCTGTGGAAGAACGGGACAGGGCAGGGACTCATCAACTCCTCGAAAAGGCACTCACCAAGAGCACCAAGTGAACTGTGCTTGCAGGAATCCCATTTCCTGCCATTACTCCATCAGACAGAAATGACACAGCCCCACAGCCCTATCCTCACTCTAAAGAATGTAACTCAGCTGGGTAAATGAAGAGCCAGGCAATGAAGGACCACCAATGAGTTCAAGTCTCCAGCCAGCACATGCCCAGGAACACGTTCCCAAGCTCCAGCTGCTTCAGGGACCCAGAGGAGGAACTGTGCTCTTCCATATAATCTCCTCCCCTCAACCACCACCAAAGAAGAGAAACAATAACGCACAAGGTACAGGATTGGGTGGTGGCCAATGGGTGCCCATATCTATTTTTTCATTTGGGCTTTGGCACCTGCACCATCACTCCAAGCAGAGGGCTCTGGGTTCCAAGGACTCAGTGTACATCTGCATGTGCACAGGCATGTGTGTCTTGTGCCTGGCTTAAAAAAAAAACAAACAAACAAAACCAAAACAACAACAACAAACCAAACAAACAACCTCCAAAAGCACAAAAGCAACATAACAGTTTCAGTCACTCTGAATTTGTCCACCTCCCTTTAGGAAGGATTTTGATATGTCTCTGAAGATGTCTGTGAAGACCTGTTTCTTAAACATGGCTGTAGAAGTCAAGCTTTCAACAGCCAATTGACCCAACACCTGACTCTGGAAACAAGACTCTCCTGTTAGCCTCCAGGATTCAGGCCTCCCTCCCCAATTCACCCCGCAGACAGGTTATTTCTATTTTTCCCCATGTAGAAAAAGGTGTCTCAGTACATGCTGTCATTTCTGTGCAGTCAAGATTAGCACTTAGGACCACAAGGGAATTGCTAAAAGCTCCCTGAAAACATTTTATTTTCATCTCCATTTTCCATCTCTTGCTGCTATTAACCATCTTTATGTCTGTAATACCTCTTGTTGACAGCTCATCAGAATAAAACATCTGTAGTTTATTACAGCTGGGGTGAGTGTGAACTTTAGGGAATAGGGACAAGATGGGTAAGGGATGAGCATGAACTATAGGGAATAGGGACAAGATGGGTAACCTTTACAAAACTAAAGGGCCAAAGGGTGACAGTCTTGGCACGTAATGCTGAGTAAAGTACATGTAAGTAACACTCACTCCTAAGTGCACTGGTGCAAGCAAAGGGGAATCAGATGTGCTTGGGCACAACAGCCAAGTGAGAACCTGCTGGCTGTAGCAGTCAATAGAATCATTGCAATCTCAAGCAATCTACAGGACTGAATAATCATCTCGTTACGTTTCTACAAATCATTAATTCCACCAAGTGTAAAGGTTAACAAGGCTCCTGTCAGCATCAATGGTTTGGCACAGAGGAATTCAATACTTAGAGATCCAACCACTACTATTATCAAAACATGCAAGAGATAAGACGTGATTGCCTCCTTTTCACCCACTCCTACCACCAGGCAATCCCTACCCCACGTGCAAGCTGCAACTACAGCTGCTCAGAAGTTTCTGACAGATTTCCCCCAGAAAAGACACCAACTGAATGTGTTTTGCAGAAGCACATTCATTCAGTGAGCCTTCTGCTGAAACGTAAGCCATGCTCCCAGTGCTCGGCCAGCTGCCAGGAGAAATCAGCTGTCATAAGGCACAATGCAAAGTGCATAACGCAGCTGAGTCTTCAGAGCTTGGACTATAAAGGCTTCCAACATGCACAGCTCTCCAGGGCAGCATCTCCATTAACTTTGCAAACCCCAAACATGTTCAAACCATGAGAGTCACATCAACTCTGTGCAACCTCTAACCCTGTGCAACCTGGCAAATGAAGGTACTGCAAGTCCTCATGCAGCTAGAGGGCAGGATTTCCCCAGAGCTCAGCCTTTTGCACAGTAATGCAGAAATATCCCCTTTGCAAAATTAGTCTTAACAGCACCATAAAGGATATCAGAGCAGTCCCTGGAAAGCTTTTTTAATCTCATGTTTATCCCCCCTTTATTAATCATGTTTATTCTCACAAAGTCTGAAGAATCAAGTCTTCAGGCTGTTTACACCGGAGATCAAGCTGGCCATAGGTGTAGCAAGTAGGTAGACTCAAGCAAGATATCTCAGTCTTATGCAGATATCTTCACAGCCAAAAAAGAGATGAAATACTGAACACTCCCAAGATGGCAACAGAATGCTTCCTAAAACACTAAGGTTTTCTAACTTCCCTCAAAGCATCAGTTAGTTTAACAGCAATAAAAGTAGACAATAAAACACAACTTTTAGGATTCCCAATCACCAAACTCTCCAAACAAAACAAATTTCTTCTTATTTTACTGAAAACATGTTTTAGGTTGGAGTCCCTAGGAAGAGGGCAGTACAGGACACTACTGCACCAGCTGTCCCATCCCAGAGGGAACAGTACTCTCACGATTTTTTCCCCACATCTAATAGTCTGCTAGCTAATAAACCACTTTCCAAACTTGAAGTCAAAGGATCATTTTCAAGTCTGCCACTGTCAGTTACCAAGAAGCAGCCACATCAAAGTGACAAACTCATTTAAGTGATCAGCAGGATTCCACAAGCAGTTACTGTACTTTGGAGACCACCAGTGTTTGGCAGATCTGTTTGGAAAACACAAAGGCAAGTTGGCTAAACATTACACAGGTGTTAATCAGCCAGCACAAGAACCTATTTGACTTCACGCTGAGTTAAGGCAAGGTTGCTCCAGCAAAAATCCTTTACCTTGACTCTTCTGAGGGATGGTAACTCTTTAAATCATTCACATCTCGTTGTAAGATCACATTTTACAACCTTGCAAGTCTCAATGCTCAATAACCAAACCTCTTGCTAAATCAAAGATAGGAAAAATTGTCTTCCTCTGAGGAAATATTACAATGAATCAGCAAGAACATAACTATACCACTGTCTTCTAGAGTAGAGGAAATCAGAACTGTTAAAACTGGTATCTCTGAGACTCTTTCATGCTAAGTGTCTTCTCTTCTTGCAGCTCTTTGATCCCTGTGGATACAGTAGAATCCAAAGAGTCACAGAGAAATGCAAGACAATTGTAGGCAGTCACCAATTTTTGACAGCATTAATGTCATACACTCCCTGCTACCAGCAAAGAAAAACAAAGAGTGTTCAGTACTTCATAAAATTTGACTGGTTTGAGATTTTAGTTTCATTTTATTTTTTACTTTCTGCTTGTCTGGGTCTAAACATTTCCTGTTCTGGCAGGGGCTAGGGCATTTCCCTTCTCCCCCCAGGCTAGCCTTGGGGTTTTGGGAAGCACTGCACTTGGTTATGGCTTCTGAAGAGAGACAAGGCACTGCCATGCTGGAGTGGCACGGGCAGCATACTGAATACAGGGCTCTACACTGCTCCACACCACAACCTTTCTTAGCTGGAAGGTAGTTTTGAACCAAAAGTTGACTGGCAATTTTTGCTCCAACTGCCAGACCTTGATGATGTCCCAATATCCAGAAGATGACAGCCATCAGGTGTGAGACTTCTCCAACCTGGCTGCATCTTCTTTTAAGAGATCCTGTTCTCAGAAAGGCTTTCCCTGGCATTCCAGTATTCTCCCACCGAGCCCAGCAGCCAGGCCAGCCAGCAAGCCACCAACAAGCAGGTGTTATTCTTCAATGTGCCTCCACTGTGCCTGGCTCTTGGCACACTACCCTGTTCAGATCCTATGATATAAAAGTCCAGATTCTTATCAGAGCAAGAATTCCACTAAGGTGAAAGACTGGGCTGAGGATAGATCATGAGCCTCTTGTAAAGACACCTGTTTAAAGGAAAGAAGTTGATTCACTGAATGTCAACTGTTTTAAAATTATCTCACTAGTCCTGTCGGAAATGATAACAAGTTTACATTTTTTCATATAACTTTAGTCAGGGATTTTGTTCACCTTTGCCCAGGGGGAGGGGAACTGAAGTTTCCTTTCAAAGGACTGTTTTACCACTTGAGTCCTGATGAACTTAACTCTCAACAAACTGGGAGTAGCTCAGAAGATACCCAAAAGATAACAACCACTAGCGAACATCAACTCCATAACTCACCCCAGCATGGTCAGAAACACTTGATCTCGGAAAAGAGAGGTAAAAGAATAAGAACCTATTTAACATCAAAGGCAAAGAGATTAATAACCAACAGGAAACCAAATACTAACAACTGTGTAACTTGGGACCAATGAATACCTAAGGGTTTTGACTGTATAAGTATCTGAAAAATCCAGTAAAAATCATGTGTGATGGAATGATTTTCTCTGCACAACCTGGGCAGTGAGTGGATGAAATAATTTCTGTTGCACATCCAGGCCAGAACAACATCCTGGCCAGAATAAAGTAATGCCTTGATTCTCTAACACTAAAAGTGTAGGAGGGTTTTTGTTTTTCCTGCAGTTTTGGTCACAGTCCCACAGAAACATAAAGAAGGCCACTCTAAGACAGAACAAGGGTTCGTTTAACCCACAATTCTTCTTCACCACAGTGGTCACTTCTGATACCTAAGGGAAAATGAGGTCAAGATAAGTATCCATAGCATTAACCCTAATATTCTCACAGTATCACTGGTAATTTTTCATCTAAAGGGGTTCTTTGAACTCTATCTCGTGACTGAGGCTACAAAAGACCAGCATGAACATTTACTTTAGCTGAGCAAAAAATCACAGTTTCAACCTGCAGTGGCTTTATTTTGAAGACCAAAAATGCCATGAGGTTTCCTTGGCTCTTTTGCAGTCCCTAAAAGACAGCTGGCTTATTACATCGTCTCCAGCAAGTAAGGTGGAGTCCTGCAGTCTTACTAGAGCTGGTGTTCTCTGTCCCCATCCTGTCCAAACCAGATAATGAAAAAACATTGTACATCTGCATAGATCTGGCATGCCATCTATCTGCAAAAACCACTGCTGGCTGTCTGGATCACATCTGTTTAAAGATCCATTTGAGCTTTTCCAGCTAGCTGGTGCTTTGAAATCACAGGGTACAGACAGGCCAATTATGAACAATGAAGTTACCACACATAAGAAATTACTGTTTCTCAAATGAGCAAAGGTAATTGGACATATGCACACTCACAGCTTAGTCCCAATGGCCAAGAAAATTGGTTTAACTTGTATTTTGTTGTAACACATTTTGCTACCTGTTTGCAAGGGAGTAAAAGAACAGCCATTGTCTGCTAGCACAGCTCATGGCATCACCTTTTATCTGTGTTTTACGGAGATACACACAAGTAACCTCTTCACTCCTACGGTGAAACCTTTAGAGATTGTTGGTGTTACTTAGCTCCACCTCAGCAAACAACTCACACTTTACAAACAAAACCAGTTTCGTTCAAAATAGAAGCAAAGACCTTGCTACTTAAGTAAAAACATGGAGAAAAAAATGCAGGAGGGAAAAAACAGATTTATTTGCTACTAGTTCCTCCTCCACGTAATTAATTCAGAAGCATATCTTATACTATGCATTTTCTTTCAAAAACACAGAAACTGAGCATATGAATAACTTTAGTTCTTTGTCAAAATAGACTAAAAACTTTTCTTGCTTGCAGTAAATTACCTGGAAAAAGGATCACATTATTGAGGAAAATTACCACAGAACAACCACAGTAGACCTGGCAACAAGATGAGATAGGAGCAGGGGCAAACATCTTCAGAAATACTGGAGTTGCATTATTTGAGGGTCAGCTCTAATCCCAGGAGGGTAAATGGGTCACGGCAAAACATGAGAAGAACCAACTCTACGGAATTTATCACTCAATAACATCCTGCCTTTGGCGCACATTAATCAGGCTGTGACGAGAGCCAGGGAAGAGGCAGAGATGCACATGTGGTTGCTATGGAGTTAAAGGCTTGAAGGAGATACATGGAAACAGCACAACTGCACAGAGCACAGTTAACTCTTAAACTGCCTCTGTCTGAACAGCTTCCTGGCCAGCCAAATTCATGCATATCCATTCTAAGGGAATCCCAGAGTTCCCATGAAGACTCAAAGTCCAACGACCAAAATCCATCAAGGAAGAGCAGTTGATCCACTTTAAAAAACAGGGAGAGACTGACAAACAACAGCCATTTGTTACAGAAACTGAGCAAGGATGGAGGGATTAGAGGATGGAGCTGGAGGGAGGGAGGACCATGCTTTGCAGCATACAATCTCTGCCAGCTGTCTTTGGAGTTTAGCACTTTGATCTGTCACATACAGGGGAGCAAAAGTAACTGCTAGACATCCATGCAGAGAATGAGTTACCCCCAGATGAAAGGTAGGGGCAGCACCATAAAATTTAATACATCCATGGTCCTGGAAAGTCAGAAGTATGCTGAAGTTCTAAGAAGCCCAGACACATCCCTTGCTCAAGAACACGTATCTCGAAGTGTTTGGACTTTTTCTGCCCCATGGCATCATTCAGCACTGTCTGAAAAAGCCACCACATTTGCTGGTGTGAGTGCACAAGACTCACATATAGGCAAAGATTGGGATGAGGGGAGGTGCAGGACATGCTACTTGCACAGGCAATTTCCTGAAGCAAATGTTTTAGGGATGGGAAAACAGTTCTGGGAGACCAGGCAGGTCAGGTAAAAAAACCTGAAGAGAGTGACAAACTTGCTGATGACTGAAGTAACAAAGCACATTTCATGGATAATCCAACCAGCTACTTTCAGAGCACAAGAAGCTGCTGCACCTCCAACTCCCTGCAGAGTTTCCTAGCAGGGGCTATGTGTGTGTGTGTGTGTATATATATATATATATATATATAATCAGCAAAGTTTCTATTTTCTCCTCCTACTTAAGGGAGTCTTTCAGTGAGCAACCTCCTACACTGCTATTTTTACCTGCTCCTAATCAGTGTGTTCTTAAACATTGAGAGACTCTGAGAAGAGCAGTTCAACTCCTCCAGAGCACAGCCCACAACACACTGAGCAATATCTGGGTGGCAGCTCTTTCTGCCATCACCCAGGACATGATGTCTTGCAGAGCACTAGGGAGAGCTGGTGGTCAAGGCCTGGGGGATCTCTTCTCATTCACAGGATGCTGAGCTTGAAGTGAAGGTTCTCTGAGCAGAGATCATTAGCACCATAAGAAGTCAAGAGGACTGGATCCAAAGTCAGAGTTTTAAACTACTGATGCAGTAAATAATAATACTGAAAATAACCTGAAAAGTTGGGTAAACTCTTTTACTGCATTATTTTCTCCTCTCCTTTTTATCTCCTTTCACCATAAAGCTTTCAGTTTTCACTTTCAATTAATCATGTTTCATTGCCAGACCCAAACATGCCTGATCTCAGCCTCACAGGAGGTATTAACCTGTGGACATAATTCCCAAAAGACCAGGATGCCTCAGTCCTTCCAAGGAGTCCCTGAGATTTATGGTAACAAGGAGCCCAAGAACAAGTAGATGGCACCAAATCCTGATGCCAGATGACAGCTCACTAATCAGTGGGCTGCACTCTCAGCTCCTCTAAAGGACTTTATCAGATGGCTGTTTATTTAAGGGGGGCAATTTTCAAAAGCCCAACACTGCAGAGGTGGTGTGTTTTCATGGGCTGTGGTGACACCCTCGGTGGCAGCACAAACCCTGACCACACTTTGTCTCTCCTCATCCATTTGTGCAGCCTTGCTCTGAAAACAGATACTAAATTCTTTCTTGACTTTCAAGAACAGATAGATCTTCCTTTGAAATAATCATTAATTCACCTGATTCCACAAGTCATTTTCACTCTTGCAGCAGCATTAAAAAAAAAAGAATCCACTAAGGTCAAAAGTACCAAGGGCAAAGCTCCAGATGAGACGTAACAGAGAATCAGTTCCACTGCCCCAAAACCCAACTACACTAAAAGTCTTTAAAGGCTTTTCCAATTACTTCAGAAATTTCAGCCAGACCAACTGCACCATGTTTGGGAAAAATGGCATCTTGGGCTGCACAAGAGTGTTCTGAGCAAATCTCAGCTTCCTGTCAACACATACTATTTAAACCTCTGACATTTTAAAAGTTGACCCTATGGATTGATCGTAGGCAGCTCAATATAAGCATTCAGCACATGATACTTGATATTTAAACTTCCTACTTCAGATTATAAATGTTGACAGATTTATCTATGACTGCAGTTGACTGGAAAGTATCTGTCCTCCTATTTCAAGTTTCAACATTTTCCCAGTTTTTATAAACATATATCACACAATTTTTAAAGTTGCTTAAAATATTTAAAACATTTTTTCTAGCACTGAAAAAAAAAAATCCAAACAATCAAACAATTTCCTAATCAAAGCAATATCCTACCATTTTTTCATAGAGTACTTTGTCATAAAGTACTTTGATTAAAGCTGAAACTTTTCAAGAAATTTTCAATTTTCTTGGAGAATTGATTGAAAACCATGTCAATAGTAATTCTGTAATCACTCTCCTCTCCCCTGAGTCTTACAAAGACTCATGATATTGATTTTATTCTCACTTTAAAAGTAGAAGTACATGCAGTTGATATCTTTAAGTAAAAATTCTTACTCAATTTAACATTTGTCATAAAACTAGTAAAGAGCAATGTGAAATATTAAAAATTTTTAGCAGGGCTAACATTTTTCAATGACGTCACTTAAACCTGAAAAACATATTCTTTTGAAATCAAAGTCCCTTTAGAGAATATATTAATAAAGCATTTTGGAAGATTTTCATTCTGCTCTCCTCTGCATTTTCTTTCTTCTTCCAGTTGCAAAAAGAGCACAAGCGATTTTGGGGAAAATATTTTGGTATAAATTTTTAATACATAGTTTCCTAACAAAACATTAACACTCCTTATAGCAGTTTGCTTCCTACGAGCATCAACAGCAGTAATCACTAGAACACGACCAAGGAAGCTCAAGCTTACCCAGGGCTTTCTTGCCAGAAACAAATCAGAGACAGTGGTCTGTATTCTCCAAACCCTCTGCAGACTGCACTCCATTTATTGCAGTAATAGTAGGATAACACCTCTGAAAGAGAATGCTTAACTTAGAGGGGAATAGTGGCACTGCAGCCCTCTGGTACTTCTTCATACGCTGCATTCAGGTCTTGCTGCAGCTCTGCTACACATGAAAGGAACTGAACGGGGACAGAGCCACCCCCCAGCATCTGATCCAGATCAGGCCCAGCTGGATACACACAAAGAACAGGCTGGTGCTTTCCCCTCTTGCCCAGAAATTCACGCCTGCAAGCAGATCATTTTCTCTCCGCATTCATACCATTACAGTCTAAGCAGGGAAAACTAGAAAGCAAGAATCACTTTGCTTCAGCCACATTCACAGTAACATGCATATCGGTATGTAAAACAAACAAGACATTGTCTGGAAATTCAGAAAAACATGGATGATATCTTTGCTGAGACAACCACCACATAAGTGCATTTCACAGCCTGATACTTCAACACAAGTGACAGCTAAAGAAAGATAAGTCAGCTCATGTTTGTTTTTTCAGGCAGCAAGCCTTCAGACCAAGCCTTGGGTGGTCACAATTACATCACAGTCTCTTGCAGTGATAAGCAAAATCTGCCTTCTAGCATGTGGAAGCAGGCTGCCCATGTCTGGTGGCAAAAGGTAAGCAACAAGCACCAGAAACAAGTGTGCAAATAAGCAAGAAGGAAGCTTTTGCTCTCTGGAGCAGTTATAGGAGTCAGGGATGGCATGTTCACTCAGCACATCATGTGCTTTGATCCCTCTATTTATATTCAAGATAGATTACATACAATTACTATGTTTCTATGAAACATAATTAACCTATTTATTACCATCAGTTCTCTCTCACAACCCACTGCACAGAAGTGAAAGTTTGTTTACTACAAAGTTTTGCCTCTTTGAGCTGAAGTGGTTTTCGTCCTCACAATAGATTATTACGGTCTGCGAAGCCAATGAGACAAATCCAAGTATCTGTGTCGTTCCTCTGTGCAGTCACTGTGGCACATGTCTGATACCATCAGAGAAACTTCTCTGAGGTTAAACAGGGCATGACTTTCAAGATTTCTCCTATGACATTTGTAGTGAAAAAAGTTCTGTTCTCCAGCTCTGGAGTGGATTTTGATGGCTCAGGGCCAGTGTAGTCAATGGGAGCGAGCTGAGAGGACCATGGCCTCGCCGTGGAGGAACATTTATCCATGCAGACCAAAGGTATGCCATGGGACCACATTCCTCCCTCAAATGTGACAACTCTTTGGGAAAGATAGTGGCCCAAAAACTGCTGACACAGGAGTCTGGATCTGGGCACCACTTTCTGCAGCACAGCTTGACTCAGTCCTCACTGTCACTCTGCCTCCCTACTCCTGTTTCCCAGCTTGGCTCCCAAGTGTTTCCGCTCCCTGAACCACCCAACCACTTCAAGCACTCTGGCTTCCTCCTCTTCCCTTCTCCCATTACATGTCCTCTTGTCTCACCAGAAGGTGGCAGATAATTGCCAGAGGACAGGCAGGAATCTGTACTTTCCTTCTGTGCTAAACACCCAAAGGAGTCTGAAGCCAGCTCCAGTCCTCCAGCGCTTCATTCCCCTGTGCTTGGTTCTGAGGTAGGACTGCTCAAAGCTATCTGAATCACCAGCTATCCGTCTAAACAACTTGCCTCCTGTCACCCCTGCAGCATTCTACCCATTCAGCCCCATTCCAATCCCCCAGTGATGCAGGGCACCCTCTCCCCAGCAGCCAGAGAGCCCAGGTGAGTGTATTAATTGTTCTCAGACACTGCCACGAGGCTGACCCACCAGTCAGGCACCAGAAAGCCCTGGGGAAGCTCCCAGGAGCCATCCTTGGAGCAAAGGCTACCACTCTCCCTCACCCCACCTCCCCAGGCCACGGCTGCAGACAGCACAGCAGGGACAGAGTAGGAGCCTGGATTGAAAAGGACATGCAGATGGCAGGAGTTACGGGGTGCCACTGCCCTGTCAGCCTCTCACCTACCCCCAGCCTCTCGGCCTTTGGGGGTGGGGGTGACTCAGCCTGGCTGCTGAGAGCACTGCTCAGCAATAGCCAGAACTGTGTGCTACCAACACCTTTACAGCTACAGGTGCTCCTCCACAGCACCAGGAATGCTGCCTCAGGAAAAGTCAACTCCATCCCAGCCAGACCCAATACAACGTCTCTGGCTGCAGACTCATCAATCAGATCCTTCAGTGTATCTCAGGACACACCCAAATAATCAGAAAGTCTTCTTTTGGATAGACATCTTCAACTGGAAAATTAAATAAACTTGGAAAGATGCTGGGAAGAGGAGGAAAATGCACTGGTTGCTGATAATAAACAAGCATATCTTGCAAGCTTTTCCCAGCTCCTTGGCAACCAAAAAAGTCACACAAGAGAGCAAGGGGCAACTGGACAAGTGGTTTAACTGGATTAACTGCTTCCAGAACAATAGATTTGGGTGGATAAGGGAAATCTTTTGTATATTCCCACATCTTCACTGTCCTGTACTGGTATTACAGGCCCCAAATAAAATCCAGGGAGACTTCAGACAACTTGTAGTCAATTCAAAGGAAACAGTGGAAAAACAACAGCTCAGATCAAGAAAGAGAGACCTTTACCTTCATGTCAATTTTTCTCCTAATTTGTAATCCCCATATTAGAAAATAAAACAGGTCAGGGTCTATTTATTGGTTCAGAGACCACTTGGCACATCGGGGTCTGCCTTCCCCTGCATGAACTTCCTTTCTCCCCAAGACAAGGTGCCAAAAGCAAAAGTTCTCAGGCTACCCAATCCTCTAAGCCAGGTCTGAGTTTGGCTGAAAATGTTCCTTTGCATGGGACACAACAATGCTGGGGGACACCAATGGCCAAACCATGGAACTCTCACATCAGGCCAAGCACCCAGGAGCAGTGAACATCCAGGAACACCCTGGACACCACGGGAAATGCAACAGGTAAGGCACATCCCTCCTGAGGCGGGCGCTGGGGTCCCACAGACAGAATTTGCCGTCGTTCATGGGCCCAGCACCACAGATTTAACGGAGAAGAGCCACCGGCTGCGAGCCCAGCCTCTGACAGATTAGTGTCTGTCCTAGAGGCAGAAAATCTGGTCCATAGAGATTGAAAGTGCTCTGCCCATCTTTCTTTGTCAATAACCTCCTGGGGATGGATGGCACTCGGCTCAGCCCTCGGCAGGGGGAGGTGGCAGTGGGACGAGGGTGTTTTGCTAAAGCAGCACTGCTGTCCCTCAACCTGGATTTCACACACAAACCTTTCCTTTCCACGGCAGTCTTTCCCATACAAGGAATCTCTCTTAGTAAGCAGACCTGGTGCTGGCAGAAAGAAATAAGCTTTGACACATTTCCTGGGGGTGCTTTGATAATGAAAAAGGAGTTAAACAGTGGCAACACGTGGCTGGCCTTCCTGCTGTCTTTTTAACATTTTAATTATAATTTTTTTTTTATTGTTTGAAAAAAACACCAAAAATAAGCAATACAATGCCCACATATCAGTAGTCAGATAAAAGCAGTTTTGAAATCTGATGCTTATGTAGCTCTGTAGGCACAGTGGATATTAATAATTCAGCAAAATATTATAGTCATTACTATATTTGGCAGTATAAGAACAGCGCATTTTAGCAGAATTTCTCTCCAAATCTCATTGCAACAGCCATTAATAAATAAAATGCAATTCAGTGCATTAAATGTGTTGTTTAAAGGCTAAATATTTCATCAGAACTAATTCATTTTAAATAATCAGACTAGGACTCTTCTCCCAGCACCAGGACAAATCTCAGCTCTGTACCCTTTCCACACTTAGAAATGAAATTATGTTTCAAAAAGCAAACCACAAATTTAATTCAACTGAAACATCTACACAGCAGCTCTTAGACTACAACCCACTGCAGATAGATGGGATCCCATTCAAACAGGCCACAGGTCTCAAAACTTTGTTATGCTGGTTTTGCCACCCAAGAAAATTAAGACTGAAAAAAATGCAGTAGAACTGTTTGCATTTATTGCCTGCCTTGAACTGTGGCCAGTGTCTGATTCCCCATGGGAAGGAAGAAAAAAAAGGCATGTTGTTGCAGACCTCAGCTGCCAACAGCTGCAGACAGCAGTGCTTACCCTGTGCTTCCCACTGGTCACTGGGCAGGGGCTCTGCAAAGGAGGTCAGGTGCCTCTCACAGGTGGGGAAACTGAGGCACAGAGGGAAACAACTTATCAGTGGTTCTTGTAAAGCCTAAAGGCTGAGTTCCTACATATTTCTCCATCCTGCACAAGTGATGCATAGGAAAGCTCTACCCCATTGCCCCCTAAGGCACTCATGAAACTCCATTTCAGTTGCAACTTCATGCTGGCAAATGCTACTATTTTTTCCCCCCTTAAAGTTTTTCCTTGTAAAACAGGAATGGGACCAAGTAATTTAGATCTGAAGTGCAACTCCCCCTCCACTCTCAAAGACACCCAACCCACCCAGCCATAAATTGGTGAGTTTCTAAATCAGGATGAAGAGGGAGTTTGATTTCAGTTTCTGTCAGCTGGTATTCTTAGCAAAAAAAATGCTAAGGAACCCATATCAAAATTTAAATAAATAACAAACCAAAACTAAACAACCCCAAACAAATAAACAAGCAAAATTCACACGTGTTTTTCAGTTTGAAGTTTTCAGTTTAAAAACTTCTTAAAAAAAACCAAACAAACCAACAAAAAAAACCAACAAACTAACAAACACAACCAAAGAACCACTCTCTAAACGACCTGTCATTTTCTGGCCACCTCCAGAACAGTGTGTGAGCATCCACCCTGCTGAGTGACAAACTGACGTCAGCAAGGTAATTCCTGTAATTAAAACAAAACAACAAGTCTTACAAGCAGGCCTGCATCAGACACTATAATCTCTATTTTTACCCATGGAGCTCACTGCTTTCCTCCAACAAGAGTACATAAACACTGCAACCTTCTTTTCACTGACTTTATACCAAGACAGCATAGCACAAAAAATCACAGGGAGCAGTGTCTTCAAGCATGACTTTGTACAGTAAAATAGAAATTTAATAAGGCCAGCATATTTTGTATCTTCTAAATTGTGCTGAATTTGCCTTCATAACTATATAATAAATAGTTTGTTCTAACCTTTTAAAAAAAAAGTTTCAGCTTTTCCATAACAAAAAAAATTCTTTAAACAATACTTTAAAATTTAGGGAGATGTGATTTTTATTTTGTTGGTTGGTTGTGATGGTGTGTTTGTTTATCTTTTTTAAATCAGAATGCAAGTATGTGCTATATCCAAGTCAAAACCTGGGGAGACCTGTCAGGGTGGTGATGGGGCTTAGGGATTAAACCCAAATTATTTCCCTTCCATCAACCAGCCCACACACTCTCAAAAACACCAAGGTGAGCAGTCTGTTATTTACAGAGCTCTCTGTACTACAGATTCTTGATTCCAGAGAGATGCCAGATACAATTCACTGCCAGATACAGCTGTGCTACTGAGCAGTGTGACATTGGGAATAGATGGGACTTTTGGTCTCATCCAGCATATCTGATCTTATGATCCTGGGCACAGGTCCAAACCCCATTAAACTCAATAGAAATGCAAAGAATTCACTGGCTTTGAGTCAGACCTTATATGACAGTGGACAAGAGCAGCTAGAGATATTTAACCTGTCAAGGAGAAGAGTTAATGGGAACTTGCTCTAATAAATACACTGCCTTTACCACACTGTCTGTTTGTGCTTTAAGTCATTCATCCTCAAGCGCTAAGGAGCCTTAACTCCTGAGCCAAAATCCAGATTATTTCTCTGGGCTTTCATCAAGACCCTATAAAGCACTGCTGCACCAGTCAGATGAGCCAGCAGGACCTGAGCTAGAGGGGAACCTAAACCCAGGACCAGTGAAGGACCAGCACAGCATGGCTAGAGAGGTCACAGCCAACAATGGAATTTGGGAAACTGATTCTGAGCTCAGGCAAGGAGCAAAGCAGCAAGAGAGCACACCACACCACCAGCCAGGGTGCTCTCTACCAACGCAGTAAAGAAGCCTCATTTTTGTTTGACCTGCTGTTTGGACACTGCTTGGTGGAACTTCACAAGTGAAGCCCTCATCTTCACTCAAAGCTACTTCTAAAGGACTGCATTCCTGGATTGCTCAACCCCATCCAAGAGACACCTCTGCTTCACCACGCAGCCTGATGGCTTCTGACACTTGGTAATTTATCACTGTGTAAATGCTTTCCTGGCTGCTGTCTGTTATGGAACTCAGGTAGAAGCACAGCCTTGCAGATGGAAGGGGCTTTCAAATTCCATCCTGCCCAAGCCCTCCAGCCGCCAGAGAAGGGGAAGGCACATGGATCAAATTCTCATCTTACTGACATTTCATCAGTGTATCAGCATTGACTTTGAAGGTATTACTGTTGCCCTACACAGCATCAGGAAGATGAAAAATATGCCCTTGAAATAAAACATGCTGCTCTGACAGGAGCTCCTGCTTCATCAAGCTGAGGTCCTTATCAAGGCAAGATTTTATTGCAATACCAAGGATTTAAACCGAGCACAGCAGTTTTATTAAAGAGAGAGAACAAAAGACAAACCAAAGGGTTCCAGTGACAAGTTACTCCAGGCAGAAGTGAGGGATCCAGAACACCACTTCCAGTCTGGCAAAGGGATCACTCACAGCACTCAGTCTGTCTGGCCAAGTCTGTGTAATATTTATCTACTCAGCCAAAAAAAAAAAAAAATCCCTCAGAACAGCTGTTTCTACAACAGGCACAGAACAAGGCTACAGCACGGCACAATGTTTAAAAGTCTGGTTTGCTAGTTTATTACAAAGGGTTCCCTCCCTCCCTCCAAATTCCAGTCAGGCAGGTGATTGTGACCTCTCAAAACAGAAACCCCTGAGAAGAACTGAAGATATTTAGCTAAGCAGTGAACTGACATCCCACAGTGGCCTGAAAGACTTTGAGAGACACCACATGCACCAGGAAGGGTTATCCATCTTCTTCCAGAACAAGCCCAATAGCATTTAGGATACAGTTGAACACTGAAATTTATATTGTAAATATTCCAAAAGAACAGAGACTTGGCAAGTTCCAGCTTGGCAATTCTCACCGTGAAGTGTCCAAATCACTGGTAGGCAATTAACATCACTGTTTGCATTGCTAACACACATGCTAGTGCACTTGAATATCCAAGTTTCTCACCAAAGCAAGAAAGGGAGAAAGATACTTGCCCACACTATGGCAATACCTGAGTCTTCCTCCCTTAAGTCACAGACTTAGTCATGTTCCTCATAATCAGACAACTCATTTTCATTGTCCCAAGTTCAGGACAATAGAAAAGAAAATACAAGACAAATAAAAAAAAAAAAATCAAGGGCACAAATTAAAGGAGATACATAAAGATCCTAAAGACCCACACTGGCAAAACTAAGGCTGCACACAGAAATATTCACATTAGGGTCCTGCCCACACTAGCATAAATCAACCTCTACTGAAGCAACATCAGCATAGAATCACCATAAACCAGAGTGGATTTGGAACACTAACATCATCTGAACAGCCCTCCTTAAAAGGCTAATAGGTATTTACTGACATCCTTCCTCTCCCTTCAGTTAATGCCAGGACAGACCATTTTGCCGGTGGTCTAAAGCTTTAGCTTGCATGACAGCAATTTATGCACCCTGGCAGGTGAGAATGACCCATTCAGCATAAATAAGAAGGAGAAAAGCCTCCTGACAGTATTTCTCTGCCCAGTTCTTGTCTGAGACAATTTCAAGTATCATTCAGCCATAGCATGTCTAACCTGAACTGACCATGTCCCAGACTCCTGGGAGTCAGATCTCCCGACTTTGAACAATCCCTTTCCTCCCTTCTCCCCCAGCAGGACTTAGGCACAAAGCAGTACATCATCAGAACACTGTTTAAGTTCCCAGTGGCTGTGCATGCCTTGCTCAGGGGACTGGTTTTTTCTCCTCTGGTGCTAATTCCATCTATTAGGTTCATTCTCTGTCCATGCCCTGGGCAGGAGCTGCCATGGCAGAAGGATGCCCAAGAAAAATGCATCAGGACAAGTCAAGCACAAGCGTGCCCCTGGAGGCAGAGCATTTAAATAAAGAATGAACCTGAAAAAGCTACCAGCTACTCCCTGTAGCCAGCACTGTCTGTCAACAAAAATTCACCAAAGGGGACTATCACAGGAACAAAACACCTTCTGGCCCCACGTTCAGGAGGGAGGAAGCAAGGACAAAACTGACCAGTGTGCCCCCCCAGGGACTGGCACAGGCTGGTGTCAAAAAGTCAGAAACAGCAGAAAAGGCCACATCTGCCCCATCATAACTGATCACTATGGTCTGTAGAAAAAAGCTGACAGAGAATGCCCACACTGCCTCCCCTCCTCCCCTTCAGGAAATTCAAATTCCATGTATGAAGGTGAAAGGTCACCTTACCAATGGCAAGGTTCTGCCATCTGTATCACATACATCATCCTTTAAAGACACAAAATTTGGGCAAGGTGTTGTACATACAGCTGGGTGGGGAGGAAGCCTCTCCTGTTCCAATGTTTATTATTAAACATAGTTTTCTACTTCTCTCTTAAAACCCTACAACTCCACTGGCACTTTCAGGAAAAGAAAAAATGCCTTTAGCTCAGGACAAAAAAGGTTGAAAGGAGGTATCCCAGTTAATTGCCAGCTCTTTCCCACCTTGCTACCATTCCCTCCCATCTCCTGATCAGTGAGAGCTGCAGACAGCAGAGCAGCACTGAACCCAGGGAGGACATGTGCTTTAGGAGAGCTCCAAATTCATCACACCAACAACCACGTTCAGCCTAAGGAACCTGGTGTGTAACTGAGGGTTGCCAAATCCAGCTGTGACAGGCACAGAAAACCCCTCAGTCTGACTGAGGGGGTACCAGAGGCTGTACAAGTCACTGCCACTGTGCAAAGGCCACAGCAAAGGAAAGAGGAGGAAGGGACCTGCAGTGCCATATAAAAGCATCAGAGCCCACAGGTTACAGCGGCCACATGTAGAGAGGGAACAGAGGAAAAGCAGGAGGAATCAGACGATGGCCCCAAATCATCCCTGGCTACATTTTTCTAATTATGCAGTTATATACCTACTTCTACAGTTACCAGGTCACATATCCTTACACACATGTAAATATAGGCATAGTATCCTCCACATTTCTGAAACACTTTTTTTCCTTTTGAACACATAGTGATTAAAAGGAGATTTTAACAGATGTAAAAAAGCACAGGGAGCTCCACTCTGTCCCCTCCCATCCTACTCTGAGGTGCTCCCATGCAGCTGATTTTGAGAAACACAGGTACAGCAAGCTTTGGTTTGTTAAACCTGTTTGGTACCAAGGGCAAAAAATGTTCCAGCCAACTCTCTGAGGTAAGAATGCACAGCATTAGACAGGGTGCTCCCCCATGAGCTGTGAAACAGAAACAGGACTGAACACTTTCACACACATATCAACTCAATCCTGCGTCCTCACACGTTCCATGGATCAGCTCTGGCCTCTCACCCTTGTCTCCTCCAGGATGAGCACATGAGGAGAACTCTGGCTCATTCTAGCCTCAGTCTGAGAATAGCATCCATTAGTCAGTGACTTTCATGACTGTTAAACTTTGTCTTTGGGAAAGAAAACAAGAATCTCCTCTTTTACAGAAGACACAGCACTGTCAAATGATTCAATGTTTTATTGTCTAACATTTAATCTCATTCTGCAGAGTTAGACCTGCCTATTTCCCCTTTCTGTGAATTGTTTCTCCATCTCCCCAGTCCAGTTTATTGCCTGTTTCCAGTAGCACTACAGGGAGCACAAATAAATATTTTTTTTTAAAGCCACAGAAAGCTGAGAGCCATAAGAACAAAACCGCAGTGCAACTCAGAAAGGCAGGCTTTGTTACTTGCAGTAACAAGGAGGAACAAATAATGCAGATAATCTGAAATTAATTAAAGGGAAAGGCGGGTAGCATTGAACCTGCCATAAAGAGGTGCTGTATAAGCAAACTGAGAATGCTACACTACCAGCAATGCTGCCTTTGATTAAAGGAACTGAGTTTCCAGGCAGGGTAGCAAAAACCAACATGAACCCTTAATTAAGAAAATTAAGGACTCCTCAGTGCTGATGCTGCAGTTGTGGTTTAGTGCCTTGAAAAAGAAGCAGTTTCTGCTTTGGATCAACAGACCGTGCTATGTGTGAGTTAGCACTGGAGGGATAACTTTGGAATCTTGTGACCAATGTGAACTGAATTCAACAGGGGATAAAAGGTCACAGAGGTGCAGAATTCCTCTATACTGAACTTAATGAAGAAGAAGGCCCCAAAATAATATCTGGCCTGAACCATAAGCCACTCAGTGTCCACTTTCACAGCTGGCAGGGCTCCAACTGACTGATTCTTCAATCACAGCCAGCTCTCCAGCACACCTGTAATGCTCAGCCAAGTACATCTTATGCCACTCATCACCCCTCCAAACAGGCAGCAGAAGGAGGGATCATGACAGAGATGACAGAAAACACTGAGAGAGAGAAGAGTCCTGGAAGGGCACACAGTTAAGTGATTGCAAACTTCTGTTGCTTAACAAAATGACCAGCATTTTATTCATTTCCTGGTCCTTCAGAGAGCAGACAGCTCTCACAGGCCAGATAACAAAGTGTTCAGCATGGCTACTGGGGCAGGACATCAAAAACATTCAGCAGAAATCATCATCTCGTGGGCTGCCCTGTCCAGATCTTTTTCTGCTGTATTCCATATCCCACAGTTTTGTGAAAGCCCTTCTGTTAAAGGCTCAGCTACCCATAAAGTCTGACCATAGATAGCTGAACAATCTCTTATTATACCTCTGTGACACCTGATATGGACACTGTGACTGGATGGGGCTTTGTGCTAGTTCTGCTCCAAGAGTTGCCAAAGTACACCTGAATAAAGATTCTCTCTTCTGAAATACCAGTCCTCTCAAGTAGCATGGCCATCACACATGGTTTGCAGTCTCACTGTGTCACAGGCAAACCTCTTTTCAGGCCAGGTACAAATGTGTTTCTCAGAGCCCCCCAGCCCCCAGGCACCACACTCCATGAGGTGACAGGTCTCAGGCAAGCTCACCAGTCCTGTCTCACACCACACATCACGCTCTGCCTCAAAAGTCAGCAGGAGCTCTGTGCCAAGTATTCTGTTCCATTAGCTCCTCACTGGGGTCCTCTACCAAATACCCATGAGAGGCTCAACCCATTTCTGGAGCCTACCAGCAGCACCACTGAAGATGAACCAGCAGTATCCACATGTTACAGACTGAAGCAGTGTCAAAGCAGTTGCTTCCAGCATTCCAAGCTCTTCAGCCCATCACTGACCTAAGAGATTTGCAGTCCTAGGGTTTTTTTTTAATCCCAAACAAACATTTTAATCCCAAAGAGATCAGTATGTGCAATCATTATTCCCAGGAAATGTTTCTTTGCCCCACAGTGCAGTGGCTGGTAAAAATTCCAATTCTTTCTGTTCCTCCACATCCACAAGAAATGAAAAGAGGAACACAAACACTAAGATTTGTGCAACACCTTCAACTTCAAGAGCGCCAAGTGGCAGGGACCTGTCAGGGCAAGAGCATCCTCTGTGGATCAGGCACAGGGAGAGAGGTGATGGAGCCCAGTTCTCCTGCCCTTCCCCGCCGCTGTCAGTGGTGTGGGAGAGGGAGCAGACCGGCAGCCAGGTGGGTCTGTCAGCAGTCACCCTGGGGAGCTGGCCCCGACACAACGGGGCAGGGCAGTGGTGGGGACGGAGGGTGCAGCCGGAGCCGCATCGCTGCCGCCCGTGCCGCACAGGTCAAACACGGTCCCTCTCCCACACCAGCAGCACCGCCGGCAGCTGCGGGGGATGCTGGAGGTTTTACAGGCACATGAACTCGGGCTGGAGGGGACGGAGCAGAGGAGAGACTCCGGCACAGGGAATCCTATCTTCGGGAAAAAGCCCGGCAGCGCTTAGAGACAGCACAAAGGGAGACGGCGTCAGCGGCACGGGATGGCAGAACGCTTTAACTGGACCGAACGTCTGTCGGACTCTCCTCTCTCGCGGAGGGAACCCCAGACAGCGGGAGTTTCCCAGAGTCAGTGACTCCGAGAGGGTTTCCACGTCGGTATTTCAGCAGCCTCTGCCATCCCAGCACGCAGTGCCGGGCTCCAGCAGCATTGCCTCCCTTTCTCAGATGCCCACGCTCCCTCTAGCGCCCGGCTCCGCTTCCCTCACCCCGGCAACCCGCACCCTTCCTCACCCTGCGCCCCGGGGATCGCACCACGCTGGAGCTAATTAGAACTGATGCTATTTGGGGCACGCAGGCCCTGTAGTGCTCTGCGGAGCTGACTGGCTGGCGATTGTGTCGCATGTTGGAACATGAAGACAAAAAAACACCGTGACAGCCTCAGTGTCAGGGCTTTGCCACTCGTTTCAGTGGGAGAGCAATCAGGTCTCCTTCAGCACTGAGAGGGAGGAACAAAAGAGAGATATGATCCCTCAGCCTTAATCTGTTCTTACTTTTATGGCATTCTGGAACTCCAATGGTTATGAGGGCTGGAAACTGACCCTAAAATTTCCATGGCAGATTATTTATATAGTATGTTCATACCCACACAGCCACGTTCTACAAACATGCAGCAAATTTTCTTCAGTTCCCTCAGTCTCATAACACCCCATAAAGGCAGGAAAGGAAATATTTCAATGCTCTCCTTTTTGCATAGAGGAAATATTAACAACAGTGGTTGTTGATGTGGTTCTCCCTGAACATTAAGGGGAAGTTCGGATTTGGGAATTTGTTTACCTTGGATTCCTACACAGAGTTTAAATGAACCAGGAAAGTTGCATGCCAAGGTGTGACTGCAGCAAAGTATATTCCAGCTAAGAGATATCTCAGCTTAAAATTCCTGTTGGGCTCCACCAACTGTGTCACCAGAGCAGTCTCCAACATGGCTTACAGTGTGGGTCAAACTCACACAGAGTAACAAACTCTCAGAGCCAAGCAAGAGACAGTGAAAGGCTGGGCATAAAGAGAAGGCAACTCATCTGCCAACACTCCTGTGGCTGTAACAGGAAAGGCCCACAAGTCTCCTTGCTGTACTGCTCCATGTTTCCTCACCTCTGTACTCATTTTTCAATCTTATTTTCTGCTGCTATAGGATCCTGCAGGATGAATTCTCAACTACAATAAACTAGCCTAGATCAATCCTACATCAATTTAAACTGAGGATCCAAACAAATACTTTGCTGCTTTGGGGAATTTCTGCAATTACAGAATTCAATGCTTCACAAGGAGCACGTAATTTAATTTACTGTCTTGATTGAGGCAGGTTGGATTCGACACCTTCAAACACACATTCTCACTGGAAGATAAACTTGACCAGAGCCCAGCCAAACCCAAGCCTCAGCTCCATAACTGACAGGTCCCCTGCAATGTCTTCCACCCACCCTAACCATGAGCTCAGGCTTGGCCCTCAATTCTGATATGAATGTGAAATTGTACGAGTGCTGACTGAAGTAAGCATGTACTGCTCTCTGTTCTACCCACAGACACCCTGGGAGCTCAAGGAGCAGGACACCATGGTATGACTTGAGTAAATTCTTGACTGTTTGCAAGACTGGTTTCCAGTATCCTTTAGTATCAGTAACACTAAAGATCTTTTCCCTTAACCTGTGCTTTTCCCATTAGACAACGGTGTTCTTCTATGTTTTCTAAAATCTCTACTACAAATGCAGCTATAAATTTGGAAAGTTTCATCTTCCTACAGCCTTGTCTTCAAGTAAATATTTGTTTTGTCTCACCTACCATTTGAGAAAAATCTCCCCTGCCTAACATAAATTATCTGCTCACACCCATTTTCAAAGGATTTCATCATCTAATCGGATGAATATTTTCCATTTTGAAAAAAATAATTAAAGAATCGCGTAGCTGTTTCTATTTGCATTTAGTCCACTGCAAAAGTTTAGCCAGGAGTCCAAGGCCTCATCCCTGATCATGGCAAAGTCTGAGCACTGAGGTCTGAAGAGAAACTGCTGACAGAGACCTAGGACAGGAGCAGTTCTGTTTCTAAGCTTGAAACTACAAGAACATCAACAGTTTGCTGTGCCAGGCAGGGAAACGGCCCAGGGAGCAATATCCACAATGGCCCACAAATAATATCCAGGCCCATCCACTGAGCATCACACTGACTTTGCAATTAAACCAGTCTGAAGAGAAATAATACAAAGAATATTTGCCAGACGCCTTCTCCCCGCCCTACTAACTCAACACAACCACAAAAGCAGTTGCCATGTCAGAGTTTAATTTTTATTTCCAATCTTCTATTTAAATATTAATTAAAAATGGATTGGCAAGGTCCTGGAGAAGGACCTAAGTGGCAAGCTTCATTAATAAAGATAGAGGAAAGTGATAATGCCTCAAGATATTTTGCCAGAGTTGGTCTACCTTCAATGGCAACAAGAACATAACCTAGTCAAAAGGTATCTGAGAAAGAAACAGTCTAGAATAGAAATTGAAATATCTACCGAATGCAGTGCAATTAATATGATTGCTCTGTCACCATTTTTGCACGCTAGGAGTAAACATTTTAGACTGAAATCCAGATGGTCTTTTGGAGCAGTTACCCACGGCTGACAACTAAATGCAGCTTTGCCTGCCTAAAGATTCTCCTTCCTCCCTTCCAAGCATAGCAGTCTATTTGGAATTGCAAATATTGCCCATCACACACTGCATTGCAAGGCATCTTAATGAAAAACTACCTGGCACAGAGTGATCCCACTGGCCTCCCCAGCTTGTAATTCTCCATGAGACTGAGTAATGTCTCAGCATCCAACCACCAGTACATTAGCAGATCACACCAGAACCCTGCCAACAGCATTCAGAGGAATCATTCCCGGAAGAGACAGGCTTCACTGTGAGAACTTGCACAACCTGCTCGTCACCACCAGCCCCCAGACCTTGCACAGGGTAAAGAAAAAGGATCGATGGTAACAGGAGGTAAAGAAAACCCATTCAGAGCAGAGTGGTTCCCATCAGTTCATCATCTTTACATGAGTCTTGAAAATCCACAAAGTCTTTCTGGTACCTTGCTCAACACTTTCTGGTACCTTGCTACAAACTTTTCCTAATGTCCAATATGACATAGTTGGGGCTGTTAACACATATTAATCCTTCTTCAATCAATAAGATAAGCTGCATCTTCTCTCTAACTCTGTTTCCAATGCCTGTAAGCTGCTGCAGCACTATCAGCCTCCTCTTTATGATCTTGTCCCAAAGGCATCTCATAGTCCAAGTCTTGGACAGAATCTTGAAACCATATTGACTCTAGAAATGACAGTCCCAGGTTGACTGGACAAAACAGTGCAGTGTGGCAGCCAAGATAAAACAAAGCCCCCGTCCAGAGTCTCGCTAGTTCCCATCCTGCCTTCCCCAGTTTTCAGGGCCTGGATCATGCTGTAAGCATCAATGCAATTTGTGCAAGTAGCAGCTGCGCCACTGAAGCACACCAGACTTCAGGGTTTACCTTCTGCACTGCTCTACTATAGTGAGGCAAAAAAAATGCACAGCTGGCATTTTTTATATAGTATGAAAAATCCAAGCCCTAGGATCATATAGGAACTTGGGCTGGCTGCAGCAACCTGCAGTACCACACATGCCTTAGACAAATGCCCTCTCCTGCTCTTCCTGGGGCATCACAGTGCATTCTCATCTTTGTGCCAGAAACTGGGAGATGCCCCTGCCCATGGCAGTGGGGACTGGGACTCCATTATCTTTAAGATTTCTTCCAACCCTTAATATTCAATGGTTCTGTGGAGTTTGCCTCTGGTTACTAGAAAGGCAAAGGCATATACATAGTGATCATTAACTGCAGCATCTCCATAGATGGTGGACAGAAAATGTCTTCCAGAGAAAGCTAGAAATGTGCATCTTTTCTTCTCATACTGAAAAAAACCCACCCTCAACACCACAGAATTTGTAGTAATTCCATCACAGAAGAAGCATGGACAAAATTAAGTACCTCCTATAAACAGCTACATTCATCAGAGGGACAACTCTAAAACCTAATGACAACAGTTCCCATTTCCCATTCCACCAGTGATCATATCAGGAGAGCAATCCTAGTAAGCGTGTTTTATTCACTGTAGCTTCTTGAAATCTCTTGGAAAACCAACTATCAAGAAACGAGATAGTGAGATTTAAAACTGTAAGAGCATTAAAGGTGCTGCTACCTTTTTTTGCAGGTCCTTATCCTAGAAATCAGGGAGAGAGGAAGGAGGAAAAGATCATATGAGGAATCAAATCATCTTCACAGGAAGGTTGGGGAGACCATCTGATGAGCAGAAAGAGGAAAAAATTCATGCACTAACATAAACATCTAGAGAGGGAAAACAAGTGTAGAGGGTACAACTGCTCACTGAATGGCACATTTGTACACAGCATATGTACAGAGGGGAATGGTTTTGGAAAAAGAATGGCTTGCAGACCTGTTGGGAATCAGTTTTTCACTAAAAATTCTCCTTTCTTTAGAAAAGCCTTGGCAAGAAAACATTTTATCTGATCTCTCCAAGGTCCCTCAAGAGCTTCATGACCTTGCTCAATAAATGCTTCTATTAGGGCAGATTGATACTTGAAGCCCAAATAGAAGTCTGCTTTTTCTTATATCAGACCCACTGAATTAAGCCAAATTCCCTTCGTAAGAGCACAGATGATATAAACCTCACCTCTACACAGAATAGTATTTTTGTATTTTCCTAACAATTTTCCCTTGAAGATCCTCAGGTACTGTACAGAGCAGAAATGAATTCTGCTCCACACCACCACTTTGTGGTAGCTAAAGAGTACTATCCTCATTTAACATGGAAGAGGAGATCCAGAGAGGTTAATTGTCTTTCCTAAGGTCACGGAAAAAGCCTCTGGGCAGGACAAAGCAGAGAACCCAAATTCCCTGATCTCACCAGCCTTCTGCCTCTATCGTAATCCTGACCTCACTATCTGCAAATGGAGAAAACAAAAGTTTGTTGCCTGGAAGGGATTATGTTTTAATAAGTTAAATTGAGATTTTAGGGATGTGTGAGAAAAGGGGGATAGGAGATGGACAGAGACTTGCTTTTAATATAATAGTAATTTTAAAAGCAGAGGGTTTTAACATTCTAGGTAACAAGGCATCCAGCAGCTGCAAAGACCTCCCTTTTATGGAGTGTCTGCAGATATATACGTCCCAGTAAAACCCCATTTTTTTATTACCTTCTTCTTCTTTGCAAATCCATCCAGTTTTTAGGAATACCCCACCACTAATGCATGAAACTTGATTCATCATGTTTTTAATAATACATAAGTGACAAAAGCTTAGGTTTTGAAGTCTGTTCAAGTAACAGAATTGATAAAAGCAAGCTGTTTGCCTCTTTTCTGCTTTGGGAGCCTGAATACAATAACAGACAGAAACATCCTACCTACTTTCCTAGGTCAACTGGCATAATCATATTGTCCATTTTCAATACACCTTCCTGCTTCTTTACAACTCCCATGACCCAAGAAAATTTATGCCTTGTGATGTGGGGCTCGGAACCAAAGGGGGCTGGCAAAAGAAGCTACACTATTTGCCTGACTGACCTTGGGCAAATTGCTTCATGTTCCTGTGCAATAGACACCCCAACAGTAGAACTAGGTAAAAACTGAGCTGCAGCAGAAAAACAGGCATTGGATTCAGCTTTATCTGTTAATAAATGAAAGAAACCAGATTCAAGCATATAACTTTCTCTCTACACGGTTAAAAAAAAAATAAATCTAATTAATTACTAAACACAGTATCTTTTCTGCAAAAGACAGGAGAGAAAAAGCCTCAGAATGCTAGACCTCATATTAGAAAAATCACCAAAAGATAACATTAGTATTTATTAACGTGGTTGCTTCTCCTTCCTACAAACACCACACTGGCAATAAACACCAGTCTTTTGCTTTAGCTTGTGCTTTTGAGTTGAAAGCTTTCAATGCATGGTATCCTGAGGTGCAAAATCCTAATGGCATGCCATGAACAATCGAGACATTTCCTTCCATTACCCTTCTCAGTCAACTAAAGTTAAAGAATAAGGAAACTAGTTATTGAAATAGCATGTTTCTGTAAAAGAAGCCAAGGAAGGAGGAAGAATATTGTGAAAATCACTTTCTGAACTGTGCTTTGGGAAAAAAAATAACCTTTTTTTCCCCTGCAAATGCCTACAGAATGAGTTTTCTTTGCTACTTTTAGCAGAAATACTCAAACCTATGGGAAATCCATGCTGGGAAGGCATGGGGGAGGCATTTCAGCTTCTTTTGCTCAACACCCCTTGATTCAGCATCGAAATGAAACAAAAGAGAAGTGGTTTTCTTCATTACATGGCATGTTATATTAAAAATAAATAGTCCTAAGATACAAGTGTAGTGCTGAAATATACCACACAGCTGTTTTCTCTTCAGTGTTTGCTTTCATCTTTAATGAGAGTGAAATTCATGCCTGGCAAACACAACTGCCTTTAAAAATTGGTTAAATCAAAGTAACATCTACATTGCTGTCAGAATTATTGCTTAAGTAATAATAAATAGATAAAAAACTTCCAGGGGAAAAAAAAAAAAAAAAAAGGAGATGGCTGAATTGCACATTAGAACCTATAGCTGATGCACAGATAGAGGGACAGATAAGTAGGTAGACAATTTGCTTTTATCATGGCTAGTAAGTTTCATGAAGAATGTATCTGAAAATGCAGCCAATCTGTTTTATGCTGTTAATTGCTTTATACTCATTTCCAATAGTGGAAAAACAATAAAAGAGGCATTTTCAAGGCAGTGACAAGCTATAATAATAAGAATAATAGGAATATTGTCACCAGACATAAAGGTTTCCCAGAGTCATTTAAATTACATCTGTTCCCGGACTACATGAGAGTAGAAATGGTATTTCTGATACCAAGTCAAAAGAAACTTAAAGTTTTGTCCACAGCCATCTGCCGGGCGTTGCAAAGCGGGTGTGAGGGAGGGCCCTGCACTATCATGGCACAACGTGTGGGTTTTTGGGACATGCCCCCTACACACGCACACACACAATTCCACAGGCTTCCAGGGACACTGACTTCGGGGAGAAGGTGTGAGATGCCATGGATTTTTTTACAAACTTTTCACTGTGTTTGCACTACGTGCCTCCACTCAAAGCTCCTTGACGTGCTGTGGGGCTTTCCGCCCCTTAATGAATTAACGGGATCTCTCTTGCCTCCAGCACTCACAGCGGGGCACTGGAGGGCTTTTCCACAACCCCTACACATTATTCATCCCAGGCAGGGAGGTAGCGAAGCGTGCCACGGTGTTTATCACACATGGAGAGACGGAGAGTGAGGGTGCCCAGGGGAGCGGCACACGGGACACACTGGAGCGCAGCGGAGAGGGCTCGGACCGGCCCAGCCCTCCGGGTCGCTGCGGCCGCGCTGCCCGGGGATCGCGGCTCTGACTCCGGGGGCGGGGGCAGAACGATGCTCCCACTCGCCTTCACCTTTCCCCAGGAAAACTTTTCTCCTGCGGCCATCGCTCCGTGTCCCACTCCCGCTGGCAATAAGGGCACGGTGACCGTCCAGCGCCCCTCTCCTCCCCGCAGCCCCTGCAGCGACAGCAGCCTCAGCCCCGTCCCGCCGCTGTCCCGGCTCCCTCCCCACCAAGCACCGTCGGACCGGTGGGTTCGGGTCTGCGGGGCGGTACTCACGCTGCTGTTGTGGCCGGACCAGTGCACCATGGCTTGGTTGTGTGCCGCATCCCCGGTGAGTGCAAAGGTGGTGCTGCTCAGCTTCGGCTCCTCGGCCCCTCGCAACCGCGCCGCTCTCCCATCCTCGGGGGGCCCGCGGGGCTGAGTGCGGCCGCCGCGCTGCCCCTCGGCCGCGGGCATCCCCCGGACACCGCCGGCCGG
>VXAC01005025.1:769811-882691 GCA_013399225.1 Rhipidura dahli | reverse complement strand
GGCTGCTTTTTAGGGTTTTTTTTTTTTTTTTTTTTTTTTTTGAAGAAAGGGGCCGGATTCTAATTATAATATTTATTATTTGCAAAAGGCTCCTCTTTCTCTCGCTCTTCTTCCTTCTCTTCTTCCCTCTTCTCTTCCCTCTTTCTCAGCCTCTGAGACGATGACCAGAAAAAAAAAAAAAAAAAAGGAAAAAAGTAAAGAAGGGGGGAAAAAGGAAAAATAACTCTCCCCGGTAGTTGGATTCTGTTCCTTACTGTTGCTGGATTTTTTTTTTTTTTCAAAAGTGCTTTTCAGTGAAACTGTTCACGTTCAAGGATTTGATCAAGTGAGAGGGTACCACCACACGGGGGGAGGAGCCCCGAGCCTTGCCAAGCCGCCGCCGCCGCTGAAATACACCGCCGAGTCACCCGCCGCGCCGCGCCGCGCCGCCGGGGGCCGGGAGCGGGGCCGGGGGCG
The DNA here is from genome assembly GCA_013399225.1 of Rhipidura dahli. NCBI lineage: Eukaryota > Metazoa > Chordata > Aves > Passeriformes > Rhipiduridae > Rhipidura > Rhipidura dahli. The sequence goes on along the minus strand of VXAC01005025.1, from coordinate 882,235 downwards.
GGAGCGGGACACCGCGCTGCACCGAATCAGCTGGAACATCACCCAGCCTTTTCTCCTGATTTGGTATGTGTGCTCCTGGCCGAGATAAAGCAGCCGTCATTCCCCGTTTCTCCTGATGTATATGCACACAGACTCGTATTTACAGCGCTGTGGGTACTCCTCGCCCCGTGTGTGCGCGCGTACATGAACGCACAAAGGCTGGATGTCAGCCACGGGTAAGGGGGCACAGGGGAACGCAGCTGGGATGAGCGGCTCTTGGGTGCCTCCCGTGTGTAACAGCGTACCCACGGACCCGGCCATCCAGCAGCATCCCTCCAGAGCCGGCTCCGCGCGTGTGGATGTGCCCGTCCCAAGCGCAGCCTCCCGGCCGTGGGAACTCACGCGTGTGCGTGGGAATCCCAGCAACCTTGCCACCGTCCAGCAAGGGAGACTAGCAGGATTTGTGTGGGGCCAATAACGAAGAGAGGGCAGTATCTGCAGGCAGCTCCCTGCAGCAGCATCTCAGAGCTGTGTCGGGAGAAGGAGCGAGGGGGATGTATTTCTTTAGGTCACGGCAGTGCAGCGCTCCCGCTCCCATCGCACGGATGCATTTCCCTGGCCAGGACACCTGTTTTCTGCTGGCAAAGCTCAAGAAGCCTTTGCAGCTTCAGCCCCCGGACAAGGTGTGAGTAATGTCAGGGTGCGAAGGGGAGAGGGAGGCTGCCGCCTCCCGCGGCTGCGGGGCGTCCCCGTGGGTCGCCCTTGTCATCGCCATCTGTGCCAGTGTCACGTCCCTACGGACCGATTCATTGCAGCAACACGTCGGCACTTTCTCTTCGGATCAAACCCACGGTAGACCTTCTCCCGTTCTCCTCCTCCCTTTGAAAAGTGTCGATAATTAGCGATTTTTTTATCGTCCCACCCTCCTACTTCCCGCATCAGCCATTCTTAGCCGTCCAAGGACGGATCCACCAACTACAGGGCTCTGCCCGAGGTCTCCCCCCTCCCCACCGCCAGGCCCGGTGCGGGGGGGGCTCATCAGTTTCCCCCTCCTATCGCGGGTCTCCCAGCCCGGCAGGGAGCGGCGGGAGCGGGGGACAGAGGCAGGACCGGAGCTGGCACGGACCGCACTGGGGAGCGGGGAGGTTCCTGGCCAGCTGCTGCCCGGCGCTTGGTCAGCGCCTGCTGCAGAGCGCCCGCCTCGGGATGGGGGGGTCCGTGCAGCCCGGCTGCCGCCGGGAGAGCGAGGAGAGAGCCGGGGGAGGGAAGAGGGGCTGCACACATCGCCGCCTGTTGCAAACGGGGGAGCGGGCGCTAAAGAGCTGTCCTGCGGGAGTGGGAAGCGGGCTGGGGTGGCAGCCGGTGCGCACGGAACAGCGCTGACAGCCTCGGAAAGGCGGCGGGGGCCCTGCCCACAGACATGGCCCCTTATTAGCCACAATTCCCGGCGCAGAGAGGGAAAGTGGGAGGTGGGGGTGGGGGAAGCGAATCACCCACTCCCAACGCAACGGATGGTATTCCTGGCTTGGAATCGGCTCCCTTTTGTATTGTGCTGCCAAAATGTTTAGATGACATTTTATTTGTGTGGGAGCAGTGACGTGGGCCTGAGCCAGAGCTGCTCCATAAAACCTCAGGCAAGGGGATTTTACAAGTTGCATGCACTCGTAGCAGGTGCTACCCTGCACGCACAGGGACACGCCAGCCCCGAGGCTGCACCCTGCTGCTGCTTGTAAGCAAACAGCAGGGTGTGAGGAACAGGAAGGACCCCACTGCCCCCCAAACTCGACTGCTGAAGGAACAGAGTCCCCAGCTATGTAGCATTAGCAGTACACGTGCCACCCCAATGTCTTGACGCTGCTGTGCACTGTGAGGGGAGGCACCTAATGCCATCCTATAGCAGTGAGGCTGCAGCTGTGCCAGGAAGAACTTGTTCTTAAATTATAATCAAAGTTTCTGCAGTCCCCCTGGACCCAGCAGCAGCTCACTGCTGCTCCTGAAGATCTCTGCACATCCAGAATCCCAGGCACCACAGACTAAAAGCTACAGTGGTGCTAGCAATTGCCACTACTTAGCCCCTGCAGTGCAGTCTACCCAGACCCATTTATCATTTCTGCCTTGCTGGACACTGCTTAAGACCTAGTCCCTGTTTAGATCCTGATCAGTCACTCCTTTGTGCAGCAGCAACCTTGACTTCATGGCCAAAGCCCACCACACCAAACAGGACTTGTGGACGCACCTCATTTCACAAATCTGCCATCACAAGGCATTTCTTTGTGTCCACCACACCGCTCTTTGTCACCACAAGAGCCCAGCTGTGCTGGACATGGCAAAGAATGTGACAGTGAACACTTCCACGAAGCCTAACATTCTATGTACTGTCACCACTCCAATTGCAGTTGTTTTCTACCCTGTAGCCTGAAGAGCCATTACTTGCAATCGCCTTCTGTGAATGTCCTCCACACATACCACACTCAGGGATAGTCACATTCAGTGCAAACTGTCAGTGAGATTACCCCAAGCCCTAATTTTTCACCCACGGGGAGCTCTAATGTTTCTAACGCAAATTCTAAAATGCTTTCACCAGTGCCTGCCTGTTACTGTTAAATAATAGGATGCTCAGCGGGGGGAGTCCCACTGATGATGTGGGACTGCGTACCAGGATCTCCCCGCTCCGCGTCTCCCTCTCCTCAGCAGAGGCTGCCGTGCCAAAGACAGCAGCAGCAGCGCTAATATCTTTCCTTCTCTAGAAAACAAAGGTAATGTGAGCAACACCCCCATCTCCTGCACGATTCGCGAACTGCGTGCCCATCGCCAGCGCACAGAAAAAGGGGCTTTTCCAGTTTGTACCATCCCCGTTGCAGGAATAACAGATTTGCTTCAAAACCTAGCCTCTTGCATGACAGAGTGACAGTGAGGATGTCATCTGACAACCCTAGATTTGCACAGTCTATATCCAAGAATAGAAATGGAATAGTTCAACACAGTATCCATTACAGGCTGTTTTAATCCCTGATCTAATCCATTATGAGCTGCTTTAATCCCCACCCAGCTGCAAACATCCATTCAGAGAAGCAGGGGTTGGTGTTCTGTTCTGTTGGACCATGTTGATTTTTAATTGATGTAAGACAACCATATGCCCTAACACCAGGCAATGCAGAGGATTTCTAAGTAAGCAAGTAAGTAAATGTTCCGGAAGGCAAATTGTGGCACAGATATAAAGTAGCAGAACATGCCTATAACCAAGGAGGGTCTGAGTTCAGTTAAGGAGAGAAAAGCTATTGGGGGAGTTATGTTTGCTTGGAGGGGGTGATCTGGATGGAAGAAGACTAATGACACTATCTAGAGAAAGAAACAAACACAGGCAAGCAATTGCCAAAGCCTTCAAAAGCAGCATTGATTATTTGGGGTTGGTTGTTTGGGTCTTTTTTTTCCTTCATATTCTGTGACTTTCATTTGGGAAAAATAATAATTATGAAGTGTTAATTCCTATCACACATATCAATAACTTCACCATAACTGCCTCCACTGTTGATTACAGACCTGCTCCCCAGCACGCCAGCCTGTTTTGCCCAGCTCTGCCTATCATTACTCTATGTCCCTCTCCTCTTGCAGGATTGTGCATGCACAGACCTCCCTGGAGGCCCAGAGCATGTCTCCCAGTCACTATCACCCCAGGAAACTTCTGAGTGGGAGCTGGAACATGAAAGAAAGGAGGGAGAGTTAGGTAGAGATCATAAGAGGAAAATTTAGAGAGGAGGGAAAGAAATTAAAGTCCCAGGCACTGGGACTCTTTTCAAATACTCGTATCTACCCTGAAGGTCTTCTGCACTACTCAAGCCCTCCCAAGGGAGGAAATCCCACATGTACTAAAAAAAAAAAAATCTATGTTTGCTCCAGTTAACTTTAACCTATTTACTATGTGTGAGATCAGTCCCTGGAAAACAAAGCAGCTCTGTGATAATGCTGTCTTGTTTACCAAGGAAAAGCTTGAATCTACCTAAACAAAAATCATTAAAAACTGAAGTGCACCTATATCCTCAGATGAAATATTACCTGCATGCAGGGCCTCCACCATTATGGCTGGTGCAGCACTACCCCCATTATGGGGCAGATTTTCCCTGAGCACAGCCAGCCAGGGTGTGCAGCAGACAGTCTGGCCCTGGAGCACAGCAGGCCTGTGGCACTGACAGACTCACTGCAAAGCTCCTGAACAGGGGCTGCAGCAAACACTGTGCAGATGCTGCAAGAGGGAGTCTGGTTCCTGCACTGAACGATGACATGGGAGCCCAGCAGCCCAGCACAGCAGCAAGAAACACAGGTACCACACAGCAGCACACCTAGGGAGGCATTTTATACAGCCTAGATCAGGGGACAATGGTGGGACTACTTGATCTCAGCTGATCCTGGAACAGGCTCCTCACAAAGTAGTGGATCCCCCTCACTGCATCACAGCACCACTGTCTCTTTGATCAGCACCACTGACACAATGCCCCAGAGCAGAAGAGGGAGCCACAGGCTGCACTGGGACTGTGGCTGGGAGAGCCTTAGCTGACAGAAGAACCAGTTCTGAGAATCCCACCTTGGGCTCAGAACTTCACCAGCATGAGCAGATGTCATGCCAGGTTTGGTGACCAACCTGACTGCATCCCTCCTTTTGATTTTATCTAACTGAATGCCATATCTGTGTGAGACAGAAGGGCCCCTTTCATTGAGGGATGCTCAGACAGCTACACTATCTTCACCCACTGATAAGGCTGCCCAAAAGGTGCACAACATGCACAGTGCAGGTAGGAGACTTGGTGAGGCACAGAGCAGGCAGAGGTGTTTTCAATTATCTGGGGAAATTCAGCAGGTTTTAAATCATGTTTCTAGTTAAGGTTGGGTTCTGTTGTTCATCTTAAAGCCAAGATAAGAAAATCCCCTTCTGCTGATAATCAGCATCATCAGGAATGCCAAAGAGCTTATCAGAATGAAATGAGTGCACAGATTTGCAGCATATACAAAGATAAGTTGTGCTGCACACAAGTTCACTGTGTTGAATTCACTGTATATTGAAGGTTCCATATATTTTTATCTTAAGAAATCCCAGTCAGAAATACAGGATCCCCTGTCTCCCAGATTTCACATCATCCAGGACCACAGTAAGACACTGGATTTTCAGAAGTATTTGCCAAGTTTTTGAAAATACACTCCTCAGAATCACTTAGAGACCTCTATATCAGGACATTAAACCTTCATCCCCTCTTTGTTTTCTGAATTCAATGAGTTCATCTAAAACTCTGCCACATGTAATGAAGAGAGGCAGAATCATGGCTTAAGCCGCAATATCTAAGAATACTCCATGAGTAGTGAAAATACCTCACTTGGAAAAAAAGCTGATTAAAACCAGAAATGTGCCTAATAGTCATATGACCATTGATTCAGAAAGACTAAATGACCCTCATCTCCCTTCCTGTCCCAAGATGTGCCTCAGTCTCACAGGTTCTGTGAAGAAAAGGAGTCCTCCTTACTGTTAGAAATTTTGTGCACCTCTCATCAGCTTTTCATTTCTGGTTGTTAATGAAGCCCCATGCCTAAGAGAGTTTAGGATTGGCTTTACAGCTGCTAAAAGGCAGAGTGCAAATACTGCCTTGCTGGGAAAAGATAATCTTTGTGAACATGAAGCCTCCCCTATGCTTGTTCTGCTCCTGCAGAATCAAGACAGAAAAATGACATAAAGGGCCTTTTCCCACCCCACAGAGCACACTGGGAGAACGAGGTTGATGTGGTCAGTGACACAGCAACAGTTCTCTCTCTCTAAGACTCTGTTCCCTCCCCAGGTACCTTTTTCTATTCTTTACCCTCTCCCAGACAAATCTTTCCCTATTCCACTTTTCCCTTCCCCTAAGTTTGAGATGGACTCAGAAGGGGAAGGAGCAGGTATTGTTTCTTCTCTATTCAAGCTAAATACAAAGTGATTTCTCTGTGTGTGAGTGCACAGAGGCAGAATTTTCTTAGCAAGCTAGAGAGAAACAAGTCTGGCAGCAACCCCAGCTTTGATGGTGGGACTTCACAGGAGGATGTTCAACCTGAAACAGCTTGGTGCTGTTTTCTCTCCCACAACAAACACCACCTTTTAAGATTCTCACCTATGGCTATTTCCTTCCCTTCTTTTAAGAAGGGCCCCAAACAAGACAGAAATTGAACTACAGCACTGAGGAAAGACTTTATACTAGTCAACAAGAAGGGAAGGTTGTATACTTAACATGGAAGAAACAAACCAAAAAGGAAATAAAAATAACACAAAACTACAGCAGCAGGCAGGTGTTTCTCACCAAGCCAGTCCTGGCAGTCCCCAGATCTCCTGTGCACTGAATCAGCAATAACTAACTCCTAAAAGGAGTCAGGTTAAATCAAATATCAAGTAAACAGAGTTTGAAACATTCTGAACAAGGGAGTCTCAGACAAATGTGCGCTCCCAGCACCTCTAAGACAGGAATTAGGACAGAATTAAGTGGCAGCTTTTACAGCCTTTGCTAGACTGTCTTGGCCAATAGCTTCAACTCACAGGGGACCAACTGAAGTTTCACACCACCAAAAGAAATCAGGAAAGATAACACTGGCCCCATGAAGAGAATAACTCAGAATAATGAATTCTGCCTGGCAAAGGTCAGGCATCACAGGATAAAAATGCCAATTACTAAATTAATAATAATTTAAACTTTAGCAATGCCTAGAGTTTCTGTCAGGCTCCACGGAAAGGTCTGCAAATGCAGCAAAGAGACAGTCCCCTCTCTGAAGTTTAGGTTATGACTTGAAGACAACACAAAAGTTCCCTGCTTTCAAGACAGACTGAAAATGAGAACAGTTAAGGAGATTGATCTTCACAAAATAAAAATGTACTGGGGCAAATCGGGGAGTTCATCTGGGGAAGGAGGAGGAAAAACCTGCACAGGGACTTTTTGCAATGCAAAACCTGCTGCAGGCAGAGAGTGGAGAGGCCAATAACCTGAAGGATTTGGGAAGGTTCGAGGGAACCTCTTCCCTTGAAAGACCACCTGATCACAACATTTGTTACTCCAACACAGAGTGTATTTATTCTGTGTCCTACCAAGCAATCTAAAAGCTCTTTTTCCTTTGTTGGTGGTTTAAATCTATTCCTTAGTTTTGTTGCCGATGTCCAGGTTCCAATGAAGTACTGCAGAGACCACTCTGGTCTTTTCTCCCTTTTCACAAGCAGAGGAGCAGTCTCAAAAGGGTTAAAACTCAGGGACACGAATGAAAATGCAATTAATAAGTCTGCACAGAAGATGCTGAAGCTCATAATGCAGTCGGCAAGGGCTGAGCATTTTTCTTTGGGCTCCCTCCACTCGGCTGCTGCAATAAGGCACGGCAATATCGTTAGCATTGATTTGCCGCAAGGTGCGTGTTCTACATCTGCAGGCCAACAGGGGAAACGGAGGGAGCCTCCCTCCCAGAAAGGCTGCAATTGCTTAATTATCCTAGGAGAATGACATGCAGATTTAGCAGCACAGGGAAGGGTTAGGACTCACTTCCCCCATTCCCAAAGAACACAGAACAACATTTCTCTGCTACGTGATCTCCATGCAAAGCAAACACTCCTGGTTTGGTATTATTAATTACTCAGCTCCTATTCACTGGAATTCAGAGGTGTTGATACTTCGCATCACCCCCAGCTATGCTTGCAATTCATAAATCATACTGAGAGGAGTTGCCAGGAGAGGAGAGGAAATGCTAAAGGAAACTTGCAAGCATCTCTGAATAGGCAGCTGCTGCTCAAAGAGGCTGCATCCTCTGCACAGAGTCAGATGTAAACTAGCATTAGTGTTAAGACACAGCAAGAGACATGCCAAAAGTAGGCAGGCAAGACAAAGAAACAATGTGTTCAGACAGAAAAGGTAAAGGAAAACAGGTGGCTCTGGAGATTAACCTTTTATCTTCACATCCACAGGTTAGATCAGACCAGATGGTCTGATAAAAGCTCAAAGGCTCTGTTATGATTATTAATCTGGAAGGGGTTGACTGTAGTCCAAGCAGAGAGAAAGGTGATTGTTCTAGTGGTCAAACCAGCACTGATTTCCCTTCCCCTGGAATTTAAAACCTCTTTCCATTTGTAAAATAGATCTGAAATTACCTCACCATTTCAAAGGAAAAGTTCTGAACAGGATTTTGGGCATCCCCCACCTCCTACCTCTTTATACATTCCCCAGAAAGCATCCACTCTTTTGCTCCTCACAGTGGCTGTGATGAAATGATTGCTCCTTTTAAGAGGGGTGTCTTTTTTAAGGAATTGTGAAACGTAAGTTCAGTACCAAAAAGACTTTTCTCAGGCCAGTTAGGAGACTGATGACCACATTTTGTTATTGACCCCACTCACTTGCCCTCTGGCTGGCAACAGCACAACACTGAATCAGATCTGGATGAAAAATAAACAGGTTGGGAGCATCTGGACCCAAATTTATCCAAACCTAGAACGTGCTCTCCATTCACACAGTGGGCCTTTTGGGTTAGTTTCCCATCACCCTCCTTTTCAAAAATAATTTCAATGTTACAAGCAGCTGATCCTTGAAAGCAAGGTTTGTTGGAAGGGAATGGCAGCTTCTCATAGGTCTTGCCAGGTACCTTGAGGAAAAAGGCACACAAGCCTTTCATCTGGCCACACAGCATCTCAAGTTCTATTTTCTTATTTTGAGGGAAGGAAAAGATCTTCTCCTCATTCCTCCTTTCTACATTTTGTAGTTTAACCCAGAGAAACTAAAGGTTTTGTACTTTTTCCATTGTGGAGTGTATGTGTTTTCCCCTTCCTCACAGTGTACCTCTTCAATACTTTTTCAGCCTTGGAAGCTTGACAATGCAGGAAAAGAAACAATGAAAGTAACATAGAAACAGAACAAGAAATCAGCTGGAAGTTATTCGTTCCAGTATTCTATAACATACTGAAGGTAAAAAAAGGACAAAAGGGGTTAAAATAGCATCTTCAAAGACCAGTGATCTGAAATTTTGAAACACTGAGATTTCTGATCTCAGTGAAAATTTGAGAAAGGAAAGACAAAAAAAAAATCACAAAAAACCTTAAGAGAAATAATATTCCCTTTATATCTTTAGAGTTTTTTCTTTATTTTTAAATAAGGTTTTTTATTAAATGAAACCCTGAATTATTGTGTAAATTTTAGAGATAGCAGATTCAGCCTGACACTTCACTTTCCATGAGTGGATTTCTCATTATTACCATAAGAGCATTTTTGTGTTGCAATTAACTTTTCCCAACCCAGACTGAACAGAACATTTCTTATTCCTCCTGCTAGACTTTCCCCTATACTCTCTTCATCACTGCACTACCAGCACAGGAGGTTCAGAAGTACTTCCTACTGGCAACTAAAGAGTCTCCCCTGCTTAGGTCTCTCATTGAGGCCCACCTTTATCACACAAGTAGACACAGGAGGGAGCTCAAGCAACCCCATTCACTCTGAGGTTACACGTCACCCTGCAGCAGCTGAAGTAATTTAATACCTCTAATTCTCAATTCAGGGTTCCTTTAGGTCTTGGATTTAGATTTCCACACCAGCTAGAATAGAAGTCTCCTTTTTTAGGTAGCAAAACAACTGATATGTACCCCCTGCATACCAGAAAAAGAAAAATCTGTGGCAGTGTTGGCTGAGCTGAGACCAGAGGGGTGAAATCTTTGCTGTCCAGATTTGGCCGTTGCAGATTTGGCTGCACACGCATCTGCAATGTAACACTGTTCTTAGTGCTCCTGGCTGAAGCCTTTTATGTTTGCTCTTGCTTGTCTACTTCTTTCTCCTTGCTAGACCTCACAAAGAAAGCCCTAGGAGTTTCTCTTCTTTAGCCTGCTCCTATTCTGCCTGAGCTGAAAATCAATGGGTACAGCAGAAGACATCTGGGGAAAAGGGAGCAGGACTTCCTTCTCTTCAGAGGATTTTTTATTTGTGCAGCCACCAAGGCAAAGCTCTTGAAGGTAATGCTCATTATCCTTTGGATTCCTTTCCACAACAGATTTCAACCCCCTTCTTATGTGTCCCTTTCCCATTGCTCTTCATAGGAATATTTCATAGAATCATGAAATGGTGTGGATGGGAAGAGACCTTTGAAGGTCATCTAATTCCAACCTGCCTGCCATGGGCAGGGACACTTTTCATTAGACCAGGTTGCTCAGAGTTCCATCCAACCTAGCCTGGAACACTTCCAATTATGAGGCATGCACAACTCCCCTGGGGAACCTTGCCAGTGTCTCACCACTTTCCTCCTTAACAAAAAGTTATTTTTTATGCTCAATACAAAATATCCTCTTTCAGTTTAAAACTGATGCCCTTTGTCTTGTCTTTACAGGTCTTGGTAACGAGTCTCTCCTTTCCTATAAAAGCTCTTTATACACTGAAAGGCTGCAATAAGGCCTTCCTGAAGCCTTCTCCAGGATGAACAACCCCAACTCTTCCAGCCTTTCCTCATAGGAGAGGTGCTCCAGCCCTCTGATCACTTTTGTGGCCCTTCTCTGGACTTGCTCCATGCCTTTCCTGGGCTGAGTGCTCCAGAGCTGGGCACTGTTCCAGGAGGGGTCTCAGAGAACAGAAATAAACAGGCAGAATCACCTCCCTCGACCTGCTGGTCGTGCTCCTTTCCATGCAGATTGGCTTTCTGGGCTGTAAGAACACATTACCATCTTAATGTCTGGTTTTTCAGCACCAAAATAAAAATATTTGAAACTGCTGCTTTAACCCAGGTTCACAATCCTCATTAAAAATGAAGCACTGCATGAGAATCCAAAATAAATTCTTACAGGCACCTAAAATGGATTGACTGAAGGGAGAAGCTACAGCCATAGCCCTCAGCAGCTCTCATCACCTGTTTCCACATCACACACATGAGGGCAGGGAGCCCTGGAGGCAGTTGACATAATTAAATGGAGATTTTGATCAAATCGCCTCGAAGTCAAACAACTGTGAGCAGATACCAAGTGTTTGCTCATTTTCCAGACTGTGGCCAAAAAGAGTACATCATTTTGTTTCAGCACATATTTCTATAAAGAATGGAGTAGGCACTGACAGTGTGGCCTACTCTAGGTTTTCCTTCTTTCTCTAACATCAGCAGTGTCAGGTAAATTCTGGAGCGAAAAATAGTTTTATTCTACCCTTTTCAAAAGAGGTTTTGGAGGATGTGATGATTTACTCTATTACTTTGCCATCCTCACATTATGAAACCTTAGGCATTATTTGCACACCAGAGTAATAGTGATCTGTAACAGCTGCAGCAACAAGAATAAACCTGGATGCATTAGAAGAGGCCAGAAAAAAAATCACATGTCCGAAAGGGCTTCGTTAGATGTAAGGAAGATTACTGACTTTTATCTTCTTCCTTATTCCCCTGATTTGTACTGCTCATGATTGATGCAGGGATGTGATTATTTGCAACCTTCTTGCTGGGATGCACTGGCTGCTGATAGTTGTCCTCTTTCCAGTTAAAGCCCTACAGAAGTACCCAGCTGGTGCATCATCTTTCAGGCTTCTCATCATTTGCAAGAAGAGATCACTCTTCATTTGAGGGGAAAAAAAATCAAACTGGCTTAATTTAATTTTTACATTTCTCCATTTCCCTTGTATCTAGAGGCACAGTTTTCTAAAAGGCCTGTTTTTCTGCACTGAGATGGTGTACTTTACATCCCTGAAGAGAGCAGACATTCCACATTGCCAACCGAGCAGGCTCAGGGAGGTACTGGAGAGCCAAATTCTCTGTCTGTTCCTCCCCCTCGTTCATTACTGAACCAATACCTCCACAAAGAACCAGGGAGCTGGCAACCCCATCTGCTCTGAATATACCCTGCCACTAGAGGAGCCAACAGAATGTGTATGACTTCCTTGTCCCCTTCTTCCAGCAGATCCCAGAGGGCTTTGCAAACTAAGTCTTGAAGGGAAATGCAGGTAATATGTTGATTTTTTTAAATTGTTTAAAGGATGTAAAGTTAGAACAGGCTCAGCTGGGCAGCGATGATGGTATCAATGGCAAAATTAGCTAAAGAGCCCAGAAAGCTTGATGCTGCTCTGCCTTCTGGTCAGGTTTTCTGCACCTTGAATTCATTTCACTCACTGCTCTGAGTAGAGGTCTGAAACTTGCTTATTTTTGACAGGGACTGCACTTCACCTCCAAAGGGAGTTTCTCCTTATTTGTATGCTCCCCTTCCCAATTCTACTGCCTCAGAAGTCTTTTTCTGTCCCAGACCTGCGTATTGGCTTTCCACAGCCCTCCTCATCTTGCTTGGTGCATTGATCTATTCTTGCTGAGGCTGAAGGACACAGGTGCCTGCAGGAGTAGCATTTATGCTGGTTTGCATAGCAATGATTATAAAGGTGTACTCAGCAAAAATGCAATCAGCAATTCCTTGCCAATATCTCCCAAGAGAAGCAATATTAAAGCCTAGATTGTTACAATAGTCTCACTAACAAAAGGGTCTCATACTGAAAGCACTTTTTCAAAATATCTGAGCACTGCTATATAAATACAAGCTCCAGTCCCAACCCAGAGACACTGAAGACTCAACCATCCAGGGTACAGAGTGAAAATCAAGCCATTTCATGACTACACAGTTCCCTACCGCACAAACCCACCTCCAGCCCCTGCTCACCCTTGTTCAGAGAGAGAAGTTTCACTTATGTCTTCCAGAGACAACACACTCAGACGTGCAAACCCTGGATAAACCCAGCAGAGACTGATGCACCCCACTTCCTTGTAGAATGCTCAGGGCACCTGCCCTGGCTTCCCCGTTTGATTGTCACCACAAGAGTCACAAGGGAAGAGCAGTTCTCTCACAGTCACAACAGCAGGGATGTATCTGCCACCCAACTTTAACTGTTTTCTTTCTTACAGGGAAGAGATAAGACAAGGGAACCTGAAGAAGGTGAAGAAGGAGGTGCAAAGAGGAGGTATATCTTTACTGGTGATCAGAAGCGTGAAACTGCTCATAAGGTGCTTCTTTCCTCTTCTTTCCCCTCCCCAAGATTCTCTTTTAAACAGCATTCCCAGATGCTGTCTACTTTGTCCTAGCTATTTTTTGTCTGTTTTATTTCTCTAGAAGAGGAAATAAAGCTGTATATTTTCAGATAAACTGTATTAGTTGTTGAGTGTTTTGCACTGTTTTTAGCAGAAAGGCTAAATGTTTATCAGAAAATATTTTGACAAAAGAGGAAACTAATTTCCAGCTAGGTCTAGCTGTAGGAAAGGTGAACATGGCTCACTGAGTCTGTAACTGTATCAAAGGTTTAAAAAGTGACAATTTAAAATCTAATCCCAGAGCCCTCACATGAGTGGCCCTATTAAAGGGAGAACAAATTTACTTTTTGCCTTCAGATTTATACTGGTTGCCATTATAAGCAAATGAGAACGAAAGAAATTCAGAACCACAACCTTTTCTAAGCTGTACCACTTCAAAGAAACTCTCCATGAGTCAAAGGATGTGCTTTTAATTAGCACTGGAAACACATAGAATCTAATCAAGAAGATATAGTTGTTAAGTTAACCAAGGTGGTGTTATTGATACACTCAAGTATCTCTGAATCATACAATACATTTCAAAGACAAAAGTTAGGATTCTTCCTTCAGTTCGCACTCATCGTAACTGCTAGGGATGAACTCACCTTCCTGTAGCTACTGAGGTTTAATCAAACAACTTCTCTAGGTCACTCTATCTGAACATTTCATTTTGTAAGTATCCCCTGCATCTTGGTGATGTCTCTGTGTAAGCATCAAAAATGATTGCTCAATTCTCAATATTCTACCACTTGTGATATTTCCAAAGTAAACAACTCTTCCTCCATTGGGAAATAATATCTAGGCTAAAATCAAATTGTGATGTACTAAAAGAAAGCTAGCCTCCTCCATATTAATCTTAAAACATTTATGATAGATCAAGGCATTGAATTTTTCAGATCTAATAAGACCTGTGGGCTCTGAGGCAACTCCTCAATTTATAAGGGAGGAGAGTAGGTTTCACCACTCGTTGGGCACCTGGCTCAGAAAATCCTTCTCGTATTGTGTAATTGCAAAAATTGAAGCCAATCATAGTTTTGTCTGGTCATGTCTGTGCTAAATCAGCTTAAATCCCCTGCAAAGCCTCCTTAGTATGGACACAAATTACAATCACCCTATGACACCCTAAGCAATGAACAGGAAACCAGTCTGTGTGAAAGTAAGACCTGCTGAGTGACTCTCCCTTGTGAAAATCTGGCTATTGACAACAAGAAGAGACAGAACAGGACAGAAATTGTCTCTGAATCTTAGAAAATGTACTGGTGTGGGCAGAGCAAGATGCTGACAATATTTTATTAAAGTGTAAAGTAAACCTAGCTTTCCCATGATACAATCCTGATCTAAAGGTGGTCAGTGTTAGAGTGCATATTGCGTCTCCGGTCAAGTTTGTTTCTTACTGATAAATAACAATATTGAGGTAAGACCAGTGAAACCCAGAGCAGTAAGCACAGAGTCATGTTTTAAATAGACCAACAGTTCCACTTGAGGAGAAGATCCCACCACCCATGTGCTCAGTCCTTGAGAAGAGAAGTTAATTAATCCTAGGGTCAATCTGTCTGTAGCCCTCATACTTATTCCAGGCAATGTTCACATTGTTGCTGCAAACCAGGCCACCCCTAAGCTCAGCACCCCTCCGACCAATGCAATGAAAAGAGAGGTTTGTCCATCTGCAGTCACTCTCCCAACCACACTGCACCCATTAACTACTCTGAGCATTTCCAGATTTCCTCTTATGTCCTGTTTCCTCATTGGTTTCAATCCTGCATCACAAATTCACAAAGCTCCTGTTAAGTTAACCTCAGAAAAAGGATCTTAGCCCAAAATGGAGTTTTCAACAGTTCTTAGCAGTGGCCTAAATTCAATTTCTTTGAGCAACTGTGAAAAAATTTTACCAAAAGCTCTTTTAGGCATATCAGATAACCCTGTATCTGCACTTTCCTCTGCACTGCACTTTGCCATCCTCTTTGCACTGCAGTTGCCATGTATATTACAAATAACAGGCAGACAGGAATCCTACACCATTTCTTTGAGCCCTTTTTCTCCCCCCACGACCAAAATACAGAGACAGCTGAAGAGCACAAAGATGTTTATTCTCTTAGAAAGAGCAGCAGTGCTTTTATTGACTAATGCTGGCTTGGCACAGGAACTCTGATTAACTCCTATCATGTTAAGTCACGTCGTTTGCAAATTGCCCCCATTTCTCTCCCTCAGCCTCTCCACCAAAAAAAAAAAATCAAGAACATCCCACATATTCAAGGAAAAATGGTAGTATCAGTAAAGGAAAAAATTAGAGAAGTTTCATTCTCACTTTTTGAAGGGAACATGTTTCTTCAGAGGCAGAGATGGTAAGGTTTTCATAATGCTTGCTGACCTGATAAAAAATATTGTATTTCCAGAAGTGTGAAGGAATTCTGTTCCATTCACTCATTTGCATTTCATCCCCCATAAGATTAGGCACATAACCCTTTCTGTCTCCCCTGTCAGCTGACATTCCACATCACAGCTAGGCTGAGGCCACTGTAATGCCCCATTAAGCATTAGTGGACTTTGCTCAGCCAATACAAGTATTTAAAAACTCCCTAGAAAACACATTAATCAAATGGATCTGCAGTTGTGTAAAATCAAAGTTTTTAAATGTACCATATTTAATATGCAATGGACTGTCAAGCACCTCCAGCATGCCAAATTGGCACAGCTCATTGCACCTCCTGGCTTATGAAAAACACATAGAAGCACAGCCCTTTTGATATGCCTACTTTTTTCCATATTTTTGTTTCCCTAAAAAAATTTCAAAGCACAATTCCAAATATAGAAGCAAGAGACAAAATTTGGTACAGCACATAACCTGAGCAGGATCATAAAGCCCATATCAGATCACTGTATGACTTACTCACCTGTGTGAGAAAACTAATACATATATTCACATGCCCCATAAAATTTATGGCTCTCATTTTAAAACAAAGGTGACAAATACTTGTGCAATTTAGAAAATGGACCACTTTTCATGATTTAGCACAGACACACACAGCATACTGTGTTCCAATTACAAACTAAATGGCACGCATTCACTGGCAAATGGGAAACAGAAAATTATTTGCTCTGAATGTGTTGAATCATGAGAGAGAATTTGAAGTGGCACAGCACAGAAAACATCTCCAGCATGCATTTAATCCACACTGATCAATGCTTGAGGCTTCACACATGAATTAGTGACCAGCACAACATCAAATACTCCTGTCCCGTGCCACAATAACAGCATTACACAACCCGACAATAAAATTTTCATCCATTCATTTGCCTCTAGTTGCTCTGTGTTTGCTGCTGCTGGAAACTCCCCAGGAAGATCTGTCACTTCTGATCTCATGAGTGCAATATGCAGGGCATGGCCTCACCTTTAATGTCACTGGCTGTGGCCAATTTAAAAGTCACATAAGAAAGATGGGTAAAAACTCAGTTTAATACTAGGAAGACTAGCAGTGTTCTTCCAGGGTGTGCCTCTCTTTCCTCCCTTTACCCCCCTGTGGCATTGGAACAACCCTGGGCAAGAGGCAGCAGAGTCAGGCTCTGATCTCTGTAGTATGGGGGGTAAAATAGGGCAACTTTAAGCCAATAACACAGGAAAGGCAATGAGTCCAGCGTCTGTCCCTGGGAGGTCAAGAGCTTCCAGAACACTGTTCCTGATTAACTTCTGGATTATATTGCCCTAACTCCATGGTCTGTGAGAGACCTGTAGCTAAATAACAGCTCCACTAAACTCAAGGCAAGTACTCAGAATTTATATCAGGAGCTGAATCTATCAAGGCACTTCCAAAGCCTTTGGAGGCAAGAAGAACATATGTGATTACAGGAAAGGCAAACACAGCAAAATAGAGACTTAACTACATGAATAATGAAGAGAAAGCACCACTCAGGTTGCTGTTCATACCCTTCCACTTCCATGCAAATGAAGCAAACCTGAATGTTTGCCTGAACATCAGGGTAGGAAATGCCATTCATCACATTTACTCCTCATCCAGCACCAGCTCCACAGCTCATCTTCCTGAAATGAGGTTTATTACTTTAGACAGAGGTTTACAAAGGTGATGAAACAAATGGAATATGTGTCCTGCAGCTTGTGTTTCAAACAGGAAAAGTTGTGCCCACCAGCAAGGGAACTGGCTGAGCAAATCCAAACCCATGCAAACAGGAAAAATGTGCATGGAGTCTTCCAGAAGTAAAAAGTAAAACACTACATCTTTTAAAAACCCTGCAGACTCAGGAAGAGGCTGGAATAATTCCACTGTCCTTTCTTGTCTCATTTGAACTGAGTACAAGAAGGGCCTGAGGCAGAGCTACCAGCCAGGAGCACACCTCAGCAACACAAACCCGAGGAGAGATGCTGCAGAGGTGGATGGCTTGTGGAGATGTGGGACCTCACCACTGCAGCAGTGCAGTGTAACCCTCAGGTGTGAGGGAGAGAGATTGCTCACTGGGCTGATGAATAAAGGCACATACACAAGATAATTTGGGGGTGTTATCTAGTTCCACATCTCCTTCCATTGACATCACTGGAGTTTGGAATCTGACAAATGAGATTGAGCCACCCAGGACTTCTATTCATGATTTCACCCCTAAGAAAAGGCTGCTATCAGCAACATCATGGAAAAACCCATTCCCTCCTCTACCAAAGCTCCAAAGCTGTGCAGCATTCTAAAGTGGAAGAATTGTGTCACAGTGGTAAGAATCAAACCACAAATGCTGCTAAAAGGTGAAAAATTCAGCTTTGTATTATACATAATGTGTGTATACATTAAGAATGATGGCATGTATTCCTTCAAATCCCAGTCTCTCTCAAGTTCAAAAACAAAGCCCCAGACCTCCCTACATATTTTGACAGAAAGAGCAAATCTCAGAAAAAAAAAAAAAAAGGCAAAATCCAAAGGTATCAAGGGGGCAACCTCAGTGCAAACCCAAGAAAGCCTCAGTCTTTTCCCTAGACTGCACTTTTCATTCATTTTGTCTTACAGCACAGTACAAATTGCTGAGCTAAAGAATCTCCTGATTTCAAACATAAAAGCACAGAGTAACAAGGCCGTGGTCTGAAGGATCACTGCTTTGCCTTTCTCATACTCAGACAATCCTTGCTCTGTTCTGCACAGAGAAGGAAACTGTCCACCCTGTTCACACCACATCCTCCGGGACAGATGAGCACCCAACATACCGAAGTGGCTTCCCCCAATACACTCCCTGAATTTTTAGTTATTTAAAAAGAACAACAGCAAACAAAAGCTCAATTGTGAGTACATCCTGAACTTAAAATCATCTAGAAAAGACCTTCCTTCATTCCCTGCTGTAGCTTTTTTCATCACTGCCAGCTACACCGCAGTGCCCTAGGGTAAGTCACAAAATTCTCCATTCTTTTGAGACAGGAATAGTGCAGCTTAGAGAAGGAGCCATTGTCCATGTGACGAGATGCATGTACCTGATGTCAGCACTGGGTTTGGGAAATAGGAAACCAAGTTGAGAGAGAAGAAGAGGGAGAACTTCGTTGTAATATAAAGGCACCCACATCAGCAGGATTTGGTTTAGTACTCTGGCAAGAACTCCTTACCGAGGTACTGAAAATGCACTTAAAGATCACATCACACCTGGGACTCTGTGATGTTGGATGTGGTGCAGAGACTGTCACTGCCAAAAACTGTTTTCATGCTGAGCAGACCGTACAAAGAGTAGGAAGAGAAATGAATAATTTGTAGCCATCAAACCAGCACTGTCTTAAAAGAGCTGGAGAGCAAATGCAGATTTTACATTGTGCACAGGAGGAGCAGCAGGTATCAGACACAGTGCAAACTTCCTGACAGCCTGTCTCCTGCATCCATGTTTAAAGAGCTCCATATTAGCATAGTACATGCACCAGCAAATCAAGTTAAGAATAAGCATTACACATCAGAGTCTTCACAGAATCACGTGGGGTTGTTGTGTCTGAAGTGCAGGACCTGGCAGTTCACCTTATTGAACCTGATACAACTGGCACTTCAATCCAGCACATCCAGATCCCTCTGCCTTCCTACTCCCCAGCAGCTCAACACTCCCGCCCTACTTTGTGTTGTCTGTAAACTCAATAAGAGTGCACTCAGTCCCCTCAACCAGATCATTGAAAAGGATTAAACGGGACTGGCCCCAGCAGTGAGCCCTGGAGAGCACCAGCACTGCCAGGGCTGCAGCAGCACCCACCACCACACCCTGGGCCCAGCCACACAGCCAGTGCTTTACCCAGTGAAGGATGCTCCCATCCCATCCACCTGCAGACACTTTCTCCAGGACAAGGCTGTGGGAGACAGTGTCAAATGCTTTACTAAAGTGCAGGCAGACACATCCAAAGCCTTTCCATCACCTGCTAGGCAGGTTACCTTGTAACAGGAGAACAGGTTGGTCAAGCAGCACCTGCATTTCCCAACCCCATGCTGGCTGGGGCTGATCTCTTGGTTACCCCATATGTGCTGTGTGATGTCACAGCTCCATAATATTCCCCAACACCGAGGTAAGGGTCAGCAACACTCCTTTCCACTAGCCTATATAGTAGTCTGATACTACACCACATAAAACAAGAGTTGAACTCTTTCCTCAGACCAGAAAGGGACATGATTTCCCAGCCATCCAAACAGAAAACTCTAGTCTTAAATGCTCAGCTCTTGCTTTCTGATCTGACTTCAGTACAGTCAGGATTGTGCTGGGAGGATCACACTCTTCAGGATGATCTTTTACAGTGGTCCCTGGAGTACAGTCAGAGCAATCAGGCACACTGAGGATCATGCTTTGTAAAGGCAGGGTGTGTGAGGAGTTTTGGCTCTCCGTGTCAGGTCAGTCAGCAGCTCCAGTGCTTGTGGTAGCAGGGGAGGCAGATTCTAGCAGCAGCAGCACGGGATGCTGGGCTGGCTTTCCACTGTAAGGACTATTTCTGTAATATCATTTTCAGAAACTGCATCTCAGGAGGATGTTATAACCCCCCTAGTAAGGAGGGAAAGGGAATGTGACAAAAACCAAGTAAGCCTACTCACATGTTCAAAGGCAGAGAATTCCAGTCTGTAGCTCTGATACAAAGCCAAGCCTCCAGCTGCCTTCCCTTCCCAGATGTTAGCAGGCATCTGCTATAAGCACACACCTCTGTGGCTTGCTGTCAGCCATCACCAAGGGCTGCAGAGGTGGTAGATCTACAAAGAAAGCTGAGACTCTAGGACCAGGGTTTATGTAATTTTCCCTCCCTTTTCTGGGGTTAAGGACCAGCATTATAGTCTGCTGAGAAGTCCAAAGGGGGGAAATCAATAATTTATGTAATTATTAATGATTTTAATTAATGTTGCTATTAGAATTGCTGACAATTGCTTGCCATACAGTTTAAAACTGGTCGTGGATCAAGTCAAGGGTAAATGCGCACAATTTCCTCTGTGCCATCCAGCCTCATCCAGCTCCAAAGATTCCCATGCTACAAGAATCTCTCCACCACAGCTGCCACAAAACCACAGCCAGACGGAGCTGGGACAGCAACAGAAGGCAGGAGACTCTACAAGCACCATTTTCCTTGCCCCATCTGGGAGATTACTCAGATTTCAGGCTCTGTCGTGGCTTTTCATCTTCACAAGCAGGCTCCAGTAGCTGCTGCTCAGGGCTCCCTGCACTTCATGCTTCCTGCTAACTCTCACTGTGTTGTTCCTTGCAGAAGCTAGATTGCCACATTTTCACCTTTTTGTATGAAATTTTGGTTAAAAATAGAGCTAGCTTGGGGAAAAAGTATTTTCAGAATTTATAATAAAATGTGTATTTTTCCTTCAAATTTGTAACAATTGGCAGGCAGTTTGTTTTTCCCATAAAGAAGATTCAAAACTAAAATATACATGTTTAATAATGGCAATTATTTCACAAGTTTTTCTGAGCACTTCCATTTTCCCCCCCCACTTCTTCCTGCCTGCTCCCATTTATGCAAAGACTTGGAAAACTGTGCAAGTTGCTCACTCCTCCCAGCCCTGTAGGAAGGTTTAAAAGAATGTATTTTTCATAAGATAATGAGAACTTACTTAAAAAGCTTTTATGAAAAGCTGCATTGTGTTTATGCTTTTTAGAAGCAATGCAAAATTTCACAGGCAAATTTGAAGTAAATAACTGTTCAGCAAAAAGCTTTCCTTCAGAGAACTTGGACTAGCAGCCATCGAAGTCTGACAGTCAGGATGCTGTGTGAACTTGGATCTATATTAACTCAAAAGCAGCCAGGTTCCTCCCCCAGACACATCTTTATTGTTATATCATACATAATTAGAAATTCACTTTTGGTGTTGAGGCAATTTGACAACACATGCACACCTTAAGAATTTTTTTTATTCTAAAAGGTGTAGTGGGGGCTACATATTATTGCACTGCAATGTCAATCTTCCTCAACAATTACCAGAATAACTTTTTCTGCCTTTTATTTTTTTTTTTCTCCACAACTGAAACTGCTTTCTTTTCCCACTGAAAAATAAAACTCTCATTGCCTTGGGAATTTACTAGTAAATTCCCATAAGGATCAGTCTTACTCTGCCTTTTCACTTACAAAATTAAACTTAAAAAGTGACAGGAATTGGCCAAAGGCAAGAATGAAGGAATCGTAGTGAATGCACTGAAGGATCACAGTCAAAACATGCAGTTAAAGACTAATAAGAATTGTGGCTTTAAGGCAGGATCTAATCAAAAGAAAAGACAGAGCACGTTGTATTAGTTGTTCAGGAGATGACACCAACAAAATGCAGGAAAGGGCGAAAAAAACCAGCTCTGTAATACATGAGGTGCCTTCTTTCTGGTAAGAGAGAGCTGTTAGACCATTACAAGAACTCTGCTGGGATAAAGCAGACAGTTCTGTCACCTACAGTCACAAAGAGCTGCTAAGATCAGAAGTGGTATGATATAGGGCTGACTATGATCAGGAAGAGAAAAAAACATCCCACAAAGTGGAACCTTGATTATAAAAACAAAAGCGAAATCAAATGTGATCATTCTCCATATAAATCTTCAGTAAGTATCCCTAAGGAAAGAATTAACGTGCACAGACATTTTAGCTGGGGAATATACAATGGTTTCTAATCACAAGTGTTGGACTATCAAACAACTTTTTGGTTGAAGTGATTCCTAGCTTGTTTTAAAGTGAGTTTAATCATTTAGTAAAACAGTTAATGTCTCTGACAGCACAGACCTGGACTTCTTGACACAGAAGATTCATTCCACAAATTTTCTTTCATGCTTCTGAACTCCTAAAGACTAAATGAATCCATGTTTCCATCTGCTGGCTTGAAACATTTGTTCAACAACAGTATTCTTCCAACATTTATCCTTGTAACCTGCTCATTAAGCACTGAATATGGAATTACAGCCCTACCAAAAAAAAAAAAGAACATATCTAGGCTCTTCCCATCTAAACAGAATTCTCTTTCACCCTGTTATGTAAGTTTCCTTCTCCCCAAAGGAATCTCAAAACACTTAAATGCCATGCACTGGTTTACTGTAAACAGAGATTTGCCAATTATAGCACGCAGCTCCTCTGGGGTGAGGCGTGTCAGCTGCTTTAACAGCCCACAGCAGACACACACAGCAGATGAGAGCGTGTCCTCCTGAACACACGAAGCAGATTCTCTGGCTGTAAACAGGCTGAAACTACACTAAATTTGGACTCTGGCCAGGACTTCATGTCTAACACCACCAAATGGTCCCATAATATCTCTGAAGCAACAGGGAACTTTGTCTTAGGCTATATCCAAGTGAGGCTCTAGAGCTGCACACGCCAGGATGGCACATAAATGGTCTATTATAAAACTGATAAATTAGCATTAGGACCAAGGACCACTGTGAGGCAGGATAAGGATATTTTTCCCAATTTACAAATAAAACAAGGCTCTCTGTATCTAAGTAACTTCCACACCGTAGCAAAGGAAGTCTGAGGTGGATTGAAGCCCAGTTTATACCCCAGTTGTTCCTTCTTTAACTGTTCATGAAGCTGTCCATTGCAGCTTAGAATAAATACGAGGTTTATCCATGGAAGTGAAAAACACCCTTGTTTATAAAGTGTCTCTCCCCAAAACCCCAGACTAACTTCTTGGGTTTCAACAACTCCTATTTCACCATTTCTAGTATGTGAAGGATGCAAGTACCCTGTCCTTTCGGGAAAAGCTGCCTCCTTATGTTAATTTCCATGACAGCCTTGACACCCATTTGTCTATATATCACTTAAAACCAGTAGATTTATTTTTAGTCTAAGCTATGCCACCAGAATTAATGAATCCATTTTGCCCTCCATAACAGCTAAAATAAAGTTTTGCACTTTCATGGTTTTACCCACTGAAAGATCTCCCAATGCAGCACAAACTGATGCACCAGGGGGGTCCATCAAATAGATCTACTCCATGACAACAACGTATATAGACTGTGACTGAAATCTCCCCATGGTCTCGGGAGTGGAGCACTATTTTCAACCTTGTTTTAGAGCTGGGGTAAGAGAAATCACAGATATTTGCTGCAGAACAGGGCATTGAATTTAAATTACTCCGGTCACACGCAAAATTTCTAAGCACTAGATCAGTCTTCCCTGTACCGTAAGAAAACAATAGAGCAGATCACAATGTGCTCAGGTGACAATATTATAGTTCTCTATTTGCCAAAGCTTCAGATTATTGGAAACATTGATGTTCCTCAATGTCCTTTCATGGCCCAACTCCTCCTCTCTCCTCTACTGCACTTCCAAACTTCACTGCCTTTGAAAATGTCATCGTTCTCCTGGTGACACATCCCAGCCATGCAGGGTGAGTCACCTCCCTGCTGTGACGAGGTGTAATGGTGACAAGCACCTCACAACTGCACAATCCTTTTTTGGGCTCTCTGTGTTGGAGGTTGCTCTATACAAAGGCTGGGTGGGAGGAACAAATCAGGGTGGAAGGACTCCACACACATAAAGGAGAAAGGAGGGATTGGAGGTGGCCCTGGCAATCAAATTACAACTTCAAGCACAGTCAAGCTAAAGGGCAGCCAGAGAACCAGGCACAGACTGAAAAACCAGGAATGAGTCAGAGACTCATTTGGGCTGACATCTACTGAAAGCTCTGAGCTGAAGAATCTCTTGAAACATCTACATCTCTCCACAGACTCTGTGGAGATATTAGGATGTAGCATCACATCTTTGGCATTGATGCCAGCTTAAAATGTTCCTCTCTTTCTCCCATCAATTCTGCCTCTTCCAGTTCATGAAGAGGTTCACCTTCTTCTCAAGCCTGATAATAAGGCTGTTTGTGGGGTTCTCCTGGAAACTGGAAAAGTAAATTATCCTAATTTAAAATGTCCCTTTTGTCAGGGGAAAAAGGGCCAGAAATCCTGTCATCCAGCTTTGCTGTTCAAGAAAATGGATCAGAACCACAGATCCAGTTTCACAGTTTGCCTAAAATTCCCAGATATCTTTCTGTCTGACTAAACCCTCATACCCATATCAGAGAATGTTTAACAAGGCAGATGATCATATAGCATCCACAGTAATAACTACTAATTGCCTAAAGAGCAATAGGAAAGCACTGAAGAATCAGACTGTTCAGTCTAAGCTGGACTTTGTTGGGTAGGTGGGTAAAAAGTCCTTCCAAACAGGTGACATCATGTTATCCCAAGTGCATGATTTTGCCTTGAGTCCTTGAAGGTTGAAGCCCCTCTCTGCTGTTGTGTGTGAGAGAGAAGCTGAACTCGTGGTGCCAAACATCCAAAAAACCAGCATATTCATTTGCTAATGAATGTTGGCCTCAGCAGGATGGCAGATCAGCTACATACATACTCTCTCTAATGCTCAGAAGTCTGGCAGGTGTGTTTTCTAAGTTTGAAATGATGTTTTTTTGCAAAACATTGTCCAGTGTGGCACGTGGTTAACCAAAGTAACAAACCTGGAATTTACCACCAAACTGTAACCTCCTTGCACATTTACTTGTGTTTCCTTTCTCTGAACTAGGAAGTGCATTATGCCAGGTGGCATTATAATGTCCTGGAAAAATTTCCTGCAAACTTCTGGGAAAAGTCATTTCCTCTTTGGCCTGCACCATGAAAGGTGCATTTTCTTCCACCAATCTGTCCACCAAAATACTGGACCTTTTATCAGCTCAATTTACAACTAATAGAGAAACAGGGTAACTACAAGCAATGCTAGAGCATCACTAAGGATAGGAAGCTTTCTCTGTTCTCTCAGTCTTCACCACTTAAATATAGGCCCATTTGGTATGTCATGATGACCTGAAGACCCTTATCAGATGAAACTACTGGTCAGTAATTCTCTTCTATTCTCTACTTCAAGTCAGCTCAGAACCAATTTCAAATGTTTTTTAAAGTAAACTCTGCACTGGAATCATTTATTGACACTTTCTTGCAACTGGAGTTGAGCAATTCCTCCTGCAGAGGCCACACTAAATGTCTGCAATGGGTTTGACCTCACAGGATACATGCCTGATGTAGTCTTTGTCCAGTTTACCCTCTGGGGGGAAAGAGGGGAATAGAAAAAAGTATAAGAGCAAAAATGAGAATCCAGTGCATTGTAGAGTGTTCTCCCTGGTGTAATTGTCTTGGCTGCACAAAAGCAGAAAGTACCTATTTCTGGGGCTTCTGTAAGAATCTCAGCTTAACAGCTGACCTTACAGCCCAGTTACAAAAAGAGATGCTCCATCTTTCACACATCACTTCCTCACCTTTGGCTGAAGTAACTGGAAAGGGATCAATGATAAAGATAAAGCCTGAAAAATCAGATGTATTCCCAAAGGGGCCAGGAGTTCTTTACTTGTATTTAAAAAGCTTTGAGAAATGTTAACGGTAAGTCAATATAGACAGGGGAAGAAATGCAGTTGGGCTGCCCCTTGCTCCCAGGAGCAGGCAGGCAAGGAAAGGGCACACCACTCACACAGTAAAAAGAGATCTGCAAAGTTAATGCCTCTCTCAAGCTTGCAGCAGGCCAGAGTGTAACTGTGAACCCAACATGGTGTGCAAGCTGCTCTAAATTGGCTAAGAGCAGTCACTTTACTCTGCATTTACCAGTGCCTTTGGCACTGCTTATCCTGGTTTCAGCTGGGATAGAGTTAATTTTCTTCCTATTACCTGGTACGGTGCTGTGTTTTGGATTTAGGATGGGAATAATGTTGGTAACACCCTGATGTTTTAGCTGTTGCTGAGCAGCACTTACACTGAGTCAAGGACTTTTCAGATTCTTTGCCTGGCCAGCGAGAAGGATGGGAGTGCACAAGAAGATGGGAGGGGGCACAACCAAGACAGCTGACCCCAGCTGGCCAAAGGGATATTTCAGGTCATAATGCATCATGCTGAACAATAAAGCTGGGGGGACATGGCTGGGGGTGGCAGCCTGCAGACTGCACGAGAGATTGCATGGCAGGAGAGGGACACAGTGGACTCCCAGCCTCGCACCATCCCAGTCACACCAGAGCACCCAACTCAAGCTTTAAAGTTTGGTATGAGACAGATAGGAAACAGCTGCATGCTCGCCCCCAGGAGCTGTGCACTCCCAAAACCTTCTGTCCTAGGCTGCAGCAGATGAAGGTTCAAACACCCTGCCATAGTGCGTAGTGGAGTGCACTGGCCACTTCACACCCAGGAATCCTGCTCGTGCTGGGGGAAGATGACATTAAGCCCTATGGTACCTTCATACAGCCAAGCATTACTGAAGAGTCACCAGATTCCCAGCAGTACCTGATAGAGGACCCAGATTCATTACATTGCAAATTTCTGCTTAATGTCATCCCTAGCCCTCAGAAATCAGTCTCCGATGTTTACAGCCCTATAAGAACCCCTTTTAAAAGGATTCATTTTCTGATCTTTTTGTGTCACATACCTAATCAAATGTGGTGAATTTATTCTACAGTCCCTTCTACACATTCTCTCCCTCTTCAAGATAATTTTCAAATGATTTTTTTCCAGCATCTGCTCCTTCCTGTTTCTGTACCACTGCTGTAAATGGGATTTTTCTTCTTGACATCAAAAGAAGCAAAATAGGGCTTCCTAAGATAGTTTTCTGGCTGATTACACAGAAGTAATGCAGTAGTTATGAGGAACAGATAAGTAGCTTTAACACACCATAGTTTTGCTTCTTTGGGCTGTAGAACAACATAAATATGTTAATGCACCCAGTTCTGCAGAGCTCCACAGCAGCCTCTGCTCTCGGCTGCAAAGGCGAGCACACACCTCAGTGGGAAGGGCTTCCTCTCTGCTACTGTGCACAAACAGCAGCACAACAGCCTCACAACCCCCTGAGTGCACCCTGGGCCACTGCTAAACCACATGGGGCCAACAGGGGAGGGTGGTGACAGCTGGAGATGTCCCTTGGGGGTCGATGTGGCCATTGGGTGGGGAAGAACACGGCCCAGGTCCTCTGAAGAAGACTGGCAACAAAGAATAATGAAGAATAGTTTAGCTGTCCACCTCAGGCACAGATCCGCTCTAGATCATGCCTGAGCTAACCCACTCACTGATTTCTTTTTTCTCTTTGTAAAAAACAAACAAAAGAAAACATAACAAAAACCCTCTGGTGCTCCCTTGTGTTCATATTTAGGTAGCAAACGAGCAAGAAGCTGGAAAAACCATGTAAAGTAAAAAAAGGAACTCTGCATAGGGGTTCAATCAGGCAGTACTTAGAGAACAATTTCCTGAACACGAACTGTCTTCACTGGCTGGCAGCACAGACACACTAAAACTTATGCATTGCAAAAGCACGGTCTGTGGCAAACTACAGTCCTGGTCAAAGGAGCAGAGATAGGAGGGATGAAAAAAAATTCAGGAGGATGGAAGGGCACAGAGAGGTTCAGTGAAAGCAGAGCCCAGGTCTGCTTTTGGCAGGCTTAAATATCTGCTGTAGAACATTTCATATGACAAAGTTATATGTATGTTTGTATAGAGATATGTATTTCTTTCCTATGGGCCCACTATGGAATTGTCATAAAAGAATGTGTTTCTCAATAAGTAATTCTTCTGGAGAATAATTTACAGTTATGTATACAAGTCATCTACTAAACTGCAGTTGCATCTAGACTTCCATTTCTGTGCTAGTTCATAAGATTTTCATGCAGTAGCACAATTGTGCTTGTATTCCTGAGACTGCAGGCAAATGTTTAAATATTTTACAAATAGAAAACCATTTTGAATTAATTTTTTAAGCCAAGATGTAATGTTTCTATTCCTATTTGATTTGAGGAGTTTCATACAGTTAAAGAATGCCCCGGCAGGGACTTGAACTGAGAAACCAATGGCTCTCCAGTTTTTACAGATACAGATTGGTTCTGCACTGAATTCATGGGACTACTTTTGAACTTCTGGTTAAACTCACAACACTAAATTATAAACCTATTTCCATTTTATATTCCCTTGCTAGCTGCTTTCCTGCCTCCCAAAATTCTCAGTATGTCCTGGGACAAATCTGATCAATTCAGTGGTGCAGACCATACCTGAATGAGAACTGAAGCCTTCATATGGTGCCTGAAAGGAAGGAGCCAGCTAGAAGACGTTAAACTATTTTCTATATAGATTTTTCATTCATGTCCTTAACCTGATGAATGGCTGCACAAGTCTAAATTAGGAGTTTCCTTGAAAACACAATCCAAAACTAACAAATTGACAGGTAGTTATAGAATGAAAAATATACCCTAGAAAATGCATTGAAATGATGTTCCTCAAATTGTACAAGGCAATAAAGCAGGAGAAGAACTGTTAAATCAGGTGAAGCCCTACACAATGTTTGAAATAATCCAGGTAGAAACTTCTTAGAGATCTCTGAAGTAAACAAAAAGGAAGTCTGTGAGGTTTAGGATCTTCAGCTCTTACATTTTTGACTCTTTCCTCAGCTCCCTGCCAGAAAGAAACCCCACTAAGGAAGATGTTGTCCTCATTCTGAAGTTCAAGACCTTTCAATTCCTGGTTCTTGCATGGATACAGAATTTTAGCAAAGTCGTTAAGGTCTTCTGTGTTCTCTGGTACTTTGCCATGCAAATAGATTGGGTATTTAGTACCACAATTCTGTGACAATAAACTCGAGTCTTTGTGGATGTGTGGTAGGAAGGAAGAGTGGATCTTTTGCCATCCTTGAAGAAGACAAGAGGAAGGTGATTCTGCCCCTTTACTTCTAGTCTCTGAGACCCCTCCTGGTGTACTGTGTCCAGCTCTGGAGCACTCAGCACAGACATGTTGGAGCAAGTCCAGAGAAGGGCCACAAAAATGATCAGAGGGCTGGAGCACCTCCCCTGTGAAGACACAGAGGTGTGACTGTTCAGCCTGCAGAAGAGAAGGCTTTAAGGTCCTTTCTAACCCAAACATTTCTGTGACTCTATGAGAAGCCAGCATTAATATTCAAAATATGATGAAAAAAAAGAAAAAGATGCACAAGTCTGCCAGCCTGCTACAGAATTCTCCCCTGCTGTCCAGAACATTTTTACTTTCAAGAACCAACTTTCACAGAATAATTTATGTTCTTTGTTTCTTATGTACTTCCTTGCAAACATTGAAATCAATCATGTCTAGAAACCACCCGACCCAAATAGGAGAGGATTATGCAACAGCATGTCATTAGTGAATCAATATTGTCTAACCAGGCCATATGCTTATCAAGGTCACATTGATTTCTTTAATGTCATATTATTGCAGCTGACCTTCCTGGCAGATCCATCCATGTTGCAGTGGTTACAGGTGTAGACTCACCTCGTTTCTTGCCAGGCTCCAGGATGCTTGGTAGCTTTTTCATCCCAAGCTCCCACTCTTTATCTGAAGCCCCATTGCCCTCTGTGTTATGCCCAACTCCAGCAAAACCCACTGCTACAGTGTCTCCTGCTTCCTCTGGCTGGACACACCCAGCTGCTGAGAAACCTCCTTAAACCTCCTCTGTTCTGAAAGCACCAGAAGCTACATGTGCTCAGCACACAAAAACCAAATCATTCTTTATGGGAAACTGAAAAGTATCAAATCTCCAGGGTGTGATCATAAAAGTTTCATCTTTGGCCATCGAGCAGTGGTCCTTATTATCCATCAGGTACAGAGCAGGAAGTGTAATAGGAACAACATAACAGACAGGACTGTTCACCACTGAGAGTATCACCTTTTACTTTTCAGTCAGGGAATTGTTAGAACTTGTCCTCCTCATCTTTTATAGCATGACATTATGAGGTGCACTGAAGAAAAACAGTTCAGAATATAATTAGATTTGAAGGGCAATAAGCAGAAAGTTCTATATTTATTACCAGATGTTAGTGGCAAATTGCAGTATGAACATGTAGCCTGGCAGCAAAGTCCAGGCCCAGCAAGAGTCAGGAATAAGAGCCAATTCACCCAGGAGTGTTACGTCCCAGGCTCAGGAGTGGTGTCAGATATTCCAGCAGTTTCTTTACAAAACAGAGTCACACAGCCAAATCAGGGTGCAGCATGAGTGAGAATGTTATTTCTAGGCAGAGTACAGACTGGTGGCAGGCAGAAGAACTCCATGTGCCAAGCAAAACCAGTTAGCCAACTGTCTCTGCTCTTTGAGTGTGAACATGTTGCTTTTCTTCTGCTTGGATGATTTTTTTTTAAAAAAAAATTATTTTTAATGAATTCTGTCCCTAACCCTAGGGTAAAGCAGCCCAATTTTCAATGCTGGTAATGAAAGAACTCCCATTAAACACAAAATAGAATAAAGAAAAAAACTCACATAGGTAAAAACAGGAAAAATATTGGCTGGGGGAGAAGTCTGTGATAGGAAATTTGGAACAATCAGAGAACACAAATGTGGCTGCTTATCTTGCAAGATAAAGATATCTGAGAAAAGTGATCAGCTAGTTCCCCTGGTTAACAGCTGATTAAGGGTTGTATCACTACAAAGCAGTGATGAAACAATCGAAATATTAAAATAATACAGATGAGGAGACAAACATTTTTGAAAATGATGGCTAGTTAACACAAGCTTAACTCATTCCCCAACTGGGTGAGCAAGGAATGGAAAAAACACTGAGAATTTGAAGAAACTGTTCTCCAAATAAGACAGGTGAGAAGTTCCTCTTTTCCCCTACACAAGAACCCCAAGAACCAAACATTGACTTCTCTTTTTTTTTAACAACTCTTCAAAACCCATGAGTTGATTATGTGCACAACCTGTTCCATCTTGTGTGTCAGCTGCAAAGTAAATATATAGGAATTCATTACATTCTTATAATGACATCTGGTGCTGAAGAAGAAGCACCTCCTAAAAGACTATCAGGGCCAAATTTTTGGAAGATGCTAGCCCTCACTTTCATTACATCCACCAACCATGGGGAGCAGTCTATAAATACCACCAAAGCCAGTGCCCTTGTCATGTACACAGTGCCCCAGCTGAATTAACACACTGCTTTGACCATGACAAAGTCCTGTCTTTAAGGAAAGGGAGTAATCATGTGAGTAATGTGAGTAACACATTTCCACTAGGTCAGATCCATCTCTTAGGTTTCCCCCATTTAAAGCAACACTGATTTCAAAAGAAAACTCCACACTGTCTGGTGCGCTGCTATAAGAGTAGAAGGTCAGTCCAAGAGTCCAGTTAGGACCCCTCAGGCAGAGAAGGGACCTCTCAATCAATCAGTGTTGAGAGCTCACCTGTTTTTTAACTGTGAACTTATAGCAGTGTTGCAACACATTCTGCTTTTAGCAAAGTGAACTGAATTTGAGTGCTTAATTCAAAGTAAACCAGTAAAATCATACCGACAAATCTTCTCCCACATACGTCTCCTGGGACAACAGCCAGGGTTGACTTTCATGTCATCCCAACAAGCACAACCCCTGAGGAATTCAATTTAATTTATTCTAACACCTCTGCAGAAGATGCATTGCAGCAACCCAAACATCAAGCAAAGGCAGCTACAGTAAACTTCAGTATCTCCATGTTCAGTGCAAAGCCCAGTATCTATAACTCTGCAGAACAAAATTTTCTATATCTGAAAGTAATCTCTGCAGCAAATCTTACTGCAGGCAGTACAGTTTAATGGTATTAATTCACAGCTCTATATGCCCTCTGACATGCTCATTACAATTTGAAATCCCTTTGGGAGTGCCTGCCCATTCCACACATCCTATTTTTTTTTCATTAACTGGTCATTTTCAAACCAGTTTCATGAACCAAGGGAGGCTTCAGAGACATGAACTTCCTCAAAAGAGTTTCAGTCCAAGTAATTGGATAGAAAAGAGACCCCCAAATTAACATCTCTTCCTGCAAAATGTTTTTCTGGTAGACATCAGAAAATTCAGCCCTTTCTCTCCCTGCCCCAGTGTTATGGATGGAAGAGACAGAAAAAGAGTCAAAAGCCATGTTGGAAAGCAGTCTTCATATATTTTGATGCTCCTGGTGCAACTTCTTGAAAGTTAAGACAACTTCTGAGATAGTGATCTCAAAGGTGCAACTTCAGCCTGAGGTTTGGGTACAGAGAGGAATGAGGACACACAAAAACACACCTGGGCTTCTCAAAAAAACCTACTTGGTTTGTGAATCTAGAAGGCAAGGGGGGCAGCTGTCATTGCAGTATTGCTTCCAAGGGCATTGCAGACATGAATTCACAGTTTGGGGTCTTGGCTTGTTTTGGTTTAGGGTTTGGGTTGTTGGACTTGTTGTAGATGGTGTGGTGATGGTGGGTTGCTCTGTTTTGTTTTAAAAACTTCATCCTCCAGACAGAGCGGGTTCTGGGAGAGGCCAGGCTGGCAATTCATGTAGCAGGTAACAGAGGAAAGCTGCACATAATTGAGACAAAAGAGAAAGGTGCACAAAGCTCAGATAGTTTTAATTGAACATGTTTAGAAACAGCAAGGCAACATCTTGCATCAAAAGCTCTCTGTGGCTTGCAGCTGGTGCCAGCTCTGCCATTGATGTCCAAAGTGTTTCAGGGCAATTACTTCTGCTTTGTGAATCTCTTATCCATGAGACAGAAAACAAGAACCAAAGCTGTTTGCTGACACAAATGGGTGCAGGGTCCCAGTTATTAGCTCAGTCAAGGACTTGAGAGACCAAGTTTCTCCTCTTCTCCTCCTTGGCTTCCTGTAAACAGGTCATGGGGGCCTGGTTCATAGTACTCCCTCTAGCATTGAAAAAATCTTGGAGATCTAGTGTAGCATCTAAAATCAAAAAACAATGATGCATGATAAGCTACTGAAGGGCTTTAATTTTGTCCCTGTCTTTCCACTGACACAGAGGTAGGAGTTTTCAAGCTAATCCCTCTGCTAGAGGGAAGATGCTGATAGACTTGAGTATGTAGTGATTGAAACCAGAAGTACAGAGAGAAACAACTCTGTGAGAAACAAATTACTTAATGTTCCAGGAAATTTATTATAACAATCCTTAGTTCTCAAGTAATGTTTTCTTTATACTAAAAAGCGTTAATTAGTACAATTATCCCTGTGTGGGATGATGATTGTGGGTAAAATTAGAGAAAACTATGGGCAGTTATATTATTCACATTCCAGTGGAAGCTAGTACAGAAATTATAGGATGGAATGCAGTTAGCATGTACAAAATGTATTTCACAGCGATTCCCCACTCAACATAGCCTGCAACGTTGTGTACAGACTAAGGGGGATGAAATGAAGGTGGGAGCAGGTGGAGACATGGCAGCCAGGCTCTGCTGTGATCCTTGCAGGGATGGGAAGCCAATGGTACCACGTAGCTGATAAATCACACAGCAGCTGTCAACCAAAGGAGACAGGGCATGTCTTGCTGCTGAAACAGCAACTGTGGCAAAATAGCTTTCCTCAGATGAACTGGGTTCACCCACACCTCCATTCCAAAGTTACCTGCCTCCAAGATAGGACCACCCTTCACTGAACACGTGCTCTATACTTGAATGACTAAATTTTTAAGAGCAAAGCAAGAGACTTTTACAGCAATGAGTAACAAAGGTATGTATGACTGGAGTCACTCAGGCTCCACCGGAATGGAAAGAAATAATACCATGGTGAATTATGGATGGGGAGAAGCCAGTGAGGACTCCATTGTGACTTCTGGAATCAGTTAGAGGGCTGAAACTGTTTCCTCCCCCATAGGGACTCCTACTGGGTAAGAATCATAATCAGTGCATGCTGAATGATTATCTCGATCAACTTTCATTGGTGAGTTGAGCTTGGCTCTGTATTGCTTTAAATTCAGTTCAAAGGCAGTTGCCAGCAGCAGATGACACTTACCTAAAAGCAGGGAGAGCCAGGAGGGGGATTCTCTTCCTAAATTATAATAAAGGATTCAACTCAAAGTGTTGGCACACGCCCCTGAACAAATTAGTCGAGCCACACTGGGGGTCAGTGGAGTCACCATAACAGGACACCAACAGACTGCTCAGGCACAAAAGAGACATCACATTTTATTTTACATTGTTTTTGTGGACATTTAACCACTAGCAAACCATAAATGAGCCATGAACAGCACAGGCCCAGTATAAATAAGAACACTGTTTGTTACAGCTGGCTACACACACCTCTGGAGAAGGTCCTATTGATCTGATGGAGAGGAAGATAACATTTTAATAACCATTTAGTTAAAAGAAATTGTTAATGAACTGTTTAACAAATGGAAACTTCAAGCATTACTCAATTGAAAGAAAATATCTCTGTCCAATTATAGAGCAGAGAGAGCTCTGAATAAGTGCTATCAGCTAGCAAAACATAAACTTAAAAATTGGAAAGAGTATTCTCTTTTTCATTAGAGTTGGGAGAAATTTATGCTATTCTATTTGCACATATCTTTATTGGTTTAATATCTGTTACACTGCCCAGGAATTTTATGTAAAATAGGTCAAAAAAGAAGTCCAGCAGATTATTTCTTCAGACTTTTAGAAGTAGCACGGGGTGTTCTCAACTTGCAGATTGTGTTTATCCATTAATCAAAAAAACAAAAAAAAAAAACCAGTCCAAAAATTGTCCTCCATGAATGGCTGTTCTCAAATTATTTGGGGTATTTCTCCTAAACACAACAGAAACGTTTATGCATATCAAAAAGAGCTAACTTATGTTGGTGAAAGTATTTCAAGGTGCCCAGAAAATCAAAACAATCAAACCCACCAGGTCATGCATAAAATCAGCTCTGTGGCTTCACTGTATGTGTGGTAAGTAGAAAACAAGGCTAAGGAAGCCAAGTGTTTTAAGTGAAGGTGTTTTAGCCAGGTCTGGTTAACTGGACGTCATGAAGAATTAAGGGCAAGCAGAATCTCAACCAAACCAACCAAAATTTACAGATACTGAAGCCCTCAACTAATCAAGAAAATTTCAATCACTTAGAAGTGATGGAAAGAGTGCACCATGGCAGTGTCTAAAGGCCACTTCTACTGGACATTACTGGAGACACCAGAACAAAGACCTTCATTTCTATAGCATGAGCTGCCTCATTCTGTAGGTCACACATCAGCACAGCCCACTGCAAAGGCAAATCAGAGGGAGATGTTTACTGCCTGAATTAAAATTCTTGCTGTGTAGGAGAAATGCAGAATCTGGACCAGTATCCTTTATCATTTATTAACTTCACTCAGTCTCATGACCTATTTCTGTCATTCAAGACAGAACAATCAGACACAGTCTTTCCATCAATCAGTGTCAAACAAGTGGTAAAAATATTAGTTGTCTGCATCCAAACACCTTTTTTTTTTGTTATTATAGATTTATTGAGATAGAGGAAATGCCAGACTACAAATACATAGCATATTCATCAAAATTCCCACCTTTATATTGTTTTTTTTTTTTTCCTTCCACTGCTGTT
This sequence comes from Rhipidura dahli, assembly GCA_013399225.1. Taxonomy (NCBI): domain Eukaryota; kingdom Metazoa; phylum Chordata; class Aves; order Passeriformes; family Rhipiduridae; genus Rhipidura; species Rhipidura dahli. The sequence goes on along the minus strand of VXAC01005025.1, from coordinate 846,480 downwards.
TAGGAAAAAGAAAATCCTTGTTGAAAAATTTATACTGGAAGAATTTAGCATTGGAGGAAAATAGCCATGTCAGCTCACAACAGAAAAAATTATTCAGAATGGGACAATTTATTGCATTGTACCCTCTCTTCACTCCAGAGCTGCCTGATTTAACAGCTTCCGAAAGCAGCAGGGAATTTGCTGCTTTAAATTGCTTTCCATGTGCTCCTGTGGATCACTCCTACCATGCTCAGCTGAGCAAAGGTGAAACCTGTCCCAAGGGAAGGTGGCTCTAGCCTTGAAATAGGGCAATTATGCTGCAGAGTGAATGAATAGTCGCCTTGAGCAGAAGATTGAGTGAAGCTTCCCAAGAGCACCAGGGTCATTGTGTTGTATCAGATCTGCCAGTTAAAGAGGGGACAGTTTTGTTTTTAGAGCAGAACTTGCTTTGGTCAAGAGGTTCACAGGCTTCCATATGAAATTACCATGTTTGGAATATTCACCAGGCTGGAAATGCCCCCAGATGAGCGGTCTGTATCCTCATGTGATACCTCAGATAGACCCAGTTACAGCTGTTTAGGATACACCCCTTGTCAGCTGCCCAAGGCCACCTTAATCCTGCAGGCAGATCAGGGTCCTGCTATGAGCACCCCAGCAGGAGCAGGTAGAGGATTTCAGCCCTTCTTCAATCTGGTGGCTGCTGGCCCTTGGCTTCACAAGGGAGCTCCCTTGAGCAGAACAAGGGAAACCCAGCCAGGCAACTCTGCTACTATCTGATGGGCAGCTGGGGCAAGCATTTCTCTCAGACACTGTATATCGTCTTTCTAGCACTTTCTGTAGCCATAAGAGGACCCCCTTTCCAAGGTAGGGATGAAGAGTTTAATACATCTCAATAAATTTATTCCTCTCCTGAGCAAAGCTGTCAAAAATCAATGAGCTGTCAGCAGCAGCTCTAACTGTATAATTTAATCCCTAGGGCCCTTCACAGCTCGTATGACAATAGAAGTCTGTCCCATGTTCTTCTGGGGACCACATTACTCAGCACACTGTGACAAAAAGGAAGGGTAGAGAAAAAAAATGGATGAGGCAGAGTATTGAGAGTGTGAAGAGAAAAAATGTTGGTTATATGCTGCCTAAAGAAACAGCCTTAGAAATAAATTCATTTTCTACTTGCCAAAGTCCAAACAGGGCTATATTTAAGATCCTCTGTCTCACTGCTACCTTGTTCTGATATGTGTAGAATGAGGGAACAATGAAGCTTTCTTTTGAGAGAAAGGTAAGGAAATCATGACTCTCAGACTAGACTGATTGTTTACTCATGCTCTACAAGTGAGTACTTACTTCATAATAAAGGGACTTTTGGGGCAGACAAACTGAAAGAAAGGCTTGCCTACAGTCACTGGATGAATCCAATTATATCAGGAAAGTGTTTAGTCCCACAGCACTTTTTTCACCTAACTTAAACAATATTTACAGCCTCAGATACTGACTGAAAAGTCAGTGTTTACTAAAATCAGGAACTACCAATCCACATACAGACCAGCCTGAAATAAGTAAGCATCTTATGAGACTTACAGGACTCAAACTGGCCTAGCTAAACCCCTGTAACACATGTATTTTTGTTTAAATGCAATTCTAAAATGGAATTCCCCCCCACACCTCTTTCAGAGAAAATGTTTAAATCACTTGTCTGTGTCAAGAAGTGGGACATTTAATTCCTGATGCACATCAGTTCAGCACCAGTTCATTTCAAAAAATTAAAGCAAAAGGGCAGGTAAAACAATGTACAATAAGAGAAAACTACCCAGCAGGTCACTGATGATGGGATTTTCTAAAATGCCAATGAAGATATATTTAAATTCGACTGGAATTTGGCATTTTAACCTCGAGGCAAAATTTGCTTTGTGAGTTACATGGACTTTTAACTGCACATGGCCAGCCTTACTGAGTTATGCCAAGCTGACAAGTGTCAGCACAGTTTCCTACAGCCAGCAATATCCCAACCCTCATATATTGCCAAGAGCTCCTTTCAGGTTTGCTTTAGTCTGAGAGACCCCTCCACTTCTGAGCAGAAATATCCAGGTTCCCTTCCTCCACTAACATGAGCTCCCAAATGAGCAACCTATACAGGAGGAAAACAGGGAAATGGGGAAAATTAGTTACCAATATTTTTATAGCTTCTTTAAATGCTTTGCCCATTCCAGGTAGAAGCCATATTAATTCTATACAACCTCAAGCTCAAAGCAGTGAAAATGAAACACAGGAGCCCAGAAAGTTCCTCTGGAATCTGGCTGAAGAACTGGCCAATTGCAGTCCAATGTTGCAAGACAAGAGAGAGGCACAAAGTGATAGTGGAGTAGAGTCAATATGTCTGTGCCATCAGGAAGTCAGCGAGGAGGCCAGGCCTCCGTGTCCGTGCTCTGATCAAGCAGTGTCTCTGGCTCACATCTGGCAGAGTGGAAAGAACACAGCAGCACAAACGTTTGATTATCCTTCTTAAAACATTCAGTTCAAACTCCAGTCTTGCTCCATACAGACACATTTCAGGGGCACATCCTCCCATTACCAGGAACAAAGGAAACAGAGCTTTGAATGTGACCAAAAACAAGCTGTCTGTAAGAGAGGGAGAGATCATTATATCTTTTCAAAAAAAACCCAAGACATTAGGGACTTTTTTTCACTCCATTTGATGTCTGGTATTTGATGCCAACACTTCAAAAACAAAACAACTAAAGCTGTTTGGGTTTGGTTTCTTTCTCTATATAATTCACTATTTTTCTTGCAGCCAGAGGCATAAGGGTCTCAACAATTACAGGTAACAAAGTATGTCTCTATTGCCATAAATTCTTTGCAAAGACAAGAAAGGTGGAGTACTTTGTGCTTTGTAGAAGCTGTAAGTATTGGGTGAAAAGAGACCCACGAATCTCGGTACCAAAGACTGTTTCTAACAGCTTGTGTGTTTCCTGTGCATTGTCCAATCCTTTAAATGTCAAAAGTCCCACACTGCTTTGTTAAAAAGAAAAACATGCCATGAACTACTAATTGAGCAAATCAATACACAGAGAAGGCCACAAAGGGAATGAAATGTTTTTGACACACACAAGCAGTTGTTTTCAGTGTGTTTAAGAGGAAAAAACCCTGTGTGCCCTTTATGCTTTAATTAAGACAACCTGAGGAACACGGGGTGAAAGACCTTTCCTCTGCAGCCTCCTCACTGTTCTGCTCTTACCTCCCTGCTGTTTGGTCATTAGTAACAGTCAGAAGTCTGTGAACACAAAACAAGTCACTGCAGTCTCTAAGAAGGCATCTAAACACCAGATGGGTTCCCACTAAGCTCCAGAACAGCCTCAGAAATTCATGAAGGCAAATATATGATGGACTGTTGCCATAACAGGGACTTGATATAAACTGTATTTATAGGGTCCAGTCACATGAGCTATCTAAAGTTTTTGGTAATTTTTTCATTTACAAAATCTACATTCTTCTTGGAAATTTTAAACCCCTTTGTCTCCAGAAGGGCCTTCCAAGGACATTCTTGCAAAGCTTTTGCAGCCAGGAGTCTAACAAAGGCAGCAATTTGGGCAGAAATGTTTTTCCAGAAGCTTCTTCTGGGCTGATGAGCACCCATGAAATAGCCTAAGACAGCTTGCTTTGAAAGCACTTTAAGGAGCTCCATGGAAGCCTGGCTTTTGAAGCCACTGAGACTCTTTCCCAGAGCTTTTCTTGTAATGCAAGTCTCTGCAGAGAGATTCACTGCAACCTCCTCTTTCTGGCTGCTGGAACTTTGGGCTCTGTCTGGCAGCTCTCGGGGCAGTGCTTTTCTGTCCTGTCAGTGTCTCCCTGGAGGTCAGGCCACCAAGGGCCATCCCTGTGAGCTGCTGTGGCAGCAAACAGCAGAGAGCATCGATGCTGCTCTGTGGGATCTGTGTCTGCTTCCTCAGCCCCCAGGAGAACCCTTGGCAGAGACTCATCTTCCCTAAGCATGGCACCAGCTTAGATTAATACTTTGGAGGCCTCAGCCTGCTTTCCTCATGAAATATAACTCTGAAGGGAAATCTAGTGTAGACTGACAAGCCATTTCAGTCTTTCAAGAACTTTCATCCTTACCTTTTGTTTACTGCCAGCTCTGAGATCCTCAAGCCAGGACAGAAAGGGAAAGTAGTGATAAGACAAGTTACAGCAACCATAGACTGAGCTCAAGTAAGGCTTGCCTGTCTGTCTCTACAGCTAGAGACATAATAGAAAGAGGAACAAAATGATAATTTGTGATTTTCTGCCAGTGAGAAAATGAGATTAAGAGACCTGAAGCCCATGAAGTGGTGTATGACCAAATCAAGATACATTATGGAAACCATTTGTGCCACTAGTTGTGACACAAAACTGGAGTAAGGTAAGACCAAGATGATGTCATCTCTCTCTCCCACAATTCAAAATTTGGGGTCTATGGGAGAATGGATGTTTAGAGCCCACTCCTGCCCTCACTACCAGTTTAAGTATTATCTGATCTTTAAACACCTGTAGAGCATTACCTACAAAAGAAGATATTCTGCCCCCATCAAGTCATGGAGTCTGTTGTTGGCATAAATGCACACACCAATACTCCTTAGTGCCCTGATGCTTGTCTGTAAGCTGCTTGCACTTCCTTTCAAAGTGCCTGGGGATGCCAGGCATTCTTGAACCAGTTCAAGAGTGACCTAATCCACTTGTAATTATTTACACCCTCCCACAAGTCAGACTCCAAAGTGCTTTATTTTAAGGACAGAATCAATGCATTACTCAATGCACACAGGTAACACCAAAATTTACACATCCTTTCTCTTTGCTCCTCAGGCAATCCTGTTGCTTGCTAAAATTCAGCTACATCATGACTCTCTAGTTGAAAGTTTGTTCCTGTCCATAATGAAATTTGATCCTGAAGAGACCAGAACTAACAGAGCTTGTTCAGTGGTAATTTTCTGACCACTGTTTTGAAGGAGGAGTAATCTACCAACAGTAGATTTTTCTCCAAGGAAGCAATATAGAATATTTATGGATGTGGTCAAGATCTGAGCCCAAACCTCTGGTTTCTATCCAAAGATCTGATACAAAAAGAATTACTTCAATTCTCAGCATGCTAGGAGATTACAGAGGGAAAGCTTAGGTGACTAGTAAAGCACCACAGAGAAAAACAGTGGCAAAACCATTTACACTCGTTCTCACTCCTACATGACACTCAAGAAGAAACAATCCTGCTGGCCTGATGGAGTTCACAGTATCCATCAAGCACCTGGTTGTCCTGCCACTTCATTTATGCAATCATTTTGTGTCATGATCTCAGAGTGAAATCATAAAAGACACCTTGTGCTTTTCGTTTTTATGACTTCAGAGAATAATACAGTCCCAACTTCACTTTTAACTCCCTGAGTTTTCCTGACTATTAATATCAGGAAATCTCATATATTCAATGATCACAGAAGCCTTGGGCTGAGAATGCTGGAAATCCTTAAGAGTAAATAAAACTGTGATTTTTCCAAACAAAGGTTTTCTAAGCAAGAAGTCTTCCCTCTCTCCACACACATTGTGCAAAGATCTTCTCAGGAAACAAAACAATAATAGATTTCCAGCATAGTCAAAGCTATCAGGAAGGCAATATTAGCTGACAGAAAAGATCAAACTGCCTTTAGAAGTAGGATGAGTTAGCTTAGCTACTCTTTAAATATGTAAGCATTTTCATCTCTGTCTGTGCAATTAAATATTAGCATTTAGATTTAGCATCTTTAGCGTGGTCTATAATTAAGCCCTAATAAATCATACAAATTAAAAATTAGGTATAATTTCAACAGTGCAATGTACCACGTATAGTGTCTTCTGTAGAGGTCAGCTCATTAACACCTCAACATGACATGGTCCAGCCTCTTGGTACAAACCTTTCCCTCACACAAATGAGCAAAATATCATTGAGGAGAAGTTCCAAATAATCCAATGCTTTCAGATCCCAGGACAGCGTATGAAATGAGATATAATCAAAGAATTACAGAACATACAGTTAGCTAATGACCTTGGCTAATCTGTTTCTATATCCTCAGGAATGACCACTTTTATCTAAACTAACCCCAATAGATCTTAGTTTTTCCTAAGGGTGATAAAAATCACGTCTTTCAAATTGTTTAGAAACACGTCTGCTTCCAATGCTTTTGGAGTGAAAAGTTAGGCCAGATTTCTTTAAAGAACCATTTCTCCTGTAAGATTTCCAACTTTTTATACTTCAAGTGAAGACTGGAATCTTAAAACAAGGTTTTTTTCACAGCCTCACAGGCTCTGGTCGAACACTCTGCAACGATTTGTAGGGTGCAGCTTTGTTTTCTGCCTATTTCACACATCTTCCACCAGGTTCCACTGGTCATTCCAAAACCAATATCTCCAGAAAGTTCTCAACACAGAAAGCATTTGAATTTTCCAGAAGTGCAGTGGGAGGAAGAAACAACCCAATCAACTGCAACCAGAAACTATCTACAGCTTCAATCATAGCTGCTTCTAGCAACACTGCAGATTCTGGAGGTCATTTAATGGTTTCTAAACCAACTATTCTGTAGGAGAAATGAACTGCACTGGAGACAGATTCTTTGATTGAGAGCCAAAAGTCAAGATCATTAATCCTGGTAATCAAAACAGCAGAGTGCACTGCTTGAAAGAAGCAGAGTATAAGCCTTCTCCTCACAAACAGATTTTAATCCTCTGAACCACAGCCCTCCTTAGTTTCCTCTGGTTTTGACTTGCTATTTCATACCCTTGACTCCCAAAGTTAAAGTTGTGTGGTGGAGTCACTGCCCTATTCAACACCATCAGATTTACATCAGCTCATGCTGAGTGTATCTTGAGGGGAGGGGAAAGGAAAAAACACGCAAAACACAACAGATTCTCAAAAAAATTATTGTAAGGAAAAGAATTGCATCTTTGGTGGGGACAGTTTTACACAAATCAGAAAGACAGGAAAATAAAACTCAGCATTTAAAAACAATTTCTGGAGCAAGCCTTCAGTTTTCTCAAAATCTGCAAATTTTTCTGAATCTTAGCACTTCTCAGGTTGCATTTTAATGTTCAATTTTTCACTGGCTATAGTTAGTACATCCATCTGCAAAATGCTGCAGGATTATTTGTGAGGAAAAGCTTATGCATATGAAATAATTCTTATGTATGTACTTATAAAAGAGTATTTCTAAAGTCACTTCCAGCATGGCAATGCTATTTCTCCTTATATTAATTGAATGTTTAGAAACATCTTTGCCGTTCTGTGATCACAAATTAATTTTTACGTGTTCAGACTTTAGAAACACATATACACTTTGTTTGAAATGTTATATTTAGACCTAATCATAAGCTTCAGAGTTCAAAAAGCTGCTTTGGGAAGAAATGCATAAACTGACTTGGGAGCGGTAAGCGTCACTACCCACCATTAGCTGCCACGGTGTATGGAATTAGATATTTTCTCAAAGAGAATGTTGCATATAAAGCCACCCATTAAAGGTGACAGAGAGAGGCTTCAGCAAACACACATTCCCTTTCCCTTGATAACCACAGAGTGCCCTTTCCAAACCGATTTCAGCAGCAGGAGACATCTAAAGGCTGAGTAACATACTGCATGCAAACAAGTAATTCTATTCAACAACCCATTTCTTGAACAGTGCAATGAGTCTGCTTCAGATTGTCACACCCAGAGTTACATTACTAAACATGGTGAGGTTTTCAGGCATTCAAAACTATCAATACTCCTTTCAATACACCCTTTGATAGGAAAATTCCCAATTTGGGGAGTTAGTTGAAAGAAATCTGATTTCAGCTCCTAAATGTGATTCTATTTGTTTATTTCCAACTTTTGTCAAATCTAGAGATATTGATAGAGGGAAACTACTTTTAAAGATTCAGTAGTTATGAAAATAGGAGAAGCTCATAGAGGCATCTGATTGATGACATTTCTGTAAACATCCATGGAAACTCATCACAAAATGGTGAGATTATCTAGCACAGTTTAAACTGCAAAGAAAGGAGATCTAAATTAATACCTTTTACTTTTTTTTTTTTTTTTTTTTTAACCCAGAAGTCAAGGACAGTCACTGCAGCTCAGCTGATGTGCTGTAGCTCATGACAGTGACCTGAATGAGGGTCCATTCTTTGCCATGATCACAGGGGATGCAAGCCAGGATGCTGGAAAAATCCTTATATTGTCAGCACTGTATCAGTACCAGGCAGCTGAAAATCTAGCCTCGATCCTACAGATCTGGACCCCAACATCCAGTCCTACAAACACCCCAAGTCTGATAATTTCCATGGGTCAAACAACTGCCAGGTACTTCATCAGCAGCTTCTGTTCCACACCCCTCAGACTGTGTGGAAACACAACCCACATGAAATAACAGAGGGTATGACCACCACTCATCTCCAAACTATATAAATAACACCAGTGGTTCATAAGATAGCAAATCCTGGGGCCAGGCATCCTGTGAAAGTGCTGTCTCCCAAATCTGATAGTCCTCATGCCATTCACCCCAATAACCAATGTTTCACCAAAGTAAGCAAAGTACCCAGTGCTCTTCCCTGCAAGAAGAAAGGGAAGGTGAATAGCATCCCTCTGCTCCTCTGGCTTTTGCTGCTGGCTAATTATTCATTTGCAATTTATCAGCTAATTATACATGTGCCTTGGCATTTGAAGACTTAGGGGCATACTTTATTTAATGGCTAGTAATTACACAGGCTTCCTCTGATCCCTGTGCTCTAACAGGAAGGCTTTTCTGTTTTGCCCTTGAGCTGTCAGGTCTAGAGATTAAAGACCCCAGGACAGATGGTTATCCTGTTGCACAAAGAAGCAGGGTTTTATTTCACGTGAGGATACAGGGTTCCCCAATAATTATCTGTTAATGAAACAAATTATTTCCTTCAGAGCTCAATGCTGATCTGACTGTTCCCACGTAGGTGATAAATTACTAAGGTGCAAAAGGCAATATGAAGACCAATTCACTGCTATTTTTCCCTGGGAACAGTCCAATATACAGGCCTTGCTCCTCAGCTCAATGTCTACACAACCCACTGCTGCAGCTGTCTGCCTTGGTATGCAGCACCATCAGGATATCCCTGTGAGACTGAGCCTGAGCCTCAAAATATGTCCATGTGGAAAAGACAAACAGATAGGGCAGGATGCAAAGAATTCTTTGAAATTTGGCACAGATGGTTGAATAGCACATCTGGAGGGAGAGAGGCAGGAATGCTGACAGAGGTGGGGCATACTGACAGCAGTTACAGCTGTGGAGAACAGGCTTTGCATTTGTTGCTACCAGTGTTTGTGAGAATTACACTCACATAATTGCCTAAGAGACTGAACTGTGGGTCATTTCATCACGAGAATGCTCAGAAAAGATGAGGTAGATCAGCAAGTGGCATGGTGGCAGCACACATGAATTAGGGTTCCTTACATTCCCAAATGGATATCACTGTCCTGGAAGTTTTAAAGACCTGCCACTCATCCCTCCAATCTAAGGCTACTTTATGTGTGAATGAGGGCATTCCCATGGGGGCTAATTTATTCAGTTAGTTCATAACCTGTACTTCACATGAGTTTTCTTCTCCAGAAAAACTGCATCCCAGCCATTTATTACTAAAGAACCTTTAAAGTTCCAGGCTCCAGAGAAAAGAGAAAGGTAATTACACATGCCTTCAACAAGAGGGGACTTCAGGGACTGTGATATCCAAATCAAACACTTGCACCTCTAACCCCTCTTCAGAGTTAGGCTTCTGAACACCTCTGATTTGGCAATGAATTAACTCTAGAGCAGAGCAGAAACTTGAACCTACCACTCCATCCCAGCTCAGCTGGTAGTCAAATCACTTGCCCATCTGTGAGCTGCACTAGCTGAATCAATCAACTCACATGAAAGGCAAATGATCTCTTAAGCTTCTTATAATGGAATCATTTCTCTTTCTCACTTTAGGCAAACAACTTCTTGGAAACCATCCTAAGTCAGCAAGACTGAGGCAGCAGCTGATACAATGAGTTAATACTCCCAGCCTAAGGATTCAGAAAAAAAAAAAAAAAGAAAAGAAAAAAAAAACAAGGGGCTTCGAAAATAATGGGATCAAGCTAATAGGTCCAGTGATGGTGGATAGCACTTATGGATATATTAAATATAGCAGAGGTTTGTAAGTCCAATAAAAAATATTGTTCTGCATCTCTGTTTCTTCATTTAACTGTGCAATATACATAAAACTGTATTTTAACAGAAAGACATGAGAGGCCAGACTGCAGATCCTCTGAGGGCCAGACAAATGAGAATTAATGTGGTCTCTTGATTCCCAGGTAACAGGGAAGGTAACTCTGGCCAGGTAACTCTGCTCTGAAGAAACGAGTAGAAGCACAGAATCATTTAGGTTGGAGAACACCCTTAAGATCAAATCCATCTGTAAAACTAACACAGTCAAGTTCATCACCAAACCACATTCCCAGGCACCACATCTTCATGTCTTCCAAACACCTCAGACTGGTGAACCATTTTCCTGGGCAGCCTCTTCCACAGCTCCCTACCCTTTCTGTAAAGGAATTTTTCCTAATATCCATTCTAAACTTCACCTGTGCAATGTAAGGCTGCTTCTTCTCACCCTGTTATTTGTAAGTAGTAGCAGAGGAGAGGCCTCAAATGACACAGTAAATACATTCTCTTAATAAAGCCTGTTAAGGAGAGGGGCAGACAGCATTTAAAGCAAAGCTATAATACACCAGCTTCTGTATTGGATCCCAATAATGTGCAGCAATTTTTCATGGTAGCTCAAAGCCCACTGTGAAGGAAAAAACAATTTCTGGTTGAGATTAAAAAGGTTCCCATTCTGATTTTACTTACTAGGTCTCTAACTTCAGAATTTTTGCCTGCTTAGAATGATGCTGTAAGAAATAAGAACATAGGGAAAAAAAGCTATAAAAGCTATTTGGGGGAATACCAACAGAAAAAGGGAAGGGGTGCTGCACTTCATGGCAGAAATGCTTGCTTGAAACTCAGAAGAAATGTCAGGTCCTATCCCAGATGTCTTGTATGAGAAAAAGTGAGAAGAGAATTATCTAGAGAGAAGCAAGTGGATAAGTAATTTCTGGGTAAATAGCAGAAATATCACATTCTCTGGAGGATATTGGTTACTGAAAACAGCACAGTATGAAACTGAGAGTCTAAGTTCTTTGTGATGGTGACAAGTCTTTGTTGTAAAAGCTGAGGCAAACTACAGTAAGTAGTGGGAATGTTGATTTGATTTCAAAAAGGAGAAACTGTTAAGGACTGAAAGGTGGAAAGCAATGCAGAGGAAAGTGATCATAAGACAGCAGAGGAAGGGAAAGGAGAATGAGGACATAATGTGGACTTAAAAAAAAAAGACTTGAACACATTCAGAACTGTGAGGGATGGTCTCTTGGGAAGATAATCTAAGATAGGGAGGAATGCAGGGGATCTGGTAGTGCTGAAAGGGTCTGTAAGAAAGCACAATAGCAGCCTATCCTGGTACAGAGCAAAGCTAGTGAACATAGCTTGAAACCAATATGGTTACACTAGGAGCACTTTAAAGGCTGAACAATCAAAAAGTAACTGTATAGAAAGTGGGAACAAGGACAAGCAACTCAAAGTATAAAGGACCAGCGTAAGCATGCAGGGATAAATCAGGAAGGCTAAGGCACAAGTTGAATTACAACTAACGAGGACGTAAAGGCAACAGAGGAGGCTCTATAAATACATCAAAAGAAGAGAGGAAAGAAAAGCATAAGCCCATCAGTTAATGGAGATGAACAAATCTGATGATGCTGAGAGTGCAATGTTATCTCTGTGACAGCCTGCAGAAAAACAGGTTAGTTGTGATCCAACACTTAACACAATCAGAATAAGAAGAAAGATGGACAGAACAGGGAACAAGATGCAAACTGCTTAAAAAAGTTAGGGCTTGCTAGCCCTTGCTAGCTAATACAATATATTAAAATATAGTAAATTCAGGTGCAAATTTACCCCTATGACTCAGCACCAACCACCAGTGCTGCACATCTGTATCTGTGGAGTAAGTGGGCAGATGTATTGTTCCAGAAGCTTGTTGGTGTCTGACCTTGGCAAGGAGGTGGGCATGACAACACACCCAGAATATTTCTGGAGATAAGAAACAGTACATATTCACAAAAGCAAATTTCAGCATTCTTAAGACTTTTTTTTGCCAATTCCTTGAACCTGTTCATCTGAGAAGTGTGAAAAGGGCCCCACAGTTACCAGTTCAGTGCAACTTGGTAATGCCAGCTTTGCTTTGCCGCTGGCCTTCAAAAAATATAGAAATAGTTCCTATAGTCAGAAACACAACCCCTTGGTGTTATTGGATGTGTTACCCAGCAGTTTGTGCTGCTAAGCCAGGGTATGAACAACCTCTTACACTCCAAGATGTTGCAGTCTCTCTTCTGGCTGGCCAGGATGTGTCCCTGCCTACCATCCTCCATATGGCACAGAGCAGATGAAATGTGTGCTCTCAGGACTCCAAGTTTTAACTGTCCTCTATTAATAACACAGATTCTTCTTTCTACAACACAAAGTGACTCCACAGCATTTTCTGGTAAGGGAAATTATAGCTTGGCATCTGTTCTTTTCACTGCCAGAACCAGATTGCTCATCTTATTATATCTTACAAAATTGCTCAAGACCTGCAAGGAGAAAATGGATTTTCAATATGGCCTTTTTTTGTTTTAATAGGCACACTTAAGACCACGAAAAGCACTGTGCCACTTCCAAACACACCACAGTGCTTTTGCAGGGACAGACATGTTAAGGGCATTAGGAAATAAAACTGAGGAGCTTCAAAACGTAACACCTCAACACTGATAGCAAGATCATCTGCTTGATTAAAAAGCTCTATGCAGTGCTGTCCCACTTCAGCTCAGCTGGGAGCAAGTCTACCACTTAACCCTGGGTGGTGAGTGAGCACAGCCGAGAACATCTCACGACACAAAAAAAAAGGACATTTATTCCCATTTTTATTCCCTTCTCCTGCAACCTCTTCATTTACAGGTGAACAAAACTCCTAAAACTGAGATTTCTAACTGAGACACAAAAGAACTTTTAAGAACGTGCCACAGTGGCACAGGTTCAAAAGAGGAAGCACCCTGGCAGTTAGGATTTATATTCCTATTCACTATCACCCCTGTTAGGGGATAGAAGAACCACACAGCCAAGAAGAGCTGTGTATCTGCATTTAACTGTGCTCTCTGCTGAATTGAGGTTACATTCAATCAATAGAGAAGATAATTCTTGACTTTTATCCTGCTGCCACACCTTGCCAGCATGATAAAGTTGACAGACACCTGCTGAGTTACACATAGCTTTCCTAAGCCTCACATGAATCAACAACAGAAATAAAACTCCAAGAGATAAGGATCTGTGGCAAACAGCATACCCTTGCAGGTAATGTGCCTTCTACAAAATTGTCACAGAACCAGTGAATGTCTCCATTCCAAGAAGTTATTTGAATTTCTTTATAGGGCATTGCAGCTGTTGTGTTTGTCAAATGGCAGCCAGAGAACAGGGACTATTAATAAATAGCCATTATCCATATGGTGCTCACACCATGTGCTTGTATCTCATGTACTATTGCCCCTGCACCACAAACCTACACAGCTTGAAGACTCAGCCCGCAGCTGGCCGTGTCCCAGAAGCATTTCCAAGAGGCAGCACCCACACACAGACCCAGAAGCAGTAGAAAGCTCAGAATAGAGTCCAGCTCCAGCATAAAAGATCAGCCTTTAGCTGCTGCTGAGAACAACTAAACACAAAAGTCAGGAAAAGAAAAATGATATCACTTTCAAGTGAAACTGTCCTCCCCTCTTACACTCACAGTTCTGATTTAGCCTCTTTACATCTCCTCTTCCCCATCCCTGCTCAGTCAGGCCTTAGCAGAATCCAGGAGGGAAACCACAAACATGGTATAACCTTCTAAAAGAAAATATGAACTTCAAAATTGCCATATTCATATTATTGGGAAAATGGTTGATCTAAAATTGCCTAGAGTGACTTTTTGTCACCCCCCCTGGATTTCCAGTTCAGCAGGTACATTCAGCTCAGGGACATCCATGACTAATAATGCTGCATCCTGGTTGTTGGTCAGCAGCTGAGCACGGGGAGCTTTTCCTCCCTCTTCTCAAGCATCACTGAAGCAGCACAAAGGATGCTTCCCCTTCCAGAAGGAGCAGCTGGAAGCACCTCAGCAAAGCAGAGGGGTCAGGGTGAGGAGCACTGTACCCTGGGGAGATGCAGTCTCTATTCCACAGGTGCACTGTGCAGCTCAGCCAGGTAATGTAGCTGTGCTGGCTTGACACAGAAATCATGCATTAGCGTTTTCGTTCTCTGTCCACAGGGCACACAAAACTAAAACCCAGCATGGTGCACAACTCACTTCAGTTCAGGAGCAGAGCTGCTGTTCCAAGAGCATTCACTAAGTGCAAGGGGCCAAAGGAAACACAGCACAGTGGCCATTCCCCTTCAAGCGACTCCAGTCCTTTTTGGTTTTCTTCAGAAGACACTTATTCTTCTAATCTTCTGGCATTTGATCTTAACAGAACACTCCTTCACCAGTTTCATCTCCCTCCAGCACATTTTCACTACCTAAAAACTTCACTACTGCTTCTCTCAAAGCACTCCAAGATCTGCACCAGAGTTCATGTGCAATCACATCCCTTCCCATACACACAGAAATCCTGCACTGCACTGAGAAAGCTAAGGATGCAGTCTGCAGAAATCTCCCTTCAGCATAAGGTTTGTGCTCTTTTATACCAATGATTTTAAGATTAGCCTGAACTATAGACAGAGGAGCAGTGGTTCCACTCCACTGCCATTTCCTTCTGGTAATTTACAATTGGGTAATAGTGAACAGCACCAAACAATGTAAACACCAAAATAATGAAAGATAAAACATAACAAGGTTATAGGAGCTGCAGCTTCAACTGGCATTTCCCAAGGTTGTTTTGGCCAATTTAAAAGCAGTAAATGCAGTCTGCATTTCAAGGGAAGACACATGTAAGCAGTTGGAGAAAAGAAACCATTGAAAATAAGATAAGAGAAAGACTAGACTGAGCTGAGTTCAGTAACATAAAACATCCTGGGACCAATTCCAACCAAGGCTCAGTCTGTGCAACCCCACCCCAGGTTAAAGGGACTGATGATGCTCACAGCTCTCCAGACTCTTAAAACTCTGAAATCCAGAGATCACCTCTATCAAATGAGGAAGTGTTCATTGAATGCCCTGAGAATGCCATAATTTAAACCTTAAAAAAGAAAAAAAAAAAATGCCACCACCTACAGTCATTAAAACTGTTTTAAAAAGTCAAATTTTGATTGCAGAAACGTTATCTGGAAACAGTCTGTGAATCTGAATTATGGTGAGTCATGCATATTTTATTTCCCTGTTCAAATGTAAATGAATGCCTAATGTATTTAAAGTTTCATCTATTGCCAGGTTGTTTTACCAGCAGATGTACAAAGGGAAAGCGATGACAAGGGAGCTAAAGCAAGGCAGTTTTCTCAGTACGTGAAATCCTGAGCGTAGCAGCACAGTAGATGTAGCCATGGTCCACATATCCTAAATGGTACAGAACAAGACAAAGGAAAGAGTAAACAGTCAAGGAGAATGTGAAGAAAAAAATGATATCTTCATTGTTACTGGGATGAAATGAGACACATGGAAGACCCAGCTGTGGGCCTCGCTGTGCTTACCCCCAACCACCCTGATATTCTCTCAATGAACCAGCAGGTTCTGGTCTCTTGAGTATCTTGAGCATCCTGAAGTTTCCTCCAGTGCACAGGAAATAATTTCCAGGAACCAAGAATACCAAAATCCAGCCATCATGCCCTCCCTCTTTCCCTGATCACATGTCTGATTTCCATGTGGGACACTTGGGAAGTTAGGCAGCTCAGGAAACTTGGAAGGTGGAAAACATATGGGGAAAGGAGAAAGATGTTTTCAAAGCTTCCCATCTGGTTTGCCCCACCAGATAGCCCAGACCTACGAGACCTGGTGCAAAAACCATCTGTCTGCCTATCTGTGCCCTGGAGAAGCCCCAAGGAACCTGCAGAGAGGGCAAGGTGGCACAGAACAGCCTACAGATGTAGAAGAGACAATGAATTGCCATGGTTTTGAAAGAATAGCCAGGTCTCAGAAAAATATCCTATCTGAGAGACAGAAACCACTCAAGGCCTTTTAGGGAAAGCAAAAAGCAAGTTTTAGTTTGGCAGCTTCTGAGCTCTACACCCATTCTATCTCCTACAGTACCAAAGCTTCATCATGGCCAAGAGGTCTGGAAAATGACCAAATCATTGCAAGTAAATGAGTATTTCCAGTAACATATTCCTTTCACCTAGTTTATTCCTAATGACTAGAAGCTGCTGCACATGGAACAGTAGGCATGAGATATGGAAGTAAACCAAAGGACCAATTAGGTCATTAATCCATCAAATTGACAGAAGATTAGTTCCTACAGCATATTTCTTACTGTTTTGTCCAGTTTACTTTAAAAAAAATAAAAAACAAAAAAACCCCACAAAACAGCAGTGGAGAGTTTATCCATTCCCTTGAGAAAATTACCCACAGCTTGTTAAATATCCCTCCTTGGGACAATTTCTATTCTTTCCAGCTTACAATCCCCCTTTTTCTTAATTTTATGTTGCTGCTCTTAGCAACCTTTTGTAGGCCATTCCCCAGCACACATTCAGCAAGTGCACATGCATTCTTCCTTATTCTCTAGCCACATAAAATATATTGAGCAATTTCATCCTTTTCAAATGCATTTTCTTCCAGCCCTTTGAATTCAGGAAAAAGTGGTACCTTCTTTTGGGATTTTTTTTCCCCCCTGAACTTCCCTTCCGCCTATCTTTATGTTCTGCTGTCCCACTAGATTTGAAAACTCAGGCTGCTACATTGATCTGCTGAAAGCAGTAAGACAAAAAGACACAGATTATTATGGAATAATATCAAATGCACCAAAGTAATTCCAGAGGGGAAATATAACACAGATATTTTTTTCTTTCACGAGACAAGGGGATGAAAGATTGGCTGGCTGTTCACTCACGTCGCAGTAAGAGGTGCTCTTCAAAGGCACCTTTACCTGCCTAGCAGAAGGAGCAGGCCAACCTCTAGTACAGAGTAAAAAGTCAAGCATGAACACAAAAAACACTCCCAGGTGGGTATGTTCCACATTGACACCATTACTACATCCAGCCACGACAGAGGTTTGGAGCTCAAAGCACAACTCCTCCCTCTAGGTCAAGTCTCAACCTCCCCATGTGCTGAAATGGAGAGCTGCTGCAGAAATTGCTTGTGGGACAGCTGACTGTAGCCAAGGTCGAGGGTGCCCCTTGCTAGATGCCAAAAATCTTAACTGAAGACTGGCTACACACTGGAGAAATCAGAAGGGACAGAATCCCTTCTAGTTTGAGGGCTGGAAATCACAGAGAGGGATCACACATCACAGAGCCCAAAATGGAACAAACCGTCCTAACAAGATGTTTTTGATTAAGTGAGAAATAAGGATTAATTTCTTAGTGCAGCATCTAACAGAGCTGCCACCTGTAATTACAGGCAGAGGAGTGCCACAGACAGCACAGCCTCTGGGTATCCCCAGGCAGAGATTCCCAAGGGAGCCTGTTCTTCTCAAGGCAATTGTCTATGGACTTGCCCAAGCAGAAAAACACACAACGGAGCAGTCCAACCCACTGAGACAGGAGGCTTGTGCAGATTTCTATCTGATGGCCAGGACAGCACAGCCACATGGGCCATTCCCTGCAGCCCCAGTGACTTTAAGAGGGAGTGACATTCACCAGCCAGAGCACATCTGGGCAAGGATGAGCTCTTGTCTCTTTCTGCTGCAGGCCACTTTTTTCAACTGGAGGGGAAAGAAAATAGATGCTTTCATGGGACTGGAGAGCCACAGACTACCAGGAGAGTCCAGAGGTGGTTCAGCTTCAGGTAGAGCTCTCTACAGATAAACAACATTCTCTGCTCCAAGTAGAGAACAGGAGTTAAGGATCACAAGCAACAGAAAACTGCTCCTGACAACACCAGCTCTGTCTCCTCCTCACACGGATGGAGGAAATCTCATTAATGCATTTTTACTCCACACCAAAATAATCTCTCTTGACTTTCAATGGCTTTGAGCTACAACCACACACCTTGAAGAGCCTGATAAACTCATCTTTAAACTGATTATTGAAATATCCAAGCTGTTCATGCAATGACTGCCAGCTGAAGCTGCACTCTCTTCACTGCTTAATCTTCACTTACAGTGTCAGAATTCATTTGTTCTTTCCCACTGCACTCCTTATACCCAATTGTGCATTCCTAAACCCTCACACATACCCCTCTTCCCACCTCCAATGAGCACATTGCTTACAGGATTTCTGGAAATAGCTCATTTAAGGGAGAGCTTATTTGTTTCAAGCAATGAACAAAAAAGAAAAAGCAAAAGGAAAAACTCAATTACTCTTTAGCTGAGGACAAAACTAGAGCATCTTTGATAACTTAAAGTGCAGCAGCAGCAGAACTTCATATTTAATTCTTCTCCACTTCCTCTTCTGAATTCCTAAGCAAAAATAAGTAGCATCAGGTCCCTACTCTGCCAGAAGCAATTGCATTTAGAAGTAAGATGTCCCAACATAAGTTTAAGAAGAAGGTATAAACATCAAGATGCAGCTACCACACCCAGCAAGGGGAATGGAGCTCTTTCACCACCCTGCCACCACCTATGGCTTCAAGCAATCCATGGACTTACCTGAGCCTTAAGGCCTCATCTGAGTGAGAAATGCCTCTGCCATGACCGGACAAATCCTTCTTCTAAGCTACCTCCAGCTCCTTTTGTTCTCCTCCAGAACAAGGGGCAGGGGGAAGAGGAACTCAGAGCTCTCAGTCCTGAAGCATCCTCCACACTGCTAACCTCTTGTTCCTCCTCCCCACTGCAAATTTGAAGGTTCTTATCCTTTGCAGCTGTTCCCACTCTCTCCTGAGGGCCACAGAAGCAAGGGCAGACAGATGCAGCTTTCTGCAGAAAAGGTCACTTGCTGATTGCTTGCCAGCTGAGGGACAATGTCCATCCCCCTGAGGAAGGCAGATATCATCTCCTCTGCATGACATTTGCACAGTGCTTTGGAACACAGCTATGTAAATGTACAGCAATCAGAGCTATTGCTCAAACCCTGCAAACCCATCCAAAGCCAAGAGGGCAACACCAGTTGAGGACATTCAAGTATCTAGGTCTGTGTATTTAACAATCAGAAATTAAGTACAGGGTCTATAAGCAAGGCCAGGTTTACTCAGGTTTACGGCCAGCACTTCACCACAGTGTTGCTGAAAAGCAAAATTCTCTCCAAGGAGAACAAAATTCAAACCATTTGAAGAGATCACCTGACACTGCATTTGTCATTGCCATAGCCAGAAAATTATCCAACCCATTGAACAGCATGTACAGTCTTTGCAGGTGGGTCAGAGAAAGCCTGAGGCACAGATCAGCAGGTACAGCAGAGGTCAAGCAGCCCTATGGCATGGGCACTGAGGCCAGCAGAAGCTATGAACATACACGGATTTGAGGACACCTCTTGGCAAAGGGGCATTTTCTACTTCTCTTCCACTGAAGCCATGGTAACAAGAACACTGTAGCACTCGCCCACCTTCCCCAGCCCAATTAAGTCCCAGATAAAAGATCTGGCCATGGTGATTTACCCAGTATCCCCCTACACAATGCAATCAGATGTTCAGAAACACCACAAGTCCTGAATTCCAACTATTGTGTCTTCTTATGTTGTTGCCTCACAGATCAAAAAGATTTTTGCACATTTTTCTGTTATGTAACATGATCCACTGACCTAAGACATTTGCCTTTATTAATAAAATAGCCTGCAACAATACCCTGAAAGTCACAGGTAAAAAGTGCTGGCACTCCACAGGGCAGTGAATGTGAAATACTCCCGTACTTTTGACTAGTGCTTTCCATGCAGCTCCCTGTTTAATGAGTCCATCACTAGGTTTAATGACCTGCCAGAGCTTTAGAAACACTTCCCTCCTCATCAATGATTCACATGCAGTCTTAAAGCTGTGCACAGATTAAAGAGGCTGCTGCTCTCCCACCTCGCTTCAACCCAAAGTGGTTTTAAATATTTCATCTCACCACAGAACTCCTCTGTACACATCCCAAAGGTGCTCTGAGAAGCTCTCACCAGGAGTTCAGCATTACCTGGCAGAGGGCCTGCTGGCACCACAAGAAAGCTGTTGCTGCCAGGCATGCCCACATCCTATATTTACTTTCTTTAATGAGTCCTGCATGACCCCGGCTGCCAAGAGTAGGGATAGGATTTTCTCAGGTAGTTGATGCTTTTCATGGAAAAACAGATGGAAGGTCTGATTGCAGGGACAGAACAAAGAAGTACCTGATTTGTAATTACTGGGGTCAGCAGGAGTTCTCCTTTGACTTCAAGGGAAATGGAGTCATGACCCTCTTCTTCTCAGCTTTGAGGGGATTTAGAGGCTATCAACAAATGCAGAAACATAGGCTGGATTTTGCACTTCCCAGGTGAGTATGTCAAGGATTAGCAGTCTAATAGGATACCCAGAACACCCTGTAGCTCTTAAAGTGAAGCAACCCTGATGAAAGAAGTCTCATGGTCCAGGCTGCCACAGAGACCTCCCTCCCTCCCTGCACAAAGCAAGACTGTGTCCTGTGATAAAGCCCTCATGAAGACACTTTTGGTCCCAGGGAAAGGAGAGCAAAGTAGCACAGGCAAGAGGGGGAAAAGACCTCGAGCCACCCCCCAGCTGTGCCACCAGTGGCAGGATTTTGCTGCTACTGCTCTGAGCCACCACTTTGCCTTCTCCCAGGTGGGAATGATACCAGCAGATCTCACATTCTAATTCTCTGCCAGCTTGGTGGTCCATGGCTAACAGTCACAGTTTCCACATGCCTGTGGCCATCCATGACACAGGAAAGATTCCTCAGAAGATTACTCTGGAGCCCCCTGGAGAATTCATAACCTTTGGATTTTCATTTAAATCAGCTTAAACCTTCAGAATCTCCACGACACAGAAGAGTCTGCCCCCTGCCCCCAGAAAAAGCTCCATTTGCAGCATCTGTCCATGGTCAGGAATGTGGTTGAGGGACCAGATGATCCCCCTACACTGCCAGGGACAGTACAGCAGGCAGTACTTGGTAATACAGTGTCTTTGGCCTCATTTTTTCTCTCAATCCATAATGGGAAATGCGGGGACAAATTCTTCAAGAGATGAAGGGAGTCACATCAGTCCACAGCAGATATGGCCAAATCACGAAAAATGTTGTTTGTTGGCACACTCAGAAAATGAAGACTTGCCTTCTCTTGTGTAATTCAGCCTTCCCTGTATGAGGAAAGAGTGATGACCTCTGTAGGCCTGCAAAGGTAGACTTGACTGAGAGAGAATACAAAGATCCCTTTACTTACTGCAAAACCAAACAAAAGCAAGCAATAAAGCACTGCAGAAAACAAGCAGGTAAGTACTTGTGTTTTATCTTCAGTCAATACCTTTTCAGCATGGCTGATCTCTGAAATCTGATTTCATGTAGTTCTACAAACCCATACCCCCTGGGAAGCTTGCATTGCTCTTGCTGAGCATTAGCTCTCACTTCATTTGTCCACACAATCTCTACACAGCTGTCATCTTGACATCCAAGCAAGCTTAAACAAAAACATAATCTCTCCATAAAGCACACCTCTCTTCTCAAATAGCTGTTGCTCTCAGGTGTCCCCTTCCATGAAATCCATCACCAAACCACTTTGCCTTCCTCAGTGAAGGGAGGATATTTAGAGAAGAGAGCACTGTAGTACATCAGGGGCTCAATTTACTGTGGCTCATTGCCTCTTTCTTGCCCAGTCTAATCCTTCCTGGAGGTGAGAGGACCATGGCATGGGTACTTGGCCAGAGTCACTGCAGCAGCCATGGAAAGATTCATTGTACATTCTCACTGTACAACAAAGCCACCAAGGAAAGAATGTGACAATGTGACAGAGCATTCAGACAAAGGGCTGTGTGATGAACAACTGGACCTTGAGGTGGATGACCAGATGAAAAGGCAAGGAAATATCCACTGCCATAATGTCAATTCACTCCCTCCTTCTTTCAAATCCCTCCTTGTCTAGTGACTCAGGACTTTGGATGAAAAGGAACTGACCAGTGCAGTTACACCTGTGCCCAGCCCAATGTGCTTCCTCCTTACCCTCTGTCTGCTCCAGCTGTCTTGCTCTGACCAGCACAGGGTCAATGTCCACAGTTCTGCACAACCTCTGTCCAGAAATCCTTGCAGTTAACCACAGCACCAAAGCACTACCCCAAAGGAAAAGATGCAGGTGCTGGGCTGTTCCCAAACTGCCTTTGACTCAGCTGTGTCCAGTGCAGCTCAGCCAGAGAGCAACACCCCACCCTTCTGATGGGCTCCTCACTGCAGTAGTGGTGCCAAAGCCTGGGCACCACACTAAGCCACCAGTGCCACCAGGGCTCCTGAGGCAAAGAGCCATCAGGTACCCACTGTGATACCAAAAACCCTACATACATACTCAGGAAGCCTGAATCATGTGGAAATCAAGCTTTATCAAATCCCAATCATCTCCATCCCAGCAGAAACAGGGTGACCTTAAAGAAGTTTTATCATGTTTCAACTTATCCCAGGTTATATAAAATTGCTGCAGTAGTCTCAAAGATGTGAAACATGGGTATGAGAGTGTAATAATGTTAGAGCTGATTGCATTGAGGAGTTAAGGTTAGTGGAACCAAACTCAAGCTGGTGTGAATCATCACAGTTCCACTGCAGGGAACAGTTACATTATTTACTCCGGATGAAAACTCTTTCACTAAGCTGAACAGAACAAGAAAAGGGCTATAAACAGAATCAGACTTATAAAACAGTAAACCACAGTTTTCTGTTCTTATAAGTCTCTCTCCAACACTAAATTTCAGAACTGGGGCCATGCCAGGTGAAAGGCAAAGCCCTCCATTTGCTGATTTAGACACACACAAAAGGATAAAACCTGATAAGACCTGTCGGATATAACTCACTTGACACATCAGGAAGCAGAGCTCATAAAGAGACAGGCCCAGCTCCCCCTCAGCCACCTGAGAACACCATTTAAACATTTCCTCCTGATGCAAAGCCAGTTCCAAGGATTGCAGCACAGGTGTTGGATTTTGGAGACTGGGGCTCCATGCTTGCTTCTACTCCAACTACTCCTCAGCAAGGCTTTTAAGTTGGGTCTGAACCAGTCGGCCTTCAGGACTACCTTGCACTTATACCAATGAATATATATGCATAAAACATCCTCAGCTGAGGAACAGGGACTGGTGCCCATGACATTGGATTCTTCTCTCCTGGAGACCCCCTCTCATCTTCCTGCTCTTCCTCTCTTCATTGAATCACTGGAAACTCCCTGAGGTCTCTGCCACAGGGAACCAGGATCAAGAACAGATCTGCAGCCCCTTATTTCTGATGCTCAGCTCTGCCATATCCTGCTTCCTCCCACAGCCCAGGTGCAGAAAACTTCTGAGAGCTCTGTTTTCTGAGCAAGCAGCACGCTGCAGGTGGCTTGGCGCACTGCAGGGTGTTGATAGACCTGGCAACACCAGCAGTCAGAGGTGAACTCTCACACTAAATCTTTGGGATGTAGGGCTGGGGTAACAGTCAAGCTTTTGAGCACTTTAACCCTTGTCACCTCACTCCATCCAAAAACGGCTCAGACTGCTCCAGTCATCTGATGGAGAACTACAAAATGAGGATCAGCACTTTGACTTTACAGTGCTCTGTAACACCAGAATTTACACTGATCTTGGTGGCCCCACAACACTGAACCATGTAATGCACAGCTCCCCACCAGCCTTAATCCCCTGTGACAGGGCCAAACTTTGCACACTGGAGCATTAAATCAGCAATCCTCTGCTTCTCTGACATCACCATGGGACTCCACTGCTCAGGCTTCCTTGACACAGGAGTTTGATTCACAGTAGCAGGCTTTTCAGCTATGGCTGTGAAGCTGATCTACATATCAATACAATAACCCTTTACAATTCGGTAAGATGAGAAGTGGAAAAATACAAGAAAGGGAAGATGAAGCCCTCTGCAGATGTTTTCCTCACATATGGTGTCCCATATGGCTGCATTTCACTGCTGCTCGGTTTTGTAAGATCTCTCTCTTCAGAGGGTGCCCCCAGCCCCTTCCATACTGTAATCAAGAGACTGATTAGGAAACAGGTAACACTGCTGGCCACTTTGTCACTGCTGATAGAAGTGCTGAACAGCCACTGCTAAATTACAGCTATCCATCTCCCAGGCTGTACATGGATCCATTAATTATTTCTTCCAGTCCCCACAGAGACAGATGCTTCCTGTTTTCTTGACATAAGCTGTGTGGATCACTTGCCCATCTGGCTTCTCTCTGTTGCTATAATGGTAGTTTTCCCTCAGATGTATGTAACAATTCCTAACAGCCTCCACGGGGAGACAATATTATCACTTAGCATTTCTAAAGGATATGTCTCCAATCCTCCAAAATTTGTTCATTCACCCTGGAATTACTGGATTATGTTCTGATGTATGATTAGCCCAGATATACATGGCCTGTGTAAGGCTGGGAAACTGCTACCAGTGACATGGCTTGCCAAAGATCACAGTGATGACAAAGTAGACACATGAGCAAAAACCTGAAAGTCTGCTTTCACACCGGTACGTAAGGATAAGAATGAGAGACAGCATTCCATGGCCTGCTTGCTTAGGGAAAGCAGAGTCCCCATGCACAGCATGTGGCTGCAGCTACAGTCAGGCTCAAGGATGATGATGCTTCTTTACAGTCATGCAGGGCAGGTGGGGTCTTGGCAGGGGAGGAGAGCAGCACCACAGGGTGAAGCCACAGCCACACTGGCAGGGCCACCAGGAACAGCATGCCAGACTCCACAAGATCTGACCACTCCCCTGCACACACAGAAACTTCCACGGTTTCTGCAAGGAGAAAAAGCCCCTTAACATGAATTTCATCAACAAAACTGGAGCTTTCTCTGGCTAACAGATATAGAAAGGAGCTGGCTTGGGGGATTTCCATTTCAAGTTCACACCTGGCCCATAACCTCTGAGGGGAAGATGGCCACAGATGTGACATAAGAGCAACTCTACAAATGATCTCTCCCAATCATCAGTTTCTCCAGGCAAAGAGGAACAGGTAGTTCTGATAGCAGCTCCTTTTTCATGACTCACTTTCATGTCATTATACCAGTAAGATCCTGTCTCTCCAGGGTGTTTTTCTCTAGTGATTAAAGTTGTGAGCCTTCGACCTTGTGCCTTATCAACACTACACAACACACACTATAACCAAGTAGAAACTTGCTGCCTTTAATCCCCTATGGCTTAATAAACTTGCCAGCAGACCTATTGCAACAGAATAATGAAGCCAAGCAATTGCATTCAGCTCAGTAAATCTAGGAGCAGTGTCTGTTAAAAATAAATAAAATTAGATTAAAAAAACTCCAACAACTAATTGTGGAAATGTGGAGTATTATAAAGAGATCCCATCAGTTCAGCCAGAGTTCACAAACCTCTCACTCTGCTGTCTCAGCTGCTGAGAGGAGGAGCAGTGAGAAAAGATGAGAGTAGGGACTTGCATAAATCTAGAAGAGGAGGAAGAAGAGATGTCAGGACATATCCACACACAGTGTGTGCCTTAGGGATCTGCTGCAGGAACTACAGACAGCATGGCCTTTGGCACGAGATGCTCAGGAAGGGAAGGAATGGTGCTCAGAAGCAGGTGCTTTGGCACAGTGCTGTGGAGAAGGCAGCCCAGCACCTGGCTCCTGAAATTTCAAATTTGGTGACATTTCAGCCAGTTGACATCAATAAACTGCAGTTTATGTTGCTTTAGTGCTGCAGTTGGGCATTTTCTGGCATGAAGCACAAGACAGATCCTCTTCCAAGGCATGGCACATGGGCAGGACATAACAGTAAGGCACAGGGTAAGCACTGCATGTGCAGGGACTCCTGACACTGCTCTGCTGAGCAGTCCCATGAGGGCTATTCAGGTCCAGATGCTCAGTCTGGAGGTGCTGAAGGTATGGCACTTTTCCAACACTGCCTGTGTACGGAGCCTGTGGTAACCACATTTCCACCTCTGTGTCTCACTGACAGGCCCACAGAAGATCTCACCTGCAAGATCACACACAGACACCTGTGAGGGCTCATAACCACTGCCCCCTTAATATGCTGGGCAGCCTGAGACTGTTGCATGACTAAAAGCCACAGAAATTTATTCAGTCCCCAGCAGGTGGTAGGAGAAAGCAAGAACCATGGCCTTTTCCATATCCAATTCCCTCCATCAATGAAATCCTTAGGGGAAAATGCCCAAATCACCCTAGGATAACCAACAAGTACAATGAATCTCTTCTGCCTCTATGGCTCCCCAGATCTCCAGGATCCAGGGCCATAACAAACTTCCAGTGGTTGCCATCACTACCCCAAAGTACTTTCTCCATCTACCAAGTCACTTGTAACTGGATCTAGACCCGTGTCTGACTCCCTGGGAGAAATTTCTTCTGCAGGTGTAAGCTGCTGCCCTGCCTTTCCACCAAAAAAGGTAATAAATGTCCCAAATAGACAGAGAACAAGAAAAGGGAGCTCCAGCTCCACAGTGCACTTCACAGTAAGTGCCACAATTTATAGCACATAAATACTGTACATATACTGCTGCATTTTGCAGACATTATCATCTCAAAGGGTAGGTAGGAGGTGAGAAAACAGCATGTAACAACTGTAGCTTAGACAGCTGCTTTCTTTGCCATGTCTAATGCTATTTAGGGAGGTAAAATAGGTCTACAGAGCAGTGCCTCTGCTTCTGCTAGGATACACTGCAGCTCCATGTGGGGCTTCTGCTGAATAATTAGGTTAAAGGCACAATCATGTAAACAATCTTGTAGAGGCTTTCTGGGAGAAAGACAAAACCATTCATAACTCCAAGGCCATCCATTTCCCAGAAAGAAACTGCATTGTCCTCATGCTGGGCTGTGCACTGCATCTGACACAGACTGAGTGACCCGACCACTGTGGCTGAAAATCCGTGGACAGGATTGATCTCCCACAATGCCAGCTGTTACAGCCAATGGCATCTTTCAGCTGCTGCACAGAAAACTATTTTTAAAAGTTGTCATATTTTTAACAGCAGAAAAGTTAGACCTGGTCTTCCTACCCCTCCTCCTTTCTTCTCTCAATCTGATTATCAGCTACATGTCCTTGCCCTCCCACGTCCTTGTGTCAGACCCTCCACAGAGCCAGTTCAGCTCACTCATCTGACAGAATATGCTTCTTTTATTCTGTCCTGGGGGAAAACTTTTGGCCAAGTTTGTTTTTGTGCCAACTTAGTGACTTAAATCATCTCAGTAGGAGCTGACTAGCAAAACCAAAATCAAAGCTGACAACAGTTCTACCATTAAATATATACAAATGGAAAGTGAAAAAATCCAGGATCAGGAAGACATTGGATCAGCTCAGCTCCACTAAACTACACCCTCCATTAAACATGGAACATCTCATTTTACACTTCTTTGTATTAGACAAATAGGGGATTTCTCTCCTATAGTCCACAGGATATAAGAAATCATATTTTCACTGGTCTAGTTTATTCTAGTTGCTGGATATCTTGGCTCTTCTGGCCAAAAGAGTAGCTTTTTCTCATTTGTGCTTGGAGTTTGCCTTGAGGAAGTTTGGCAGGATGCAGCTATGACATCTGTAATGGTAACAACATGGGAAAGGACTGCCAAGGTGATCCTGTTTTAATAAGTGGAATCACAGTGCACTTATGCAGCCTTAAAGAGGCCATAACATGACCTGCCACTTTTAGCATATAGATGCATGGAGGAGACATGAGGTCTGGTTCTGGAAGCCTCTGGGATCACCAGGAGCACAGCACAGCAGTGAGGAGAACAGATCCCTCTTCCTGCACAGGTGCTTGTGCTGTGACAGCACGGTGCTGGTCTCTGCTCTGACCCACCAGAGCTGCCCTCAGGTCTGGCCTAAACCCTGCAGACACAACCAAATAGTGGCCAGTGGCCCTTCTTGGCTCCCTACTTCTTCTCTGCTTTGAGCTCTCAGAGCAAGGAAAGCTTTGCTTTTCCCTTTAGGGATGCTAGGCCAAGAGTCTTCCACACTGATGGTGGGTCTGAGCAGCACAGAATTGCCATGGTTACAGCCTTACTTGGGGGCTTAGGGAGAACAGCAGGATTCATGGAGCCAAACTCAAAAGCTTGCTTGTACCTCAGAGAGGCACATCTGGGGATGAGGCAGCATCAGAAGGAAAATAAATTGCTTCTCCCACCACCCAAAATGCCAGAAGGGACAGTCAGGGAAAGCATCATTGCATCAGGGCTTTGAGAAAGGCGAGCTCAATCCCTTTCATTAAAAGGCTTAGGGAAACAGCTAACCTTCATCCAAGTGAGTAGGCAGCTGCAACCCAGTGCCCTTTCTCCTCGAGGGCAAAGTCTAATTATTCTTTCAGAAGTGTGAACACCTTCAAGCAGTTCTCTTTGCTCCTTATTTTGTTTTAGCCAGAAGTTGTGAGGTTCTAAATGCCCCACGTGTCTCCTGGAATCTCTGCTTGCAGCAGCACTGAAAGAGGCTGTGAGAGGAGTTCAAGGTAGAGCTCAGCCTGGAAGACACATCTCAGCTGTGTCAGCTTCCCTCTCACAAGTGTGACATGACAGAGTCACAGCAAGCCCTGCAGGTGCAAGGTGCAGAAGCTAAGCAGAGCAGCTGCATCCTGACTGCCCTTTGGGTAGTGCTATCCCCCTCAAGAGCTCGCTCCATTCATCCATGAGAGGTCATCACCCTCAGCCCAGGCTGGACACAGCCTGCACACAGCCTGAGGCCAGAGCCTGTACATGGGTTCCCTCTGTCCACAGCAGCATGAGCAGCTATCACGAGGTCCTCAGCCCAGAACACCCTTGGTTGTGGCAGGAATTCCCACTGTGATTCACCTAGCCTGCAAAACAGCCAGACATGCACCCAAACTCCAGCTGTACAGCACTGCCAAATCTCAGCACCAAACACCCCAGCAGCAAAGCCCATCCAAGGGCACCATGCTGGAAAGCTGGCCACAACCTTGGGGACAATGCAAAACATTGCTGTAGTGACACTGCAGTTCACGGCCTCGAGGGATCCTTCCCACCACACACAGACAGCACCAGGATGTGGCTGGGATTTGCCCTGTGGTGCTGTGAGTCAGGATATGACCCACAAGCTCCTGCATTTACAGGAAAGCACTCTCCAGCACCAGAACACAAATTGATTGCACCAATTGGAGCCCTTGGAAAGCTTCTAGAAGCAACAGGAGCCCACCACTGTCACTCCTAGGGGTTGCTGTCCATGAGCAGCAGGACCACATGAACTCCTTTTCCAGGCTTCTTCCAGCACAAGATGAAAAGCAGGCTCTCTCCTCCCATTTTATTGGGCAGAGAAGCAGTGTGAGCATGCAGAGGAGCGAGGGAAGAGCCTTCCCTGGTGCAATATGCCTGACCCCTGCAGGTGTCCCCATGTGACAAGCACTGCACCTTCTATCATATTCTGTGATTCTCTGAAACCTGCTGGACCCCACAGAGGCAGTAGCAGCATAACAGTTTAAAGCTCAGGGAGAGACTTCTGCTGGTGTGAATACCCATTCCCCAGGAAATCAATGTATTTACAGCCCAATTTAAACTGCTATAAGCAATACCACTACAAACATATTGGTGTTATTATCACTGCACTGCGCAGTTAATTGCTGTACAAATATTTGTGCTGCCCACATTCATCACAAGGGCTGCTGCTGCCTCCGGGTGAACTTAGTCAAAGTCTGAAGAGTTTTCCCAAGACTGGAAATCTTAAAGGGGATGTCTCTATTTTGCACACTCAGAGAAACACTGATCCAAAATTCATCTCCACTGAAGTGGATCCAGAGCAACAGGGGACCATTTGCTTCAGAGGAAAAGCATGACAGGGCAAGACTTCCCAGGCTGTATTTTTGGACCAAGAAGTCAGGCTGAACCTACCTTTCCATGTGTCAGCTCATTGTGACTTATTTAGATTTATCACCAGT
Organism: Rhipidura dahli; assembly: GCA_013399225.1. Taxonomy (NCBI): domain Eukaryota; kingdom Metazoa; phylum Chordata; class Aves; order Passeriformes; family Rhipiduridae; genus Rhipidura; species Rhipidura dahli. The sequence goes on along the minus strand of VXAC01005025.1, from coordinate 816,373 downwards.
CTTTCCTACTCTCCTCTCTCTCTCTCCCCTTTCTTTTTTAATTAGGCCACTGAGGCCTTGTTTTCAGAAACTGTCTGGATCCCAACAGAAGCTTTTAAGTCTCAGACATCAAATGGCAGGCAGTTTGCTATAGTTAATTATGGTAATTTTTGCTTAGTAGTAGCTTCCCTCTGAAGAGTCAAAACTATTTAGAAAAAGCCCCAGCCTCAGGCATGAATTTCTAAGAACATATTTTTTTGTCATTCATCGTTTTACAAAGTTAAGTAGCAGCAGAAAGTTAAAACCCAGAAGGGAAAAAAGAGCTGACAAAAAAAATAAACTTTTGGGGGCTATACACCATCCCATAATACACAACCAGACAATGTCTGCCTTTGGCAGGCATCAGGCACTGCTGTGCTGAGCTGTGGCACAGGGTCTGGGTCTCCCACAGTCATGCTCAGACAGAAAGGCTGCTCTGGATTGCACAGAAGGACAGACAGAGCAGAGAAGGCACAAAGGCATCCTGAAATCTCCCACCAGCAGTGTGGGCTGTGAGTGGGGCATGTTGTTGTGTGTGCAGTGTAAGTACCCGGCTGTCCCAATCAGCCAGTCCCACAGGGATGCTGTCCCCTTTGGATGCAGAGCATTTTGTCACCCACTGCAGGACATCCCATGCAGCTACAGACCAGCAGCTTCATAGAAATAGCAGAAAACTCCTCCCAAACACTTGTATAGGGAGACCACATGCAGCAACAGGGCTTTCAAAATACCCTGCCTAAAGCAGACCCTGCCTAAAGCAGACCCTGCCTCTTAGCATGGATTCTGACTATGGGTGAAATTATATTGCATGTTAAAAATTAATACAACCATGTCACTCACAAAAACTATCCACTGCAGAGAGGAGGGAGTTGATTTATGCAGGGATGCAGAGTTCTTGCACAAGGAAAAGAGACACAAGCCAAACAGTGAGGAATTAAGAGCTACTTTCCCAATGTCTTGACAAACCATCAGCATGCATCTAATGCTGCATCTAATGCAGATTACTCAGCCTTACATGGGCTAAATATCTTACTTTCTGCCCCCGCTTTTTCTGTTGCAAATTAACAATATTAACCTCTATCTGTTTTCCAGGATTTCCTTCTAGGTTCCCATTAAAAAAAAAAAACAACTTTCTGAAGACAAGTTTGCCACCTGGAGAGGAAAACAAAAGGAGAACTGACAGTTTCCCTTTGATTTCTATGGCTACAGAGTCTGGTCAGATAATCTGGGGCTTTAATACACAGATTCTTTCTTTTATGAAGGGTCTGAAAGGGTGGTGCTTTTATCAATTACCAAAATATGCAATCTTCAGGTCTGCTTTGCTACTGCTGAGTTTGTTTCATCTTCAGGTTCCTCTTTTAGGCAGTTTAGCATTTCATCTGGGAATCTAGAAACCACTGGGAGCAGTTGAAGTCAAATTTTCAAATATTTATATTTGATGGGTTCAGAGGTAGGCACAGGAATGTAAAATACAAGTTCAGTGCTTCCTGCATAATCCATCTCAGCACTGGAGGAAAGGAGGAGGGCACAATATATGTGTATTTCTAATTTAAATCAAAAACAAGCAATCTCTATGGTCCTTTCCAGAAGTTCTCTTTCTGTGGATGCTGCAGCTGTTTGTTTGTCAAGTGCTTTGAAGAGTTTAAGCATTGTTTAGTGTAAAAGAAAGTAATTGATTTTTGAATTTGCACTGAGACATTGCACAGCACTGAGAAGATTGCCTAGATTTCCAACAACATCTTTCAAAATTGTCATTTTCAGCAAAGTAGATCTGGGTCTCTGCCTACTTTCAGACAATGAAATTCTGGCTCTCATCAAGCTTCTTTCTAGGCAAACATGACTACGTTTCAGCTCAAATACATCTGATGCTTTAGGCCAAATCTAATGCACAAGAAAGTTAGATGGCCCCCTTGGTCCCCTCCAGCCCTATTCTGTACAGTTTTGGAATAAATACTGGGCTTGTTTGTCCTCTCATCACCCCCTACTTGAATGCTACCATCAATCTAGAGGGCCACAAAGCAGTGGACAAGAACTTGGCATTGGGACTCAGAGGTCCATCAAAGCCCATTGTCCAGTTGGTTTCACACCCTCCATCCACACCAGGCTTGGTTACAACTTGAGGGCTCATGCCAGGCATTAGAGGCTATGGGACAATGGAAAGGCTGGTGTGCTTTACGGATTTGTGGCACTAAAGAGAAAAGGAGCAGTGGAAAAGATGCCAGCTGGCAGGGACAAAGTTGAAGAGCTCCATTTCCCAGGCCACGCAACTCCACCACCTAAGTTGAGACCTTTTCTGTCAGCAGTCATGGGCTGTGCCATTTCCCTTCTGTGACAATTAGGCAGAGCAGCCAGCCCCTTCAAGAAAACATAAGGACAGCTCCTGGAGCAGTAGCAGTGGTAGGACCAGCCAAAGTAGAGGGAAAACAACCATTTCTCCATGGCAAACTGAAAAACCCATCTAACTCCCAGAAGCAAAGCCCAAGGATCATTTGTTTGTGATCCCTCATGCCTCCAAGCCAGCTCTGCTTTCCCAGGACAGAGCCTGTCTCCTGTTGCACTCCCTTACAACAGATTTTTGGAGTCTTAAACATCCCACCCCACCAAAGAAAAAATAAAAAAGTCAAACCATACAGGTAAGCACAAAGATCAAAATTGCAAGAAAAGTTTCACTTCATTAACTTTCACTGCATTAACCATGTGGGGAACATGGGGTTACAAGAAGAGAGCATTGGGAAAACCTCAGATGGCCTAAAAGTTCCCCTTGGAGAAACCCACAGGGCTCAGCTATCCAGATATACTCACTTCTGCAAATTCATACAGGATGAGAGCAATTTCTGCAGCACCACTTCTCACACTACACTTCAAATCTTCCACTTCAGAATTAGATTAGAGGACATAAAAAAACGCCCACATCATGCTAATACCTCTGCCTTAAATAGATTAATGTACTTTATATAGAATAGCCCAAAGAGAGTGATAACAAGGTCCAAGCCTGTGCTAAACATCAATGGAGAAATCTCAAAGCTCTGTGCTGAGATGCTTTTGCTCTGAGGTCAGCATGCACACCAGGAATTTCAGTTCCCTCTCCCAATTCTTGTTCCCCAAATTCTGCAGTGCAGGTTCAAGAGCAGCTGATGCAGCATCTGATTGAAACTTTGTTCACCCTCCTCACAACCTGCCCCCCTGCTGCATGTGGCTTTAATGACCCAGACACAAAAGATGACACAAACTGGTGTTGCCTTCTGGGTTGACATCAAAAATCCCTCTTCTCTCATTAACCACACCCCTCCTTCATGCCACTGCCAACCGGGGCAAAAACAGTACATTCAAAAGAAGCAGGGCATGGCTTTCTTCTTACTGGTTAACCCTAACTAAAAGAATTGCCTCCTGTTTCTCACAGCTGAGACAAAACATACGGCAAAGTCAGGGCAAGATCTCCCCTTCTCTATCCTTTCAGCAATGCCATTACATTCTTTCTAACTAAAACATGCCCTTTGGGTCCAGGGGAAAGGATTTCCATGTGTCCCAGTTCATAACATGCATTGGAGCTGGGGATATAAAGACAGAAGGAATGTCACTGTACTGGTGAAATCAACATTTTGTTGGAGTGTGTTTGTCTGTCCCCACATCACAGAGTTCTGCAAGGCCTCAGCAATGGACACCTAAAAGTCCCTGGGTTTGTGTGCAGCTGAAGTCATTTGTCCACAGAGCAAAGGAGAGCCCTCTTCTTCTGAAACAAACAAACAAACAGCAACAAAAACAGCAGGACAAGGAAAGAAAAGAGTTTAAATGCATGGGAAAATGAACCACTTACCTCATCTCTCCTTGCTCAGCATCTGTTGAATCCAAGCCTCCAACCCTCTCACACAGGTACAAAGGAGTCACCTGTTCCTCTGTCCATCAGCAGCCAAAATCTTGCCTGAAGATTGGCCTCAGCACAGCACACTTGGACCAGCCAGCAGCTAACAGCATCACACAATTCTGTCCCAGGAAACAAGACTGTGAGGGGAAACTCGATTCACCTGCCAAACACAACGAGCTACAGGCACCAATTTCACTGTCTCTTTTGGTATTGCTGCCTTTTTGTCAGCTGCCTCAGCTCTGCTTGGGTCGGGCTCCCTCCCACCCCCCACCTTGGTAACAGTGCTGCTTTTATGGCCAGACCTGAATCATTGCTGTTCACAGAGCAACCTCGAGGAGAGCCCAGTCAATGAGGAGCACACACCTGACACTGTGCTCTCCTTTGGCTTGTTAAAAACTTGAGTTCAAAAGTGTTTCCACTGCCAAGAAATCAATTACGGGGGGTACAGGAGATACAGAGGAGAAAGATGCAGGCAGACATGCTGATTAAAAAGACTCCCATCCCATGGCTGTGTTTCCACCTGCCAGCTCTCCTGCCTGTGCCATAGTCCCAAAGGAAGGGTCTTTATAGTATTCCTTAGTCCAATTCATAGAAATTCAGCCTGAGGAGTTATGAATCCATTTTGTGGCTGCATTTGCTGGGGCTGATGGCCTTGGCATGCAGCAGATCAGAGGGGGCTCAGGGGAGCCCTTCCATTGGGGCTGGGGCAGCCACATCGCTCCAAAGGGCAGACACTGGGGGGGTGAGGAGCATGTGTCATCCACATAGCAAAGGAAAGGAAAAGCATTTCCCTTATCCAGAGGGCACTTTACACTCCCCAGACTTTTGGAAAATAGTGACTCAGGCCCTGCTTGGGTTACTGGCTACCATGAAACCCAGTCTCTCTCCCCTGCCTGTGACTGTGGCACAAAGCCTCCCCATGGTCACACCCCCACGCAGGCTGTGCATTCCCCACCTCCACCACCAGCAGCTACCACCTGAGGACCCCTCTTACACCACCTGGTGCCACACCCCATCTTCTGATGGCAACCAGGGCCCCAAGCAGGGCACAGAGCCAAACATCAGTAGGGTCTTCCCTTTGGGAACACCTGCTCTGTGCCACCTCCTGTCCCTCAAAGCACCATTGCAGAGGCCAGGCAAGCAGAGCATCCAGTCCATCTGCCTGCTCCCCTCAGGGCTGCCTGCAAGGATCTCCTCCCTCACAATCAGTTGCGCCAAGGCAGTTGCAAGAGCAGGTCAGCCTTGGTCAAATCACTTGAACTGTCCATGTCTCCTTCAACAATCTGTCAAATGATGTTGAGAATACCTCACTAAGCCACAGTAAGGCTTAGTTAATTATATTCATGCACATGAAGATCTCTAGATGTTTGTTACATGCACACACATGGGAAATCATGTACTTCTGTTAGTGCCAGCCCTTGACCAAGTCCATCTCAGGGTGTCTAGCAACAGGCACATGGTTAAGAGGTAGGAAAGTACCCAAAGTTATCAGTGGATAGATGGCAAAGCCTCCCCAGCCTCACAGGTGACCTGTCCTGTATTTGTGAAGTGTCCTGTCCATTTCTAATCACTGACTGCCCAGCCTAAAAGCAAGAGCTTCCTGTAGCGAGATGGTGCTCCTGCATAATCAAAATTAACCAGTTATGTTATAAGCAACAGCTTATTCATTTGGATGTGCACAACTAAATAATTATTGCAGGTGCATGCAAAAGCTTAATAGGCTCCCTATTTTCTTTGGGTTTGACCAGAACAATTGCCTATGAAGAACAATCAGAGAGCTTTAGGCAGCTGTTATTGTTCAAAAACAGAGTTTGTGGGGAGAAAGGAATTTGCAGTGGAAAAAGAAGTCTCATTTGAATAAAAAAAACCAATCTTTGTTGACTTCATTGTTGTTTATGAGCTATTTAAGCCCAGGGGTGGGTAGAAAAGGGGAAATAAGAGGAATTTACTGACAAACATGTTTTAAACAGATAGCATCAATGATAAAAACCCCATTTTGAGTTTGAGCAGTGAGTAGCACATCATACAGTTTCTAGGAAGGAAATTTAAGAGAACTTAATGAGACATGAAAATATGGTAAAAAGTGGTACGCATTTTTCAAAATAAATGCAAATAACATCTCCTCCCCCTCTAAAAGCTCTTATGTCTTTTAATTTATTCAGCCAAACTTGCCATCATCACTGTTAAAAATGTTTGGAAAACAAGATGGCATTTAGCTTTCTCCCTTCCAGTCACAGCAGGCAGTTTCCAGTGCGGAACTGGAAGCACAGGAGGTGCCCCTGTGAGCCCAGAAAACCCCATCCCCTCCTGCTCACTTAGATTGCAGAGGGTGGGAGTCGTGCTCCACAGCCCACAAACAACAGGAGAAAGAGGAACCTGCTGGAACAAGCAGTCAGGACACAAGGAAAGGAGGCAGCAGTGCCTGCCTACCATGAGGTAGAGACCTCTGTGAGTAGGACATCAGTGCTACAGCTATTACATCTGAGAATAAATAAGACTCAGGCACTGTTCACACCGATCAGTTTTCTGCACTACCATGAATCTGTTGCTTAAAATCTGTCCTGGCTCAACCATTGCTTTCTGATTCACTGTAAGAGTTCACTTAAGTCATTTCAACTCACTGCACGTGAAATAGCTTGGAGGCCATCTCGCTTTCTGTCTTTTGGCTACATGTAAAACCTTCTCAGTTTAACAGCCCAACATTCATAGCAGAAAACAAGCTGGGCACCTACAGGTCACAGGTTTCACTCCAGAGCAACTCCTCATACACAAGCAGGGAAGAGGCCAGTGCCACCTCCATCACCTGTACACAGAGCCAGCCATGGAAGTCAACAGTGAAAAAGCACAAAGCAAAAAAACACAGGTGGTGTTGTATTTCACATGGAAATGTGTGTGCACAGAGATCTTCAAATTTCAAAAGTTTTTCACAGTTTCAGAAAAATAAAATGTCCCTTTTATGCTCTGAGGAGTTAGTCATGCTTGCTTTTATGTTTTGGGATTTTTCTGGGGTTTGAATATTTTTAAGTAATAAAGTTACTTATTGAGACATTTCACAAGATATGTGCTCAACATTTAAATTACAAAGACCTATCATTTTTGACAGGCATATTCAACATGTTTTGATATAAAAATTAAAGGAAAAAAAGGAAGATAATTCTTTATATAGAAAGGGGAAAACATATTTCAGATAATTGCTTCACAAGTGATGACTTGTTATAAATGGATCAGTGCTTTCCTGCGAAGAAATACCCAAAGATATTCCTAATTAGCAGTAAGCTAATTACCACAAAGCCTCCCCTGTTCAGCAGTGACATGCTAAATCACCCCCGCTTGCAATTTCTAGAGCTTCACAAAAGCCAGAAGTGGGAAGAAGGAGCAGTGAGAGGAGTCACCGCCCGCTCTCCTGGGAACAAGCTGCAGCTCCCACTGCTCTGAGCAGCACGTCCTGGCAGGACCTCACACCCTCACTCCTGTTAAAAGTCTTCCAGCCTTCCCAGCCTTCCCTCCAGGCCAGCTCCATCCCTTCAGCCTCACTGTCTGTGCCCACCACTGCTCTTTTCTCACGCCTATTTGCCGTTGTTTCCCCTGTCCTGGTTTGATTTGCTGTAAGTCTGGATATTCCAACAGCACGAGGTAGCCAGAGCCTTTCTTCAAAAGCTTTCCCAGCCTGCCCATCAAGTGAGGCACCAGCTGCTCACAATGAGACACGGGCATTGCTTCTTGCACATGGGTAGGTGTTTTAGCCAGGGGGAAAGAAGAAACATAGCATTTAGTGCACAATATTTGAAAGTTGGTTTGAGTTGGCTGTTTGAGTTTTTTCCTAAAGATTGACAGAAGTTCCCAAAGAAGCAAGCAAACAAAAATAAACTGATTTTCTTTCCATTTTCAAACACCAAGATGTTTCAAGATATCATCATTAAACCCTATCCTAATCTCCACAACCTGCAAGAGAGAAAGTGGGGTGATGAAAAACACAGGAAATTAACCTGAAAAAGTTGTAAAAGTCAAACTGTTTGAATTTCAAAATTTACAATGGTTTTTTTATTATTATTTAGATAGAAACAAACTGGATTTAACTTTGTTTTAAAAAAGCAGGAAATTTCAGTGGCGACAAAAGCTGCATCATGGCTGTTTCTCCTCTCTGCTCTAGGTTCAGCATTTCTCCTTCTTGCCACCTTTGGCTCTTGAGTCACTCAGCTCAGGGTTATGCAGACAAAGCAGCTGGCTGTGCAGAGGTCTCCTCACCTGACTCCCAGTTATGAAGCAGGATTGTCAGGAGGTTCCCCAAATCCCAGATTCCCCAAATGACCAGCACGTGGCACTAACAGTGGATCTCCCCAAGGCTCCTGTTCCTCACAGGAGCACTCAGGACCCTGAGCCCTGGCCCGGCTGCAGAGCTTGGGGCTCTCATGGAGATGGCAACTGCACAGTGAGCTGCCCCAGGGGCTGATTCACAGAAAGAGCTTTATTTAGCCTCTGAATCACCCTGCAGAGGAGATGGCTGCTCTCTGACTACAAAAGGAACTGGAAGGATTAGTGGGAAGTTTTCCTCGGTGAATCCTCATCCCCAGTGGCTCACAAAGTCTGCTTCAGGGCTTATTCCACACAGCCCAAATCTTAAACTGTCGCTGCAAGCACTATCAAGCAAACAGAACAAAAATAGCTGGGACAGAGCAGAGAGGAGCAGGAACCACTTTTGTTTGTGCCACACACCATCCCAGTTAAAACATCATCAAAATCAGGCCCCAAAAGCCACCTGCGTTCCCTGCCTGGGGACCAGGGTGAACCCAGGGCTCCAGCTGAAGCCCAAGGACAAGCTCTGGCCATGACCCAAATATGCAGCAGCACTGGGGCTTCCAGATACAGGCAGTGACCCCAGAGCCTTCCAGGCAGCCCTGCATCCACCTAAAATTCCACACAAGGTCATGAATCACTTGTCTTGCTGCTTTATATAAGGGATCTTGAGCAATTATTAAATCACAGAGACAAACTTAGAAGGGAGAAAAAGTTCCCAGAACAGCCTCACACATCCAGAACATCTCCTTGCCAAAAGGAAAAATCTTGGTAAGGGTGTTAATGGGTGGGACAGGGACTCAGGAGGGCTCTCAGTGTTTCTGTTTTATTTCCATGACAGAACTTACCCACTGACAGCACCAGGTAGGAGCAGGGCTCTGCTGTGCAATGAAAGCACAAGGCAGACTCTGACACCACATTGTCTCCATCAGGGTTAGTCCAGGTTTTATTCATCTGAGAGGCATTTGTGGGGACTGATCCACAGCAGAAAATCCAAGCCCAGAAGTTAACTTCTTGGGATCCCCCTCCATGCCTTGTGTCTGTGTGCGCTCTTCGTTGCGCCACACTAAGACACAATGGGCAGCTGTTGCCATCACAAAAATGCCACTGAACTAAACAAATTCCACTCAGAAGCTGTGCAACAGGCTCCACCACATGACCTGAAACAATCCTGTGCATCAAATCCCATTGTTTTACCAGCTTTACTTCGTACAAATGATTGGAAGTGTAAAGCAATCTGGAAAAGTGAATGTTTTGCAGATCAGACACTGCTCGTTGCAGAACGTTACAGCTCCTAAATTATTAATAGTAAAAAATGAGGTGTCCCAGAGCCGCTCATTTCTGGATGAGGGAGAGGGGGGGGTGGGGGGGTGAGAAGAAAGTATTGTGCTATTACAGGTTATTTTTATCCAGTGTTTCTATGCTTCTGTCATTAGCTAATTGATGACACAGCCTGTTTAATATTATGTCTGCCTTTGGTATTTATAGCTCACCAATTACTGTAGTATCTAGGTGCTACTAACAAGCTGCTCTCAGATGAATTTGGATGCTCATGGGTGGATTCTTTGGCACAAGGAAGTGAAATTCCCTTGAAGTCAGATGCTTCATAGCCAAGGATTTATTGACTAGCCCACTTAGTCATGCGTGGTGGTGCTGGATCCCAGTACATCCATTGCTGGGACGCAGCAGCATCAGGAGCAAGGCACCATTATTGCATAGTGCAACAGCAACCACTCCCAGGCACCTTCAACACTTGTCCTGCACTTGTCACCAGAGGTGTCTGAGACACAGTTCTGCAGGGGGACACGTGTGAGTGTCATTGTTTCCTTGAGCAGGCCCTGGAGCACTCAAATCAAACTTTCAGATATTTGATCCAAACACCAAACTCCTGAGAGGGGGAGAGAAGAGGGGCCAATTTCCAGGCAGATTTCCAAGTCAAATACCTCCCAAATACCAATGAGATCTTTTTAGAGGAATTCACAGCACCAAGCCATGACATCATATGTTGTGTGAGGTCTTGCACTTGTGGCGCTGACCTTTGGGCAGTGCTGCTGAGAGAGAAGTAGTGCTATCCACACTCAGACCAACATCTGAATGTCAAAACTGCTCTCAGCTCTGACAGACAGACACCAAACAGCTCAGTTCCACTTTTATTCAGAACCTCTCATTCCTACAGTACATTAGCAGGGGAAAAAAATGTGTCTCAGACATATTAATTTCTCTTTCTACCACCTACCCTACAACTTCCATCCAGTGATGACACACGCACAGCCCTAAGGACACCATGTTCACAAAGAGCTTCCTGTTTGAGCTGCAGGTCCCTTGGGCTGTGAGCTATCAGCAGGTCCTGTTGGTTTGTGGGACTCAGTAGCACAAGGATTTAACAATTCAAGACCCATCAGGAAAAACCCCAGACAAGAGCCTACCTCTTCCAAGTGCTACAGGTGGCATGCACAGGCATGGTTACCTGCAGTAAAATGGCACTTTTCTGCAATTGTAAACAACGTTGGTGCCCATGTATTTCATTCCTGCCTTCACTGAGTAAATCTGAGAAATAATGAAACCTGTGGAGAACATTTGAACTTTTATTGTACAGGGTAAAAGCTCTATAACATTAACAAATCAAAAAGCATTACTTCCCGAATAGCAAAATGCCAGGCCATTTACATTAGCCATGCTCAGATTCCTGCTGTGATTGGTGTGTAATTGTCCATCAGCAAGGAACAATCTCTCAAAATTAGTGCTTGTCACAGAGCTCCAGACTGCCTAGAGCTGCACTTAACAAGGCTTATAGCCTGAAATGCACAGCAATCTGCTCTTAACCCCAAATGAAAGAACAGCCTTTCCGGTGCATTCTCTGCGTAGCTGCTCCCTGTCTCCTCTTCATCCTTTTTCATGACGGAAACTAGACTGGCCTTAAAAAAATCAAAAAAAAACAACAAAAAACCCCAAATCTTTGTCTCATAGATCTCTAATGTTGTGAAACAGATTCACATGACCCACAGACTGCTGCTCCCACAAGATCCATGGGGATCCCAGGAACCTGTGTATCCCGGTGCAGCATTACATCACAGAACAATACGGCAGGCACTGTAGGGAGGAGGCTCAGTGGCAGCCGAAGGGGACATTCCCTTCTCACCACCAAGCCAGTTCCTCAAGGCACCCAGTGTCACAATGTTTGGTCTGGCCAGGACATCCCCCAGTCAGAGGCAAACACCCCAGCACCAAGGAATTAGCTGCTCCTACTCCTTTTCCCCCACTTCTAGCCAGAAATTTTGTCATGGACCTGAGAGCACCTCGCTGTTGCAAGTTTTGTTAAAATAAGCACTTGAGGAGTTTCAGTTTCAACAAGCCAGCACATTCTGCCAAAAGGCATTTAGTTAGAAAACTCCCAACCAGCTGTAATAGCATTCAAAGTTTCTTTGAATTTTCTTTTTCATTCATAAAGACTGTCAGTATATTAAGTCAGAAAGTGATGGAGAAAAGTTTATATGCCTCCAGCATTGCTTCCTTTAGTGGCAGCTCCCCAACAGGAAAAACAACAGCCCTAATTTTAAAAGGGAAGGGGAAAGGTTGCAGAAACATCAGTGGGGGAGATTAGGTGGACTGGTGAGAAAAAGAGCATAATTAGTCCTTGTCAACACCTAAATGATTTCTCTGGGATTTTCCAGCTAAGCCAGTGATGGAGCAACAGTGTGAGGCTGTGGAGAAAGTACCTTTCTCCTTCTTCATACTCCAGCACACAGCCAGTGGTAGAGCCTCCTCTCCACAATTTTCTCACCTCTGAGGGTAGCTCTGTTTCGCACCTTGTTTTACCTGTCTCATATTCCCCTTTAATCTTTCCCAGTTTCCAGAGCACACAAACATTTGGAGGGGCTGTTCAGAAGCTTACAAGCCTTCCACAAGTGCCCAGAATAAACTATCTCTAGCAGTTAGATGGAGGCATTTTGCAGCTTTCAGCTGGTTGCAGAAGGAAGCAGACGAGGGGTTCTGCTTTCTCTCTGTACTCATATCACAGGAACAGCAATTATCAGCAGAGGAATTGGCACAAGAGATCAAAACAGGGGTTGGAATGCCTGTGTAGATTCTACCCAGACAGACTTTTCAGGTGGAGGAAATCAAAGTAAAGGGCAAGGTCCTGGAGAAGGAATTTCTTTAGCAGCTCAGTCTTAGTCTGCCAACAGCTCCCCTCCAAGGCACGTAAGCGAATAAAGCCAGAAGAAGCTGGGGCCCTCCCGGAGCGTGCTCTCCTCGCAGCAGGGCGCAGAAGGTCGCGGTCCTCAGTGCACTTAGGGCTGAGCACAGTGCAGGGAGCTAAGAGCACATCCCCGGCACTGCAGGGCAGCGGGGAGCAGCCTGTGACCCGAACGGGAAGGGGACTCAGGGGCTGCCCAGGAGGCGGCTCTTCCCCTCCCAGCGCGCAGCCGGCGCTGCCTCCGCCGCTCCGCGCCTGCCGGCACCGCAGCGCTCGGGCTCCCCGTGATGAGCCCCGTCTCATTTTTGGCTTAAAAGGAGCACCTCGGGCACTGACCCTGCTGGAGCAGAGGGATCAGCACCTGCCCTGAGCCTGGGGAAAGGCGCATCTGCCATGGCCGCAGTCCCCTCTGCTTGTGCACGGTGTGCCCAGAGGGGAAAAAGCCTGGAGCATGTGGGGGCGGCACAAGTTGTGCCTGAGTCCCTCACTCCTGCCGCAGCCCTGGGTTTCAGGGGGCTCCTGCAGCCTCCCACGAGCCATTCTCCAGCATGTGCCATCTCCACAGCAGCCACAGCACAGGACTGAGCACCTCCTGTGTTGCAGCCTTTTTACCACGCTGGGCAAAGGAGGATCCTGGCAGGGCTGCAGTGACCAGTCCTCGCAACCTGTGCACAGCAGCTTCAGCATAAAGCTCGTGATCTTCCTGGGCTCAGGGTGCTTTGTTTAGAAAGCACCATCCATTCCCTCTATCCAAATCATGCTTCCAGGGGGACATACAGGGCAGGACATAAAAAGGGCAGCCCAGCTGCTCTAAAGCAGGAGAAGTAGAAGAAAAAAAAATAGAACAGAGCACTACAGGTTTTACTTCAGTCTGAAAGGGGTGAAATAATCCCCTTGAGCTGAATCAGGCGTTTGGAAGAGCTGAGCAGTGATGTGCTGGCACACCTTGGCACTGTTTGTTAGAGGGTGGATGGAGAAGAGCTCCCCCATGGCTGGTACAAGGCTGCTCCCCACCGTTTGCCCCAATCCTTGGACTTTTGCTGACTCAGGCAGGACCCTGGGCAGGATGCCCACCCCTTACACTACAACACCCTCGCTCCCTGCTCTTTGTCCAGCATCCTCCTGCTCTGGAGCTCACACCAGTGCAAGTCTGCAGAGACGAGCTGACACCAGCACCAGCACCCTGCCCTGCCTGCAGCTCCTCTGCTCTACATTTTGCACAGCCCAACACAGCAACTGGAACCTGAGCTAGATAAATGGCCAAGCTACTTCTCAGGATTAATCATCCTTAGATGTGTTGCATGAGACTGCCACAGCCTCCACGGTTGGTGAGGTATTTGCTGTCTCAACTCATTGGGAGTCAGGAAAATGAAGCAGCTGTGTGAAGTATCCCATTACTTAGACAGTTTGTACTGAACCTGAAGTACCTCACAGGGAGACAGCCAAGAATTCATCCTTCTGTTTTAATAGTCCTGCCCCTCATCATAGTGTAGGAGTCTGAAAAATTACTACAAAAATCCTCTACAAAGACAGTAAAAGTGTCCATTACTGCCCTATGCAAATTCACTGTTTCCAATGGAGAAGCCCTCAATACACGCATAATTTTTTTAAAATGTGACCTTCAGCTATAAAACAGATCTTGCCCAGGGTTATGTCAGCAGCATATCTGATTCCTTGCACAGATATTCCATTCAAGGGGTATGTAGGGTTCGGGCAGAAGCAGAGGAGGTTAACTCTGCTAAATTCATCACACCAGAGAAGCTGAAGGAGACAGGACTGAGACAGACAAAGCTCCAAGGATATTCAGTGCAGTGCCTGGATGTTCATCTCAGTTATGGGAGGGGAGAGCCAGCAAAGCTGCAGGATTGCAGTTCTTGGAATAGGTCAGCTCCTTCTGTGCACTGGGGCTCTCTGGGGAGCAGCAGGAATCTGAGACTGGAGATGCTAAGCTGAGTGCAATCACCCAAACTTTTCTAATCTACCTCAGTGCAGTTTGCCCCACTCCGAGCTGCTGAGCTTGGGAGGGGAGAGCAAGCCAGAGAGGAGCCTGCACTTTTGATTTCCAGGCCAAAGAGGTTTGATGCAAACTTCAAACAAACACATCACCATCACATCCACCACTAGTCTGCATTTCCTCCACCAGAAGGAAAAAAAAAAAGTAATAAAGTAACTTGCAACTTGAGAGAGGCTTCCATAAACCTCACAAAAACCAACTCCAGTAGGGATGGAGCACCAAGCCCACCCCTGGCCAGGGGCACCTGACCCAAGGAAACCCTTAAGAGCTGGTGCACAGCCAGCCTTCAGCCACAGGGCTCAGACAATCCTGCCTTGCAAGGGCCAGCAAGATTCAGTCCCTTACAGCAGCACTGTCTCTCTTCAGTCACACTACAAGGGCACAAAGCAGCCTTCCTATTTGCTTAAATACCTCTTCATCACATCTCTTTCCCTCCTGCTCCTCCCTGCTCTCCTACCCCTTGCCCTCTCCTCCCCCACCTCACACCATCTCTTTTTCTCTCCTCCCCTCAAACCTGTCTTTGTGGCAGCTTCCACACAATGTATTTTGGGGTACATTAAGGATAAAAGAGCCAGAAAACAAGGGTGTGAGTCCTGCTCCAAAGGGAAGAAATAAAATCAGCCTTCCTACCCTAACAGTGAGAGCAGAGGGTTGCACACAGCCACTGACAGCAGGGCTTCCCCAACAACTTGCACTGCACAGAAGTACCACAATTATATTATTGGTTAAAAATCTGCATTTACTTTTATCACAGATAACTGCTGCCAGCCACATTTATCTCTGCACTGATCAGGTGTTAATGCAGCAGCTCAGCCCCAAAAAGCACTTGTTGGGGTGGTGGCTGCATGGGAGGCACAGCAGGCAACAGAGGAGGTGGGGACCAAGCCCAGGGCCCCTCTGTAGATGCACAGCTGGTCCTGCAGCCCTGGCTCCTGCACAGGCCCTGGCATTCTATTGCTGCTCCTCCATGCTCCCTCAGCTCTGCCCTTCCCTTCTCTTTCTCCAAACCCTCCACATCTGGGCCTGAGCCACCCTTCCAGCCACCCACACAGCCCACTGGGATCTGTCTCACGAGACAGAATCCAAATGCTTTTCCCATCTGCTTTAAAACTGGTGCCAGGCTGACCTTGTGTCAGGCTCCCAAATCCAGGCTGGAAGATCACAACCCCTCCAGGCTGATGCAGCTACCCCTGTACCCTGTATACTCCAGGGAACCTTGGCAGCGGACTGTGAGCCATCCTGCCTTTTAAATATGTGCTGTGCATAGGTCCATCACCAACACGATTATCTTCTAAGTATTTATGTCATTTGCTGCAGTCCTCCTCAATAAATCAGACTGCAGCATCAACATCAAACCATAAGGGAAGATCATTTTATACTGTAAAGCAGTGCTTTAAAATTGCTTATGACTGCTGTATTAAAAAAAAAAATAATAAAAATGAAACCTACTCATAGTTCCAAAACAGTGATGACTTTGCCTTTAAAAATGATTTAGATATTAAAGAAAAATAATAGCCCCAGAGGGGATAATTGCAAAAATGCAACAAAATAAAATAAAAATTAGGAAGAAGATGGGAAAATATATCCTCAGCTCTGTAAATCAGAATTTTCTCATCCTAAATGCACAGCAGTGCTGAGGAGCAGCATGTTGGCAGAGCTGGGCTGTTTTCCTTGCATTCTTAACACACTTTTGGTTAAATTAAGAAAAGTGACATTCAGAGTAAATGTGTGTTGTGCCCCTGCCCAAGCAGTCAGGGAGGAGAAATCCTGTCAGCAGCAACATGGTGCAGTCATTTCTCACCCTGGAGTAACGTGGTCCTAGGTGCCTTGAAATCCCCTCTTGTCACCACTGATTTCCAGGCAAGAATCAGGGAAATATGCACTCCAGAACTAGGGAAAAGCCTGCCCTGGCACAGCAGCTCTGCTCTGAGAGGGTTTTTAGGACTCACTAATATCATTTCTCTAATGATAAAAAAATGATGCTGTTCACTTCAAGAATCAACTCCTCTGTTATTTCCCATGCCATAATATCTGGCTACATGTGGTGCCACTTTCCATGAAGGATGGAGAGAGGACATTCTAGCAGAGGATCACGGCATTTGTGTGACAGTAATAAAAAAAAAGCAAATTCACTCCTACCTGCAGAGGCCTCCAAAGCAGTGAATCCATCCGAAAATGACAGAGCAGATCCAGGAGGATGCTCCAGTATTCAAAGACCAGCTGCTTCAAAGGACCAGAGAGGCCTCCTGGCATGTTGGAGTCAGGACAACCCAGCAAAGGATCATGTGGGATGGAGGTGTGTCCTGTCCCCAGAGATCCTGTGAGCCAGAGCCCTCACCAGCACCTGGTGCTCTCAGGGAGAAGGGCAATGATCCTCTTCTCACCCAACTCTAAAAGCAGAGTCCTTACAGCTCCTCTGGGCACCTCAGACTTGCTTGTGCCCCAGGAAAGTCTGTGCTGGTGGCTCAGTCACTGTCCATGATCCTTTGTTCACTCTCTTAGCACGTGCTCTCCTGAGCAGCAATTTAAATCTTTGGGACTGTGAGGTCCGTGCAAGTCAGGCTGCTCTTGGCTGAACATTTGGCCAGTGTCTCACACATGGGATAAGAATTTGCAGCCCCAGCACAAAAGAAAGATGCTCCAGTACTCCACACTGCACTAAACCTGCTGTGCACCTCATTCCCCCTTCCCCTTCTCCTCCAGTGAAGATCCCTGATTAATTTTCCCATGCAGAATAAATCATTACACTGTCACATTGCACTACAAATAAGGAACCCAGTTTTACCAGAAACACTCTTCACCAATTTGTCAGGCAGTGGCATCTTGCACCAAACCTTTAATAAAAGTCCCATAAAAGCTGTGACAAGAAAAGCAGAGTGGGCTAAGCTGTGATGGGAAGACCCTGGCAGTACCTGAGCAGGGCTGCAGGCTCTGTGCTTGCAGGCATCAGCCCAAGACATGTGAGGCATTCCAGTGCTCCACCTGCCACCACCTGTCCCTGTAACATCCTGCTGCCAACACTGCCATCAAATCCAGCCATTGCACAGGTACAGGCAGAGATCTCCCTGCCTAAGGGTGCGTTTACCAAGTGCCATAAGCTCAGGGACAAACCAGGAACAATCCTACTGCACCAGGTGCCCCCCCAGCAATGGCAATAGCCTCCAGCAAACAAAGGTTGGCCCTCATGGTTCCAGCTGAGCTCAGGACCTGCTGTAATGGTGACCAGGGCATCCATGCCACAGGCAGAATCCTTCCAGCACCACCATGAGCGGCTCCAGAAAGGAGCAGGAGCAGCCAAGAGCACCCCAGCAGACCACAGCTTGCACCAAGGCAGAGCTGCCCTGGGCTCCACACAGCTCACACACACACAGATGGATAAACAACAGGCAGGGCTGTGTCACAGGCACAATCCTGCCTCCTCTCCAGCAGACCTGGACAAGCAGCAAGCAAACAGAAGAGCAGAGCCCCTCACAAAAACCCAAAGCTGCTGCACCGTGGAAGCATAAAGAGGGGGGGGAGAGGAGGATGTTGTTACAGCAGCATTTAGAGGAAGAGTTTGTGAAGTTCTTAGAAAGGAGACTTTGGGGATCTGGGACAAAGAAATATGTTAAGATTATGCAAATGTTCCTCTTGTGTCTCCCAGGAGTCCCAAGCTTTGCATCCCAAATTATTCCAGCTCCTCATTAGTCTCTCTCTATCCCCTGCTCACCAAGAAAGCCAAAATGTCATCCAGTTGTCAAAAGCTACCACATACCATGGTGCAAACATGTTTGCTGCCTCATGCTCAGTCTCTGTGCCAGACAGGCTCATGGCACCTTTCCTTCTCATTCCTTATTTTAATTTCCCCAAATGACACTATTTGGATGGGGTTGTTGCTTCTGCACGGCCCAGCTCCACGCATTCCCTCCACCTCTCAGCATTTGGGCCTTTAGAAAAGCTCCCCACCAAACCCACCAAGAAACTTCTTCTACATGGTGCTCACCATCCAAGGAGACAGACATGGCTTGGAGAACAACATCCCAAACTCACCAGAGATAATTCAAACCCTTCAGTGCAGTGAGGCTTGGTCCTGGGCCAGCACAAACCCATGGGTTGTGTTATTAGTGGAGCAAGATGTGACTAACAAGCACCCAGCCAGCCCAGAGAGCTTCCCATCCCATGGGAGCAGGGCAGCTTCACACCCATTGCAGCAAGGGAGAGCCTTCCCCAACATTCCCAGCTAGCAGAGCTCACCTGGCCCTAGAGGAAGCACCAGGTACAAGGGAAGGAGCAGCAGGGCTGCTAAAGACAGGCAAAAGAAACACAGCCCAGACCCCTCTGGCAGACACAGCAGCCTGGAAGCAAGTCCTTGTGGAGGAGAGGCAGCTTCTGCCACCCCTAAACTCTGCAAGCAAAGCAGGAAAGCCCAAGAAGGTGGGACCAAAGGGGCTTTGGCAACTGATCTGCACAGTAAATTAGGTTTAAAGGAGGGGGATGGCATAAAAGGGCCATAAATGCACCACAGTGATTGATACACAGCCCTGAGCTGAGGTTACAACCCCATGATCCAGATGGCTGCATTAATCACCACTGCACCTGCTAAACTCTGCTCTAGTTCTGGGAGCAGTTTCCCTGGAAAATGGCTCATGTTTCTAGGATTGCCAGGTCTTTTACTGTTTGGTTTCTTCTCTCTCTCTCCTTTTTTTTTTTTTCTTTAAATGAGCAATAAACTTGTTGAAGTCCTGATATTTACTCACAGCCCCCAGCCCTTCCCACCTTCCATGATGCCCTTCTCCCCAAGGGGCTTTCAGTCTGTCCCACTCTAAAAATAATTCTAGAGAAATTACAGAGGAATTGTACTCCATCTGTCTCTAAAAATGGGGTTTGTGCTCGTATTATTTGTCAGTGACACTCCATGGCCACAATTACCACTGCTATTTTATCTCTCTCTGCCTGTAATGCTGATGAGAGAGCAGCAAACAGTGCTGGTTTTTAAGCTGAATAAGTCACTTAAATACATTTATACCTCCAGATCACAACATAAAGCATAAATCTAACCATCTATCATGCACTCACTTGATACGAATACTCACCATGATATCAGGCAAAGCAATCACAAGAAAAGCACAGGATGATTTGAGCTGCAGCTGCCTGCAAGTATTTGACAAGAGTATTAGATGAAAAAAATTCAAAAAAGGGATGAAGCATCTCACCTAGACGTGGCTTTTGCTGTGCTGATTCCAGAGGGAAAGCAAGGACTTGAAAAACTTCTTGGTAGATTTGCAGCTATGCTTGTAATATTCTAATCCAGCAAGGGATTGCCCAAGGCTCAGTGTTGAAACTGGGTTCTTTTTATGACAAATCAAAGAGAAGAAATGCCTGGAGCCAGGATGCTTGGTATGGGGACCTAGCTCAGGTTGTGCCTGCAAAGCATCTCCCAGCTGCCCTCCCCAGCTTCACTCCACTGCCCCATCTGTGCATCAGGGCTGGGGGAGCCTGTCCTCATCACTGCTGGGCCAGAAGATGGGAGATAATTGGGATGATGATTGGATCCTGCACACCTGAAACACTTCTCTGAGGGACTCTGCCACAGGGAAGAAATCACCTTGTGCTTCCAGCTGCCTGTCCAAGATGGGATGCAGCGTCTGAGTAGGGTTGTTTTGATGTGGTTGGTGTTGGCCCCTCTCCTTGCAGTCTTCATCTGAAATGTGCTAGAGAAAGGTGAAATACTGTTACAGACCTCACCATGTCTGATCCTAGGCAAGAGCCTTTTCTCCCAGTAGGCAATTAACACAACACCTTTATTCCAAATTCCCTTCTCCCTCAGCTTGAGTCCAACACAAGAACAAGGAAGATGTGAGCCATGGTGTGAAAGCCTTGTGTGCCTTCTTGCCTTTCTCTTCCTTGCAGGTGCTCAGAGAGGAGAGGGATGAAGGTACCACACAGTTAAGGTGGAGACACTTCAGCTTCTCACCCACCCTGAGGATCTCTGCTCCCAATGCTCCTGTTCCCTGAGCAACATTCTGCCTGCAGCACATCATGGACTGTGCTTTAAATGTAGGCATTTCCTAGTGGAAACATTGTTCAGCAATCCCAGTCTTACTGTTTTTCCAAAACTCAAACAAAAGCCGCCAAAGGGTTGATTTTTTCCCCCCTAGGATTGCTGATTGCTGGCTGTCCCATCAGGCACCTGCCAAAGGCAGTTTCTCAAGGCTGCCCTGCACTGTCCCAGCCCTAGGGGAAGACTTTCCTCACTCTCCACTTCATGGTAGGTTTAAGCAAACCCCACTGGCCTGTCCTGGTGAGCTGGGGAGGAGGGCAGGACAGGGGCACTCTGCGAAGTGGCCCAGGGGTCCTGCCCAGTTCACCTGGGGGAATTTGTCTGTGCATGGACCAGGCTGGAGGCAGAGGTGACAAGGGGGTTACAGTGTCACCAGAGCAGAAGAAAGCTGTTTTATCTGGTATCAGGAGGCAGGATTGTATCACAGACCCTAGTTCTCCTCTGTGCTGTGCTCAGGTGAATTTTAGCTGAATATATGACATGAAAAGTCCCAAGTTACCATCCTCAACTCCAGAAACAAAGAAAAGAAAAAAAATCTCAGTGACCTGTCTTGCCCATGGTGCCCACAGAGCACCAAAGGCAGCACATGGCCACTGCATCATGCTTTGCTTCTTCTCTAAAATTCATCTTCAGCCCAGGCACGGCAGATGCCTGGATAAAGGCGAAGGCCAGTCCTGGGGTACAGCAGTGAATGCCACCACTCCTCCCCCAGGCAGACCCCAGGCTGTTTGGATGAATCAGCTCAGGGACTAGAGGCAGCCAGGGGCAAAGCAGGTGCAGCCTGGGGACACAGGATGGAGCTGGGGAAACCAGAACTGACAGCACATGAAATAAAAGAAAGTGAAGAAAGCAAGGTCCCAGCTGCAAAACTTGATCAAAGCCCAGCAGAAATCTGCAGGCTGCCAGAGAAGGGAACAGGCAGGGGAGAGGCAATGGGGGGCAGAGGGCTCTGGAGTTGGCTGCCAGCTTGCACTAAAGCAGATAGGAAAGAAAAAAAACCAGTTATCCCTCAGCCTGAAGTAAATTACAAGACACATCCCTCAAGAGCACAAGGTGAAGCTCTTGATCAGACAAGCGATGCTGGCGTGTAATTCCCCTTGATATCAGCTGATTTGAATTTTAGTGCTTATGAAGGGTGCATGACTGACAGCTCTGGAAGCTGCAGGCATCTGTTCCTCTGCAGAAGGAGCAGAGCACAGAGCCCTGGGCAGCAGCATCCCCATGCCAGCTCTGCTGCTGGCTGGAGCTGCAGGGAAAGGTGGCACATCTGGGGAAGGAGGTCAAAGCTCATCCCTTGCTCCATCCTTGCTTTGCACACCCCACCAGAGCTGGGCACATGGGGCTTCTTGGTGCCATGTGGAGACAAGCATTTGCCCCATATTATGCAAAAAAATCCAGTTAGCCACCAAAAGGATAAGATCTCCCAGGATTATGAATCCCATTGTTCTGACACCTGTCCATACCGTGAGAGCTGGGTGGGAGCTGCAGAAGCAGAGGGGAGAGTGTGTTCCAACACCAGACCGGTACCAAAGTAGTCTTTTAGACACTCATTCTCCCTTCACACCTCCCCACAGCAGGAGCAACCATGGGTCTAGCAATAGCAAAACCCACCAGAAACACCACCACCACCAGAGCCCCCACAGTCTTGTCAGACAGAAACACCTCACTGCTGAGGATGACCCTCAGTGTACCCACCCAGAGTATGAGGCTGCTTATCCTGAGTTACTGACCATGGCACAGCTATTCATGGAATCACAGAAGTCACTGAGTTGGAAAGGACTCATCAGGATCCTTGATTCCAACTCCTGGCCCTACACAGGACACCTCAAGAGTTACACTCTGTGCCTGAGAGCATTGTCCAAACACTTCTCAAACCCTGTCAGGCTTGGTGCTGTGACCACTGCCCTAGAGAGCCTCAGCTGAGTTGAGGCTCAACTCTTGGTTGAGTTTCAGTGCTCAGCCACCTTCTGGGGAAGAACCTGTTTCCCAATACCCAGCCTAAAGATTCCCTGGCTCAGCTTCATGCCATTGCATTGAGCCCTGTCCCTGTTCATGTGAGTGATCAGTGACTGCCCCTGCTCTTCCCCTCACAGGGAACTTGTAACTGCAGTGAGGTCTCCCCTCAATCTCCTCTTCTCCAGGCTGAACAGACCAAATCACCTCAGCTGCTCCTCACTTAGTTTCTCCTCCAGACCCTTCACCATCCTCATGGCCTTCTTTGGATGCTCTCTAACAGTTTAATGTCTTAAACTGTGGCAGCCAAAACTGCCCCCAGCATTCGAGGTGAGGCTGTTCCAGTGCAGAGCAGAGCAGGACAATCCCCTCCCTTGACTGGCTGGTGATGCTGTGCCTGATGGCCCCCAGGACAGGGTTGCACCTCCTGGCTGCCAGGGCACTGCTGCCTCAGGTTCAACTTTCCATCCACCAGAACCCCCAGGTCCCTTTCCACAGCATTGCTCACCAACTTTTCATTCCCCAATCTGTACACATAACCCCAATCCCAGGTGCAGAATCTGGCACTTGCCCTTGTTAAAAATCATACGGTTGCTCATCTCTCTAATTTGTCAGGGTCTCTTTTGCCTAGGAATGGTTTGCATGACATCAACATTCAATATCAATGGTGAAATTCAGAAAACAAATAAAATAAAATGAGAGTTGGATTCACTAAACCCACACCATTTTAAAAGCAAAGTGGAAATTGCATGTGTTTAGATGCAAATGGAATAAGCTAAACCCTCGCTCATGTACCCAGGCAGAATCTGTTGAGTTCTGTAACCAAAGTTCACTTAATTGCTCACTTCTTCCAGTTAATGCACGTCACTCCTCTTCTGTGCTGCATACCAATTGAAACAGTTTTTCTGCAACAAGGACAACAGAATCCACTCTAAAACCAAGCCACAACAGAGTTGCTGTAAGGAATTTTGAAGGTAACTTTGGCAAGAGTAGCTGACTAGCAAAGCTGCTGCAAATTCAGGAGTGCTGCAAGCATCAGGAGTTAGCAAATAGCTCACCACTGAGCAAATAAATCAATGCAGGGCTGTTAAAGAAGGCTGGTCCAAGACATTTCAGGTCTGCTTGTCTTTTTCCTCTACAGCACCTGAATCAGCAAGGTACTTGACAATTTCTGAAGACTTGTGTACACTCAGTTAAAATAAAACTCCAGTGATGGGTTTTCCTAATCAGCCAAGAGGGAATATCTCTGAACAATAGCACTGAAATTGCAGGGGAGGTGGTAGCTCCACTGGGGGCTCAGAAACAAGAATATTTATTACCCAGGCAACTCCCAGAGTTTGCCCTGTCATTTGGCCTCACTGCAAGGCTCTGAACATCTTTCATCAAAGGGGGCTGCAGAGAGGCACAGCTTTTACAGAGCAAAACTAAACCCTGCCAAGGATTTTACCAAATTTATGAGTTACCACCCTTGGGGTAACACCCATCATGTATTTGCTCACAGCCTGCCCTGGCTGCAAAGTAAAACAGACTTACTTAAACTGATGCTTTGGGCACCTTTTCATTTGAAGTGACAAAGATGGTTTAAGCAAACACATTTTACTCTGCAACTGGGGCCAGCTAAGTACCTGTGGTCAGTTCCTGCAGCTCAGCTCCCACAGAACAGCTTTTGGCATGATCACATGAAAGTCAAAGCAATCCTAGAAAATTATGCTTTCTGGCAGAAGCTGGGCACAGCATTCTAATTTTTTTTAATTTATTTTTTTCAACAAAACATGCATCTTTCCTCCAGATATACTCTGTTCTTAGGATTAAATTTCAGGGTGTTCATGGGGAGGGAAGACAGGAGCTCACAGTGATCAGTTTCTTTATATTTTTTGTAGGGAAGAATAGCTAATCAGCCACATCCCAGGGCTGATGCCAAATATACCATTCCCTTGGTACTTTTGCTTTTATCATCCTCTGGCTCTCAATAAGTCTGAGCTATCACTGCATTTTGCCTCTACACAAACATGCCTTGTTTCTACAGGGACACTTGGAAAATTAAGAGCGATCAACAAAAGTTGCAAATACATACTTCACTTGAAGTGCATTCAAACCCCATGTAGAGATTCTCATTTCAGATTAAAATGCCTCTAAATTACTGCTTAGTCTTCTGCCAAGAAAGAGACCAGAGAAATAGCTCTTGCTGTGAAGAACTATGAAGTTTAAATCAGTTTAGACTGGCTGAAAGCATAGTTTTTATATCCACTTCACACCTGGGCATATTAAAGTGCCCACCATCAGAAAGGGAGGCTCCTGGCCACCTTGGAATTAAACTCAGATCTGACGAGACACATCTTGCAAATATAACATCCTTCAAAACAACTTTTGAACCTTTTTTTTTTTTCTTTCTGGGTCTTGGGTAAGCTGAAGAGCTCACCACAAAAGGAAAAAGAAAAACCAAACCAAACCAAACCAACAACAAAATACCCACAAAACAAAAACAACAAAAGAAAAACAAAAACACCACCACCACCAAGAACAGTAAAAATTCCAACTTATCTAAGTGACTCTATACACCTGTGATGAGGTTTATAGGTTTATAAACCCACTGAGGTCAGCAGAGGGACTAAAATGTTCAGTAAACCTGCTCCAGTTCAGGGAGAAAGCAAGCTGAAGGGTAAGACTCAGCAGAGGCGCAGGCAGCTGCTTTGACCTCAGCATGTCCTCCAGGTCCTGCCCTGCTCCCTCACACCCACAGGTGCTGCAGGCACAGTTTCACCTCCCCTTTGGAAAACAGGGCTCTCAAACAAGCCCAGGGGATGGGATCCCCACATCTTTCTGTATGCTAAACAGCATAAATAACTGATCTGTGTGGGGCTGCTTACAAAGCATCCAACTAGGGAAGAGAAAGAGCATCAAAATCAAGTGTCTGCTTTTAGAAACGCACTAAACACACCAAAAATACACTCTGCTAGAGGAGATGGCACAACAGCTAAACCACCTGCTAGGAAAATAATACTCAATTGCTAAAGTGCCTAAATACAAATATACATGATTTAGAGACTCTAATTTGGGTAAAGATAGTTGGGATGGGCCAATTTTCAGGGAGAGTCATTAACACTTCAGAGATGGCAGGCACTAGTTTTGCCCAGCTTCTCTTTTTGACTCCCCTGCTACATCTGTCCTCTGTTAACCTCACATGGGCGACAGGGAATAAGGCAAGGGGATCTCCCCCTCTGCTCTATCTTGCAGCTTTTTTAGGACACAGCAGTGTCACACTAAACAAGGATACAACACAGCAGCCTGAGACCTGGCACTGAGGGCTCCCAGCATTACTGACATCCCCCCTGCAGGCAGCACTCTGGGCCACGCCACTGGACACCCCTGGAGCAGTTCCTTGTCTAAGGCTCTGAGAGAAAATTCTTTCACCTTATTCACCTGGGCTTGCTACACCCACAGATCCTTTTTTTGGCAGTGCAATCCATCCCTCTTCATCCTGTGTCCTGGTTTTCACTGCTGTTGACTCAAAGGGTTCCCAGATTTACAGCAGCAGGACAGGTTACTGGGTGTGTAGTATGTGTTCCTGCTGCTCTGGATTCACAAAGGAAGGGTAAACTAAGGCCTGGATTCTTTTGCTCTGTCTTTCATAGCTGACAGGTGATCCCAGAAGGGTCGTGGTCCCACATTTGAACTTGATAGTTCAGTGTACAGTGTCTTTTTTGTGTCCTGCTCGTGCAATACACTGAACAGACCTGCCACACAAGATCAGACAGAGCTTAAGTTTGATGTGAAATTACTTAAATTATTATCTACATACTGCAAGAGCTCTGAAAGTGTACAGCATTAAACACTTTGCTCACTAAAAAAGGCTCCAGGATAGATTTACCGTGCAAGCTCCAATCCAAAGCAATTAAAGTGAAGAAAGATTTCCTCTAACTTAAGTGCCATGGATCATAGCCCTTCACCTCCATCTTTTCACGTATCTGTACAGGACCAAGAAGTTAAAGATATACTTGCTACATCTTACACAGACTGGAATTCAATTAACATTTTTCTGCAACAAAACTTGGAGAAGCACTTCAGAGCTGCTGCTCACAACGCAGAAGCGACTGAACAAATGATATTCTCATTAGTGCTCTGCCTTTCCCTGCTGCGCAAGCCAAATCCTTGAACACTAAAAGCACCTCAGCATCAGCTGGGTTCACAGACATCCAGAGCAGTTTTTCAAGCTCCCTGACTTTTATAGACCAGGGGGGAAGGGATTTGGTGTGCTTTAATCCGTTCTATTATATGAACTCAGAAATGGTTTTCACTCTCTAGCACTATAAATTAAGCTGGCTGCAGTTATTCTATTCCTGATTATGCTGAAAGTTACTGGCAATAATTTGATGACTGTATTTTGTTGTCTTTTTTTTTTTATTTCTTTTCCAAATTAACCTGTGAATTTAGTTGCCCTTGCAGTAAGTAAATAATGCAATAGAACTGAAGATAGTAGCCAACACATTCACATCTTGATGCCTGAAATTGTGGATGAACAAGTAAAAGCTTCTGTACTTTGTAGGTGAAATTTACTGTACTCTATTCCCAGATTTTTAGTCTGGAAGAACATGTTGTACAAGAAAATCGCATTATTTTGCAGTCCCGTACTTTTTTTTTTTTTTTTAACTCTAGAAGACTAGCCACCTTTTCAATGTAAGTGAATTTACCTCTGCAAGTCTTCAGACAAATATTATCCCAACCATTTTAGAGACTGGGAAAAACTTAGGTCAAGAATCATTTGAGTAAGAAAAGCTTACTCATGCAATACAAGCTATTAAGTACAGCTATTAAGTACGACTAAAGACAGAAAAGAAACTGTTTTACTACTCTACTCATAAAAGTATATGAAAGTAGGGAAAAAAATCCATCTGCTTGGCTTCCCCTCTGACCATTGAAACAATTTGTCTCCTAAACCCTGTTAAGAGAGAGAAAGCAAGGCCACACTGGTGAGACCACACCTCAAGTGCTGTGTCTAATTCTGGATCCCTCGCCCCAAGAAAGAGACTGAGGGGCTGGAGTGTGTTCAGGGAAGGGTAGTGGAGCTAGGGAAGGGTCTAGAGAGTCCTGTAATGAATTGCTGAAGGAGCTGGGGGGCTCAGCCTGGAGAAAAGGCGGCTCAGGAGTGACCTTACCATTCTACAACTACCTTGAAGGAGCTGTACCTGAAAGAAGCTGGGGCTCGGCCTCTTCTCCCAGGTAACAAGTGACAGGACAAGAGGACATGGCCTCAAGCTGTGCCATGGGAGGCTCAGGTTGGACACCAAGAAGAATTTCTTCACTGAAAGGGTGGTTAAGCATTGGAACAGGCTGCCCAGGGAGGTGGTGCAGTCACCATCTGTTCTAGCAACGACTGGACATGGCACCCAGTGCTCTGGTTTAGCTGGCATGCTGGTGTTCAGCCAAAGGTGGGACTGGATCATCTTGGAGGTCTTTTCCAACCTAAATGATTCTGTGATTCTGGGGGAGATGTACACAGACTCCCATTACCTCTGGATAAATTAGGGGGCACACTGTACAGTGTGGAGTGTAATACATCAGTTGTTCTCTACTGTGACAGTGTTCTTGGAGTCTAACTGTGCCTCTAGTTCATGGGAATTAATAAATGTGTCTTTGATGATTTATTTCAACACAAATTACTTCCCAGTGTAAGCACAGCAGAATTCAGCTCCGGGCTGGATACTCAGAACCTTAGCAAATACCAGCTTCTAAAAGCTTCAGTAAAACCTACTTGGGATTCCATCAGACTCAAGTGCCCATGTCAGTCATTGTCAATTATTCTATCTATAAGGACATGTCACATACACAAAAGACACAATTCCGACAGTATGACTGCCCTAAAATGATAACTTTAGCATAATGCACTTGACAGGGAAAAAGCAGTAATAGCCATTTTGGGGACAAAAGAAAAATACAATGGATCTGATGACTAAGTGTTCCGGTCCCCAATGTAAAAGTAAAGTAGATCCCTGTCGTATTTAACTTGATTCCTTTGAATTAAACACTTCCATTAAAGTCTCCCACAGTAGCTTTAATATTTAATTATGTATTCCACCAAAGGAAAGAACAAAATCCTTGCAAAGGGGTTTTTTTTTGGGTTTTTTTCTGCATGTGAAATATTTATCAGCATATCTCTTTGGACAAGTATTTTTATCCCCCAGGCAGGGAAAAAAACTTCCACGTTCAAATCGGTTTCAAAACATTTTATTTTACAGCTTGAAAGTTTTCTATACTTCAGCACCTCATGCCGTGACTTTGTTATTTCACTTGTTAATGAATGGTAATTAAATCTCTTTTGGCTGAAAAGGTTGGAGGGCTCCTGCTGTATTACAAAAACAATTTCTGAAAGTTACAAAAATGCCCAAGTGTTTAGAAATTAAAGTATAAAGTTTGCCATGTTTTGAGTCCAAGTTTTAATCGCTTGGAAGGATTTGTGTGGGAGAACAGCACGTCCCACTGAGTGTGCACAGTCCCCCCAAATGAACAGACATAATTATGTCACTTTGTATCTACCAGAGTAAACACAATCATGCTCTTAATAATGTACATTGTGGCCACAAACTTCCTTGATCTTACTAACAACTGTAGCAAACACTGCATAAACCCTATTATACGCTACCTACACAGAGAACTGCTACATATGTACATCTAAGTAAAGACTTGTTAATTTTGCATTTGCTCAGCGGGGCTTGAAACACCAGCCTATTAATTTTTCTTCTTTTCTATATTCTCATTTCTTGCAGGTGCTTTAAGTCAGAAGATAAATGGAATGAGTGCTTACAACTGAGGTAGGTAAAAGAAATAACTACATATTAAGGCATTTTGTGGTGTTACAGTGCTAAATAGAGACACACTATTGAAGAAGAAATATCTTCACTATCCATTTATATCTGTGCAGGCTTCAAATGGGCAGATTTGGTACACGATTTGTAACTAGAACTACGTTAATTACACTATGAAATGTACAAAATATAAATGCAATATAAAATGCAATATAAAATGTAATTCCAGTGTAAAAATGTGTTTTATTATATACAATATACAAAATTTTCCTGAAGGTGAGACAGTGATTTCAGTAGATTCTGAATCTTTTTTTAAAAGTACAGTTTCTCAAACAAGAAACTGGGAACAGGAATGCAAGTATATCAGTGCATTCCTAGACTGCAATTTTGGGAATGGATCTGCTCAAAGGAAGGCTACCTACGTTGAAGTGAGGCTCATCAGTCTTGAGGGGTGGTAATTTCATCTTCATATCAATGCTGGATCGCTCCTTCTCCCTTTAAATAGAAACAAAGAAACAGAAAATTCATATATCATTCTGCAGCCCAGAGATGTTTACAAACTAAGGAAATCTGTGTCTTCCACAGTTTCTTTGATGCAACCACGTATCAAGAGATGATTTTAAAAGTGTTGATTAAAGCCTGTTAGGCTAAGCCTCCAATACTAGGTGTCTGTTTGGATCTAATTACAAGACTACTGATGGAGTTTGGAATTATTGAAATTAGAAATAAATGAGCTTTCTTTGTGCTACTCCCTAAAATGGTCAGAGCACCTCATTAAAGCAGGTATGTACATGAGCTCCATGACTTCAGATTTCTAATCACCATCCTGTTCTAGCTGGAATACGCCTGTTTTCAAACAAACAGCTACATTCATCAAAGGCACAATGGGGAGATTTATTTTCCTTTGGTGAATTTTAATGACTATATAGTGCTATCTGTCTTCACATTTTAACAAAGTGCCAGTGATAATATCCCTGTCTGTGACATTTGCAGAAAACTAACAGTGTGCTGTAGGTGCACTGACAGCCCCAGGGAGCTGCTCCATCTGAGAATCCAGGAGGTCTTGAATTTGATGGCCTTAAGAAGAGGGAATGAGGGTTAGCTGGTTCCACTCTTGTAAGGCTGGGGAGGTAAGCACAGCACTAGAAAGATGAAGGGCAATATTCCAAACACACTGTGATATACCCGGATGCTTCAGAAAGAGGTCCTGAGATACTTAAGATTAACCAAGTGGAGCTTTATGAAGTTCTAGTTTATCATAACACCAAAAGTTTCAAGGCTTTACAAAGGAGGTCAATACCATTATTTTATTTCACAGTCACTGAGATTGAGACACAAACGTGAGTGCAACCAGACCTTTACAAAATCTAGCCTTGACACATGAGTATCTTTGCTCAGTCCCCACTAAGGGGAAAGAAAACACTTGCTGGAATTACTACTTTTCTATCTGCCCCTAGATAACTGTCAGGATATGAGGAAGTTCGGAGAAACCATGTAGGATGTCTAGTTATGCATCCTTTTTCCAATTTTGACCCATATAGAGGTAGGAGAATAGCCAAAGATGGCACAGATGAATTTATCAATGAAAACCATTTCTAACTGCTTTTAATTGTATCAATGTAGCACTAATGGATATGCCAGCTGACAGCAGTAAAAACTAACATTCTGTATTTAGATGGCTCATCCCATCTCACTGTTGGGCTTCCAAGTTTGGGGAGAGAAAATGATCCAGAATCCATGCTCATTCTTTCCTCATGCTCCCATGGAGACAACCAACAGATGTTCTCATCAGTATGGAAAATTCTATGCAACTGAACACTATAATATATTATACAGAATTAATGTGCAACCAGCCACGTGCAAAAGCTCCCAGTCACTACTGACAGTACAGTTATTTATATATATAGGACTGCTGGATTAGGTCTCTGGTGGGGATTTAAGCTTCATATTTTCTCACAAATCCTTATCAAGATCAAAACAGGATCCTGGTGCTAGAAGCAACTAAGAAAATAGTGATGCAGAAAGGGTTCAAGAAGCTGAAGTTTAGAATAGGAAGATACAGAAAAAGAATGGCTGTGACAACTGGGAAAGGCAGCATTGAGAATCAGAGAGCTGAAAACGAGGACTTCAAATTCACAACCAAAATCTTAAATGTTAAATTTTCATTTTCAACACAAAACAACGCTAAACTCTGGCTGTCACTCATATTCCTTCAGCATCACATGCTAAGCTGCATTTATTCAGTACCAAGATGTTAAATCACAACTCAAAGCTATCTTGTGCAAATCAATAAAAGCTTTAGATGATAATTTTGTGTAAGGTTATCTGAGAGTATTTATTCTCTTTCCTAGAGAGTCAATAATGTTGTTAATGCTATTGTCCTGACAGGATCTTCTTTTTATTAGCAAAACCAGCTACATTTATTTCACACATGTTGTTAACATTAGCCAGCAAGACAGAGATCAAGTCAGTGGTTTTCTGTCACTGGGATGTAGAGAAGTCTGAGATTGTACAAATCAAATGGCCCTGGCTCTTTGGCCGGCATCCACACAGCAGGCAGTGCCTGTCCAGCCCTGCCTGAGGCAGGAATGGTGTGGAATGGCTGTATGGCAGGGAAGAGGACTCCTTGGGGAAGAACTTGGCGGCACAACAGGTTCTCTTTATTGCAGCCAGCCAGCAATGTGTCTTGCACAATTGGCAGGTTGGAGAAGGAGGGCTGCACGAGGTTGTTTCCTTTGCCAACACAAAGCACAGCCTAGAGACTTCAGGAACTGCAGTTACCCAGGACTGACATGCCCTGTTAGGCCTCTGTGTCCTTCAAAGCAGGACACAGTCCAACAGGCTTGAGTGGGGTACAAAGCAATGAGGGGCAGAAGAGAGCAAAGCCCAGCACCACAAGACAAGAGAAGAGCAAGCCAGGGCTGGCAGCGCATTGATGGTGCTTTCTGAGGTGGGCAATGAGATGATGCCATCCTGCAGAGCACCACTAACAGTATATGAATGAACTTCCAAAACACAGATGCCACAAAGACACCAATGCCCATTGGACTACAGCCATGCTTGCACAAAAGAACAATTTGACAAGCTGCCCCAGGGGCAGATATCTATCCTGAACAGATAAACAGTGTATCCAGCACTAAATTACTTGGAATATGAAATTCCTTTCACTGTATAACATGCCACACTTCAGCCACTATCGACTCACACAGTATTTTTTGTTTTACTTTAAAGCAATTATGTCCTTAACAAGTGGAGTTTTTATGACAGGAATTAATTCTAGGTGAGATATAACAACAAAATGTGGGTGAATTTCTCCTCTTCTGATGAACAAAGAGACATGATGCCAGAGTCCAAAATGAAAACATCCAATCTACTGTGAAGGAGACATTTAGCTGCTGGAAATGGATTATCAGGCATTTTGGTAGCCTCACATATTGATCCTAAAGCTCCAGAAAGGCCATCAGCACTGCACAATTGTTGCTAATTTCAAACATTAAGGTAACATTATGCAATTTGCAGATGGACAAAAGTCACTGTTTATCACTGATTATTTTGCTAAATTAGTCATCAAGTCATTTGCTGTCTGAAATGAGATTAAGGAAGAAATGATAGAGGCAACTTCGAATTATATTCAGCAACTGGAGAGAACTGTAGAGAGCTTTAGTGTGTGAGGAAGGCACAGGCTGAGGATGGAAATGAGTGGAAGGACAAAAGGCTTTCTGTGTACATAGAAACTCTTGGTAACAAATCACACCACCTGACTGCAGAAATCTAAGGAATTTCTCTTTAAAAGTAAAGCCCACCCTCAGCACCCTCAGCAAGTTTTCAGATGACAACAAGCTAAATGGGGCAGTAGACTCACCTGAAGGACAGGATGCCATCCACAGGGACCTGAATAAGCTCAAGAACTGGGCCCTTGGGAATCTCATGAGGTTCCATGAGACCAAGTGCCAAGTGCTGCACCTGAGTCAGGGCAATCCCTGGCATCAATCCAGGCTGGGGGATGAACAGATGGAGAGCAGCCCTGCCCAGAAGGATTTGGGGGTGCTGGTGGGTGACAGGCTGGACATGACCCAGCCATGGGCACTCCCAGCCCAGAAATCCTGTCGCAATAGGACAAGGCATAAGGGTTTTTAACTGAAGGAGGGTAGTTTTACACTAGATATAAGAAGGAAATTTTCTCTTATGAGGGGGGTGAAACACTGACCCAAGTTGCCCAGAGAGGTGGTAGATGCCCCATCCTTGGGTACATTCAAGGCCAGGTTGGATGGGGCTCTGAGCAACCTCATCTGGTTAAAGACGTCCCTGCTCACTGCAGGGGGGTTGGACTAGATGGCCTTTAAAGGTCCCTTCCAACCCAAACTGTTCTGTAATTCTATGCTTTGATGTCAGAGACCCGACACCAATCTGTGTTGCCTGGGCTCCATCTCATGGGTATGAATAATTTAACTGGACTGAAGAACATGTTCAGCAACATCTGATGGATATCCTTGTCCCAGACATAGATCATGGTAAATCCAGACCAGACTGAAGTAACATGAAGGATAACATTCAGGAAAATTAGGCAACAAAACTGTATCACCCCAGTCAAATTTGGCCACATTCTAATCAAAAGGGTCTAAAACAAAAATCTAGCTTATGCAGAAAGTTGTGTAGATAAAACTGTTGATTTCCCATACTTCTTCTGCTGCTCCTTGCGTTTCTGAGCCAGATATTTCTTTTTCATTTCCAGAAGCTCATTGTTAAGTCTTTCGATTTCATGTTTGTATTCTTTGCTCTGTGTTTCACACATATTCAGTTCTGAGGACAAAACCTAATAAACAAAACACAAATAGCAGAAACAGATGATGCTTCACTTACATGAGCACTTTTATAAGCACTTTCTCCTTTTATATTTGGTGATGTAAGACATGATCATTTTCTACCACAACTCTTTTTCCATCATGATGTTTCATTTGATCTCACCTCTTTTCACCTAAAAACAACTTACAAAATAAAGGTTATGCCATTTAACCATAATAAAACATATAAAATATGCTCCAAGCTTTATGGGAATGGTATATATACATTAGCTCTTAATTTCTGGGACATAAAGTTGGGTAAAAATCCAAAATTAAGGTCTTAATAAATCAGGGATTTATTTGATAATAATGGGGTTTATTCATAGGGATCCACTGCTAAGTGGAGTAATTCAATCCACACTGGCAAAGTAATACCAGGCACTGTAAATATGGATACAAAACCACGTGAATCAGTATTGTCATGTGAATCAGTAAAATTTTTAAAAGGAGGAGCATGCACAGTACACCTTCTTTCTTTCAAAAGGATAATAGCTTGACCTGGCACCCCAAATGGCACGCACACCATCGTGCTCCTGCGTGCTGTGCCTGAAATGCAAAGTAGCAATTGACTTCATTAAGGACAAATAAGGACCGTATGGAGAACTTCAAATCACATTCAGTTTAGCTAAACTTTGGCTTCTATTTTACATTTTCTACATTGTTTCTCTTCTCCACAGAAAGCTAAGATTTGCATAACAGCCTCTTTGTTTCCTAAGGGCCCATCTGCTCCTGCATTTTTTTCCTCATGGTTAGTATAGACGTGATTATGATGCAGTGAACAGGAGATGATGACTTCAACAGAGAGAGGAGCTGTAGAAGTAGATGAACTCCTGGGGAGACTGATTTCATGCAGGCAAGAATAAGAGAAGATCAGCTTATTCATAGAATATCACAGAATTCTATCAAAGAATCGCCTTTTCATATTATGCTTTTAAAATTTTCTACAGGATTCTTTCAGAAGCAGGAACCCCTCCCTTCTACTGACAAGGGGATAGAAAAAGTTCCTCTTGTCATCTCCATAAAATCTGCAAATTTAAACATATGTGTATGCATGGCAAGAGAAGTAACAGCAACTTCAGACTGGATTCTCAATATATTCCCATTAGTTTGCTTAAAAGAAAACAAAATGGCTTTGATTTGCTTCTTTAAAATATTATTAAAAGTTTAAGATAAAGGAGAATAAGCTGAATGAAAAGCTGGCAGTATCCCAGAATGCCCATGCAAAAAACATATTTACAGCTTTGTCCTGCACACTCATGGTGTTATAAGACTTTTCCTCTATTTTAAGGAAAAAAAAGTAGCATAACGTGCAAAAAAAAGTTCATCTGCTGCTCTTGGTTGTCCCTTGAGGAGATGATGCAGGGTTAACCTTGTTTTCCTGGCCTAATATACTAGGGCAGGTACGGTGTTCATGGAAGATCTCCCTGCAGCCCCCGTGCCAGGCTGCCAGCCCCTCTCCCAGGGACAGTGGGCACCTCTTACTTTGATCTGCTTCGTCTTCTCCCGGAGAATGTTCCGGTACTGCTGCAACTGCTCCGCGGCTTCGGGGCCAGGCTGCCGGGCCAGCACGTGCCTCAGTTCCACATACAGCTTCTCCTTTTCCTAAGGAAAAGGCAAGAGCAAAACTTACTAAACTCCTACGGCAGCAGCACAGCCTGTGAGGAAACCAACCTCATTGAAAATTGCAACTCAGTCAGGAAGGTATTTGGAGAAACAAATCTGCCTGTGTGTCAGGCTTTCCTCACTAGCCATAAGGTATTTAAAGTTGTTGTGATAGCAGTGGGAGAGCTCATTAAGAGAAACATCCAGCTACTTCAAACCACGAATGAAATGCTCTTAAACACCATCGCCAGTGAGCACGCTCTACCTCAGCAGTTAGTGGAAGAGTATCCAGGGCTGGGAAATGATTCACTAGAAACCATGCTTATTGCAATCTTTTTTCTTATGAGTCATATTGCCTTAGAATTAAGGATCACAGCTGCACCCAACAGGTTGTGAGCTGGCTATAGAAATGTCAGCAAAGGACTGTACAAAAGAGTAACTTCTTCCAAAGAAAATTCTGCAAAGCACATGTACACACGCACAGAGATTCATCTGTTTATAACCTTTCAGTTGAACTGCAGGGGCTCTGGGAAAGGGAAAGAAATTATAAACAGCAACAATTATGATTAGCACAATTACCAAGTAACTTTTCTTTGTCATGTGTCTCGTCTTCATGTTGGAACAGTAATGCTGTGGGAGTTGGATATTGCTATGCCTGAAAAGAAACCACACCATGGACCCACTTACAGCTTCCGTATTGAAATTCTGCTTTCAGCTGTCTTTTGAGAGTGTACTTGTTTTTAGTCTGAGGAACAATGCTCTGAAAAAAGCCACCATCATAGTTTTGCACATTACCATAGTTTTAGTATCTACCCTGAAAAACTAAAAACATTAAATAATATTGTTTAGTAAAATCACATCCTTTTCTGATACATGAAAAACTGGAATTAAAAAGAGTCTAGCAGACAAAGGATTTAACTGAGGAAGACAAAAATGCCAAGAAGGAGGTAGGATAGGAGGTTATTTACACTGGATTGACAAAATCCCTTTTAGCTGTCTTTTTTATAAGCTCTCTCTTCAACTCTTACCACAGAATTCTGTTGACGTGGGAAGTGGTGCCATCACATCATCTAGAATTGCTACATTTGGTCTTTCTCACTGATTGCACCAGGATTTTCAGAAGTGGTTTGCTATTTTGAAGATGTAAAATTTTAGGTGTCCAGTCTTCAAGAGCATAAGGAGTCTGGAGTTTTTAGACCACATGATTTTCTGAAAACAATGCACTACAGTGGTCACTAGTTGGGACCCCAAAATGGAATCACTTCAAGTCGTACATTACTTTTGCAAGCACTGTCCTTAAATTCTGCAGGTTACTGAGGAAGAGTTCCTTATAAATGAAATTGTTCACAGATCATCTCTAGAAAAATCAAAACCTCCTGAGACTCAGACTGATGTTTGCATAGTGGCAAAAACAAAACTGATAATTCATTCTGAGTAGAGAGTTATTATACCACTACATAGTGATACGTCCACTACCAGCTTTTCTTTCTGAGGAAGTAAGATTTTGCTGCAAGGTCAAAACAACAGCAAAAGAAAAATCCACCTTGTCAAAATCTGGCCAGTCAGTATTAACATTTCAACCCTGAATGTATCATTTATTTGTATTCTGGAGTACTGTAATGGTAATTTGGGTAAAGATGGGGCAATTGATGGATTGAAGGTCTTAAGTGCAATTGTTTTCCAATTTTTTTTCTCTCCCTACCCTCTACAACAGCCAATCAAGCTCTTCAAACATTGTGCAGTGGTGTGTATAATAACCTCATTTAGAGACAAAGCGTGCAATTCTAAGGAGAATCCATTTTATGCAACAGAGACTCATTAGGTGTCCAATGTATATTGTATCCATAATCCAACAGAGGCAGAACCAGATGTCTTATAATGCATATCCTGTCCTTCCTTGCTGAGAACTGTCCACCTCTTTTACATCTAGTCAATTAATTTGTCACTGGGCTAGAAGCACCATATGTCAGCAAAACATTAAAACAAAGCCCTGGGTACTTCTTTCCTCCTCAGCAAAAGCCAAGTCAATCCATTATGACTGGGTTTCCTTGGCTTGTCCCAAACTGCCTCCCTTCACATCTCCCTCCATCTCATGCCAGGCTGCCATCACAACGCACACCTCGCTGCGGTTCAGAAGTTTTGACATCAAGGAACTTAAGAGTCACAAGCACACTGCGAGGCACAACTCTTCTTCTTGAGGTGAAGGAAGATCCAGAAAATCTCTGTAAATCCATGCTGTTAAGCCTTCACTGGTAAGAGTAATATACTTGTGTTCAGATCGGGTCTAGGCCAGTAACAAAGCTTTTTATAGGATCGTTCTACAGTGAAATTCCCATGGAATTCAGCAGATGTTTGACTGTAGGCCTGAGCCTGTAACATCAACAAGCTTCACTGGTTTATGACATAAACTAAGCCAAGACAATGGCACATTCATTTTGTGCCTGTAGGGCACGCTGGGACACTCAGCCTGAGGATTACATTTAAATTTCAGGCATTCCGAAGAGAATTTCAGCACCTCTGTGAATATCTGCTGTAAAAATTCTGCAAATAAAATTGCACATTATTTTTAGAACAACCCTTCCTGTCTTAGATTTGTTTCCCAGGGGATCTCCGAGGAGCCCACAGATCTGTCTGTAGGCTCAGCCATGACAATAATTTTCTTTATTCCAAAGTCTCTCACCCATTAATTTGGAGGGGGAAGGTGGGGAAGTAAGTGGTGCTTTCCCCTAAATTTAACTAGGTGCTGTCTCAGCCATATTCTTTAGTTCTCCTGGCCTGCTTGTTCTACAAGACAACTGAGAAAAAATTATTTTCTTCTGCAGAAGACTGGCTAGCATTTGGCAAATTTCAGGATTAGGTGGTCACAAGTTGGCTCTGTCTACAGCAAGAAGAATCACTTTTGCCAGCAAAATCCTACTTCAGAAGAAGGTGCTGCTGGTGACCAGCACAGCCCCATTTGCTTTTTTCCCTGTGAGAAGGACCATCAGTACCATCAGACACATTCCCAAAGTGACAGCAAAGCATTCACAGCCTTGACAGGGAGTGGGAAGCATTCACCAGTGCCAGGCTGGGATAGAGCAATGCACCTGGAATTAGCTCTAAAGATGTGACCCCACTTTGTGTCATCCTGTCCCTCACCATGACACCAGGAAATGGCACATCTGGTTAGTTAGCACAGGGTTTTATTCTGAACCAGAGAAGACGGATGACCATAAATTTAATGAAGATGTATTCACAGCACAAATAGGCCCTGTAGTGCCAGCTTCCTCATTTTTATCAGCTTGTCTTTCTAAATAGATAATTCAACAAATTTACCTGGCATAGCAGCACCCCAAGACCCACAAAAATCCTACTGTGCACCAAAAGCTTTCTATCACACAAATTACTAAAAAAAAACCCACAAAAAAATACAAAAGCCTTTGCATCAGAGTAAATTTAATTTATGTCAGTTCCTCTCGCCAGCAACTAAGCTAAAGAAAATGCCCAACAAAATAAAGATGTAGTGCAAAAGTGTGCAATGTAGGGTATGGCAGCAGCCCATAAAACATTCAACCTCGACAAAAATCCTTCTTTTAATTAGTGGTGGAGAAGGCAATATAGTAACCATGCAAGCACTCCACAGTTCCTCATGGCTTTGGTGGGGATAACAAGTCACTCAGCGTGCCACAGGGGGTTTCTTGTTTATTGGCACTATAACCAAAATGTCAGTGCTGTGCTGAACTCCAGAGGCATTTTGTTTATGGTGCCATGCAGCAGCAGAGCATCCTTAGGGGTTGTGACTCCTCTTCATAAGTGTTAAACAGGACATGGAAATCTGGATTAAATGCATACACAGACACGCACATCTAGTCATAGTCATTTAGGCTGTATAAGCCCTGTATTTATTTGTTGTTGTGTATACCTAGTAATAGCTGCTGGCTCAGGATATCTATCTTTAAAAGTTTTATGAGGTAAAGAAAAAAAAATTAGCATATGGTGACCTTCACAAATTTTATAATAACAGAAGGAAGTTGCCTCCAGCACTAGGAGAAATGTGCAGTATGAATTTCCTCTATAAACACTTTCCAAAAGCTCCTGCTCTTTCTTGTCTATTCCACATCCATCAGCAAACACCTTTGCAAGGATGCAGTTCCTTAGAACAGCTCCTATTTTCATCATCACCTAGACACTTCTTTAACTGTCGAATGTGAGGTTTTTAATTGGATAAATTAATTACGTTTGAAACAGGACACCGAGGCCCTTTCAAAGTGTGGCAACACTAACACTGCCTTAGGTGTTTTGGGGTTTCCTGTAAAAACCACCAGCTTGAAGGAAAGGCTGGGATAATCCCCTCTTTGGTGAAATCTGCACCACTCAAACCTGTCTTGTAACTTATTCCTCCAGTTGATAATAGTGCTTCTCAAGAGCAAATGTTTCCTTTGGCACAGAGCAAACCACACCAAATTGACTGGCATTTCCAAAACAGCTTGATGAGAGAGGAAAAAACCACTTTGGAGCACCTTGTAAGGTCTTCACCCTTGACCATTTTTTGCAACAGCAAGAGTTGAATGCTGCAGTATCACCATCTTCAGGGAACAACAAAGTATGAGCATTTACACCTGAAGTGCAACTGCAACTTATTTTTATTATTGTTGCTAGGAACTGTTACTGTCTGATCTTTCCTAATAAGGGTGTAAGAAAAGTATTTTTTCCCCAATGAACAAACAAATAATTTACATATACTCCTCTCCTTTCAACTTCTGAACTCTGAGACACAAGGTTAACAATCTATCCAAAGAAAATAGTATGGAAGTATCTTGCTGAAATAACAGCTGCAATTCCGTTTTTAGTCTTGACTTTACACAAGAGTTTATAAAATCATTAATAAGAATAGCTAGTTTAATCAGTGTTTCTATTTTACATTGCAGAAGATTATCAATTAATTATCTTCTGTTCTATATGTGTGAGCAGAAACACACACACATACACAAGAAAGTGAGCTGTTCCTTGAGGGTGAGAATTACCCCTGGCATGACATGGATTGATGTAAATATTCCAGCTCTTTTCACAGTGCCTGCAGCTTGACAGTTGGGCTGAAGAGAGCTCTAAACAAACCTTTGTTTTGCTTTCTAGTAGCAGTTTGTCTTAAAGTGACCTGGAGGAGATTTAGAGGTTGATACAAATCTTATCAACAAGGTTTCTATATGTTCTAAGTGAACAAG
Source organism: Rhipidura dahli (assembly GCA_013399225.1). Lineage (NCBI taxonomy): Eukaryota > Metazoa > Chordata > Aves > Passeriformes > Rhipiduridae > Rhipidura > Rhipidura dahli. The sequence continues at coordinate 775,554 of VXAC01005025.1, read as the reverse complement.
TCTATGAAGCAAAAGATGGAGAAGTTTTTACTGTATCATAATTACTTTATAGAGTTTCAGGAAAAAAAAATTAACTCTCTTCTTCAGTTCTAGACTAGTTGACTTAAAACCTCTGTATTTTAATGTCAGAGTAACAGCATGTATTTCAGCTATTCAATAGCCATTTAGACTTTAAATATTTTAGATGAATCAAAGGAGAATTATCACAGCTCTGTTGATAATGATTAGCTGTTCCTACAGCTGACAGCTTGGGATGAGGATTCCCAGTAGACCTAGTTTCTGTTCTCACTTCAGACTAATCTGACAGATGACCTTCAAGGGTCAGAAAGATTGCAGAGCTCCTTCTAGAAATACCTGTTTTTAAGTTAGGCACCTACATCTCTTTAATCACCTGCTTGACTTAGATCTTTAGATTTCCCTGAAAGATGAGAGCACTTTGCTTCAAGTCCTTTGGTTTGCTACCTCTGAACAGCTGTCTCAAAGTCAAGGCACCATTTAAATCCACAGTACCTGTCTCACAAGGTAGTAAAGCCTACATACATCTTTTTGACAGGACAGCAGAGTTCCCCTGCATATGTCAAGTACCTCAGAGAAGAAAGACTAGTCTCCTGTTACACTTTGGCACCTATTAAGAAATAACAGTACATCTAAGAAACACATACAGCAATTCTGAAATCATGAATGTTTTAATGCATGGCTTCCTTCAGACTCACTGTAATTAGAGCTGAGCCTCTGCTATTCTTCCAGGAGTTCTATTTCAGCTCCCCGTGCTTGTTTCTTAAAATTCAAAGAAACAGAAACAGGACTACAGGAAGGGAAAAGACACTGAATCCTAATGTCTATGTAAAGACAGCTGCTGTCCCCAAGTGTGCCATCCCCTGTTAAAAATTACAGCTGTATCTACTTAGACAGGCATGGGAAGCCTTGAGCTCTGAGCCTCCAGGATGTAGAGCAAGTGGCTGACTGATGCACCCTTCTTGGCAGAGACTCTCCCTGCTGAGGTTCATGGCTCCTGTGCACTTGACAGCCCACATTTGCATGTCTCAAGAGAAGAGTGGAGAAATGGAGTTCTTTCCACACCTCTTTGTGTGCTCCTGTGTCCAGTTTTAAGCCAGCCTTCTAAAAAAACTCAACCAGCCACAGTGACTGTGCCTTCCTTCCTCTAACAGCTGTAAAACAGCCTTAGCAGCATCTTTCTGGATGTGTCCCCTCAACAACTGCACCATTTACAATAAGAATGAAAATAAGAGAACTGGAACAGAACAAATCTAGCCTGTTCCAGTAGAATGGCTTTTTTTTATTTGTGGGGTTTTACTCTTGTTGTAACTGTCATAAAAGATAATAATCCATCACTGAATGGGCTGCTGTTGATTGTCCATCTCTTGCTGCTGAGGGAAGAGCAGAACACCCCTTGTCTTGATGCAAGACCGCCTGCCAAAGAGTGAATACTAAAGATGTACATCTAGCTCTGGGCCACCCTACAGAATATGGGCTTGTGAATGTATTGCTACACTGCTGCTGCACTCCTCCAGTATTTCAGCTTCTCTAGCAGCTTCTGGATGGCTGACAGTCAGTATCGGATTGCTACAGCACTGCAAAGTCTGTGCGCTGCAATGTATTCAGTCAGCACAGGGAGTCATTTATTTTCCCTTAACAAGATAACTGGTTGATTAATATACTTTACCCTGGGGTGCACAGCAGATTTATTTTCTTCTCAGATACATGCTGAACACAGGAATGAGGAGTAAACAAGTTTGTTTTCAGTTATTTGTTATTTACATAACAATTACTGAACTTTTTATCCAAGTTTTATTCTAGCAAACTAATGGTGACGCTAAGGGCAATTCTGACTAAGAACTTTAGGACTGGGTCATTTTACAAAATATTTTCAGTCTAATGATACGACGTATCCATGCTCAGGATTCTGGGTTCAAACCAAACACAGTGCATTTGAATAAAACACCTTGGTGATCCCAGTTTCTGTTTTGCTGATGCAGATTACAGATGCCAGTGCTGTATATTAAAAGGGCAGGAGAGCGCTTTTAGGTTCTTATATGGCATCCTTGTTTCAGTATCTGAATGGTATTAAATCTTTATCATACACAAGCTGAAGAAGTGTTTCCAGCTAGGGCACTGATCCTCTTCTCATTCTACAAGAATTCTGGACACAAAGATTTAATACATGAATTGCTAAAGTTCACTCCTTGAAGACACACAGGAATAAAATTCAGTCTCCCAGTCCCCCAGGACCACCATGCTGATGGCTTGAGCTCCTTGTTCTTCAGAAATACCAGGCCTGGACTATAGCAGCAGGTTATAAGGGTGGGAGAAAACTCACAATAAGCCACAGTGTACTTGAAGACAAAAATCTCTTCAGGTATGCTAAACTTCATGGACTGGGAGTACATATATTAGAATGCAGGACACAAAACTACATCTGACATTCATCTGTAAAGGATAGCATTTGTGTAATTAAATCAGTCTTGCATGATGAGGAGGGATGACATCTGATGACCTGCTAGAGTTCTCTTTCAAGCTCAAACTCAAGTAAATACATCAATTATTTAAAAAAACTTATAAAACAGTTTAAGCATTCAAGTATATTTGCCACCTATAAACCCCAAGGGATTTTTACTCTGCCTGCAACTTCCTCAGCTTTGTAAATGATATCTGAATATTTCTGACCAAAACATCATTAGAAGAGCTAAAAATGTTGCAGATCTCCAGAAGTTATGTTCTCAAATAAACTTGCACCTTGCTTCTGTCCAAAACCATTTATCATGGGAAATCTGTTTAGTTTATGAGGGCAGTGGAGTTCCACAAAGAGTCAGTAAAAATTATCTCTTCCACTAAGAAAACTGTTCACCAAAACACAGTTTGATCACTAGGTAGTCTGCTTTGCTTCCCATTTCTCAGTGCCAGAAATATTTGCACTATTGTTATTGCAAAATTATTTGCTCACCCTAAAGAGCAGTCAATTTTCTTCACCTGGTGACATATAAGTGATCAGTGTACTTCCTACCCATTTTTTTTCAAAACCCTGTTTAAACAAACATACTAAAAAAAGAAGCTATTTTTCTGGGAAGACTTTATTCTCTTCTACTTGGATTGAAACATATGTGGGAGGAGGGAAAGAATCTAAATGTGTGTTTTTAAGAGCAGTTTATCATGCTGTAAATTTGTACAGCATAGAACATCTTCTAATTCTAGATGGACTGAGATTAGAAGGGCTAAAATAAACTAATGCACCAAGAAGTGCATTGGAAATATGCAGAAATAGAAATCACCTCCTTTCTGAGGAGAGCTAGGGCAAGAACTAAACATCCTTCAGATATCTATTAAATTATTAAAGGTTACACAAAACTTTCAGGTAGATATGTAGACTCTCAAAAGACCTTCACACAGATGACTCATACCTTTCATGTTTTTGAGATATGATTCCTTACTACCCCACCAAAGGATTGCATATGAGCCCTGGTAAATTGTACCAAGATTTAACACAACTGGCTCAATGTGTGGTTCTACCCTACTCACAGAAACCTCTGGCTACACAATCAATTTTTTAAAAAATAAATAATAAATTAATTGAGAAAAAATTATCAGTGTCAGAACAAAAGACACTAGAGATATTGTAATTGCATGGAAAAATCATGCCAGGCATAAAACCACTGAAAGACATTAATCCTTCAATTTAAAGCCAATATTAAAATACAAGACATCTCCACTTAGAGTCAAAACTAAAATCCTCACTCATAGCCCTAGTTTAGCAATGCACCTTTCAAACACAACAAAAGGAAAATAAAAGAATGGCACAAGAAGGAAAGAATCTAAAAGAATAGTCCTGAAGGATGACTTGATGCATTAGGTACCTCCATATGTCACTGCACTGGAGATTCCAGCTCAAGTAAGCTTCAAGGTATTGGACTGAAATTATTTTGATAGCACTAATTCAGCAGACTGTTATGCATCATAATATTGAGCTGGTAATGGCATATTTTTTTATCCATCACAAGTTAGAACTGGGTTTCAGCCAGAGTTCATGGACACACATAATTTTTTCATTTGGATAAATAACAGACCTTGTCTTTGGAGTCTAAATCAAAGCAATTCTTACAGTGTGCCTTTGACACATCAGCCTAATTCTGCACCACACTGGGGAAGTAAACTTTTTCTTTATGATTCATATCCAGCTGAAAGCCAAAAAGTAAATGTTAGGCCTGAGTCCTTACGGTATTTCTCATTTCTATATTTCAATACAAATCCCTTGAAATTCTGGTCACCAACACAGAACTGGAGTCATAAGCTCATACACCCCACGTGGTACTGGAGTACTGTTTTCTCTCTCTTGTTTCCTTAAGGTACATAGCAATGCTTACATTTTATAAGGGTAGGAGAGCACTTTTCTGCCTTTTTATTTTCACCCCACATGAGGAACCATTTGATCAGTGCTCCCAAACCAGGCAGATACCAGCCTGTCCTGCACTCCTGGACTGAATTTCCCAGCTATAAGACCTTACACTTGTCCTTGTTGAACTTCACTCTTTTAAAGCACTGTTGCTATTTCACTTCTCCTATCTCACAGTGGGCCAATACATTCCTTCTGTTTCTGCTTGTTGTTTACATACTTGAGGAGCTCTTTCTTGTGTTTTTTGACAACTCTGGCCAATTTCACTTCAGTTAGTGGTGCAATTCCTTTGTGCTGATATGTCTATGCCAGCTACTGCCTATGCAATTAGATGCAATTTTACTGGCAGGAAAGTCTTCTGCCATTCAAGAGCTGGTATAAGCTAAATCAGAAAAGTGACTTTTTTGCTGGTAGAAATGGGGCTTTTAAGCATAGAAAAGGCCTAGAACTCAATATACTCACCCCTTTAATTGAGGGCTGAGAGAACTGCTAGCTTGAGCTGCAAGATAGGGCATTAATCCAGTTCTTCCAGAGGAAGTCAAATCCTCCAGGAAACAGAGATAGAAAAGCACCAAGTCCTACTACACTATAAAAAGCTAAAAAGAAAAGTTTCCTTTTCATTTTTGGATGGAAAAATCCCTTCAAAAGGCTGACTTCATATATAAATGATAAAGGAGCAGTAAAGAAAGGATTGCATTTTGGCAGTGGATTTTGCAGTTCACCTGTAAGTTTCAGTGCATACAAAGCACTCTCCCAAACTACCTCTGCTGAAATCTCTCTAAAGACAAGATGACAGAGAAACAATAATGGGCAGGTCAAAAGAGACTTTTAGGGATTCTACAGTCATTAGTTTCCTGAAGTGAATTGCAGTTACTTTTTACGAAAATAGACAATTCTGCTAAAAAACCCCCAGCTCAGACTCTGTACCCTACATGTAACATGCAAGTAGGTTATACTCTCCAATCCAAGTAGAATCTACACTGGGGACCAAAAATAAATACCAAATTTGAGAGGGTGAAAGAAATCTCAGCCATTTTGAAGATGCAAAGGCAACATCTAAGATAAAACTCATCTGGGCCTTAAGAATACCAAAATAAAGGTAGGGAGAATATTCTCTTATTTTTTGTGATGAGAAATTCTTTTACTCAGCATTTGAGGACACATTTCTCTTATGTGGAAGCTACTTGAGCACTGTTAGAGCAGTGAAGAACTTCGCAGAAGCATGCCTGATGAAACTCCCAAGCTAGGTAAAAAATGATTTTCAGAAGCACTAGGCTCCCATAAACTGGGTTGAAAAAAAATTACACAAGATTTAAAAAAAATTATTTTATTTAATAA
>VXAC01005025.1:730794-769748 GCA_013399225.1 Rhipidura dahli | reverse complement strand
TGGAGCGGGGAATGCATAACAAATACAGGGAAGCAGATCCCTAAGTTCCTTCCTTTCTTGGGAGAAAACTTTGATTTCAACAGCCGCCATCCTGCATAAACCCACACAGCAACACACTTCTAAAGCAGATTTCTTTATGAAACTATAGTACCAGCTCTGAGAAATAAAGATGGTTATGTATATGTTCAGACACTATAGCAATGAGCACCTCAAACTGGATCGAACAGCTCTGTAACCAAGTTAGCACAAATAAAATAAAACATCTGCCTATTTTGAGTGTTTAGCTACTGAATTGAGTCATGTCTCTAATATATTTATTCACACACCACTATAAGAATGGAAATTATTTTATTTCCTTTTTACGTGATGTGAGGCATGCAAAAGCTAAGCAGCCTGCCCAAGGTCACAGAAAAAGTCTCTTGCTCTCCCCTCCCTGTATCTTACAATACCTGAAATGGAACTGTGCTAGAGACAGCAGCATCCCTTCTATTCCTCCTACTCTCTGTCACTGGGACAGTCAGTTCTCTGGAGGGATTGAAACTTAGCTCAAAAGCTGGCTCAGTGCAAGGACATGTGGGTGCTATCTGGCTGTAATCTCTGAGTCAGATACATGAGCTAATCATGCCTTTTGCCCTTGCACTCTTTGAACTATGAGCTCAAGACACAATCAGCACAGCATCACATCCTGACTGCCCAGTCCTGGGCTTTGATCGCTGGCAACTTAAAACAATAGCAATTAAATATATATATATATATATATGTACAGAAAAACAATGCTTTCATTACTACATGCAAGGCTTAAATAAGACACATTTGCCTTTGTCTCCGTGAACAAATAATCTAGGTTGCACTTTCTTTTACATTTATGAACAATCTTCTGAGATGACTGACAAAAGAGGTAACTGACATATAATGTGAATCTTTATGCTGTTCTCCATTCCAAGACATGCAGCTGAATAAAATTCTGCTCAGTCAGACATAAAATCAAATTAGAGGAGTTTGCTCTGAAGAGAAAGAACTAAATTTGAAACAAATAAAGCAGTGCATAATTCACTTTTAATAGGATAAGTTCCTAAAACCACACTAATCATAATCCTAACAAGGTAATACTTTCCACTGCGAGTTTACCACATCACTGCTCAGTACACAGCACAGCAGCAGAGCTTCAGGCACGTGAGGGATTTGCCCCACATGCAAAGTGAGAAACTGTATTTTTGCAGTCAGGATTTGAAGAGCACTCCTGTTTATTAATAATTATTCCTTATGACCTTACAAAATGTGTCGTTCATCCCACACACGTTCACAAAGACCTTCACTCATCAGTGAGATTTCCTGGATAGACAAAACCCTGCAATATTACTCAACAGTTTAGAAAAGAACCAAAAAAATGGTCTACCTTGACAGCACAAATTCAGAAGGAAGGTAATGACTCAGATATGAAAACTGGCTCTCCCTGAAGTAACATTTCCTATGTTTGGAAAAAACACCACTAGATTTTTATTGACCATAAGTATTCAAGACCTTGGGTTTGGATCTGATTTTTAGGACAGCATTTTTTCATCAGTACAGCAGCTCACAACTGTGAGAATGCCTGAATTAAAAGAGAAAGTATGACCACCTGCTTTGCAGCTACTCTTTAAAGTCGCATCTCAGGATGTCCACACTTATTTGGTATATGAGAGCTGATACCTTATAACCGAAGACGCTGTGGCTAAAGGAAAAAAATAAATCAGAAACAAGAAAATACTTTAATAATTTCTCTAACATAGGAAACCTTTTACAACTTTATTACAATGTTCAACTCTGAAAAGCTGTTCTAACAAAACCCAACATTCTGCATGTTGCATATTCACTATCTCTCAGCACATGTCTGATCCAAAAAATGTGCCCTGATGACAGGTTAAGAGAGATTTTTGCATGAGATTTTAGAGTCAGGCCGGGCTTTTCCCATATTGTCAGCAATCTAAATTTTTTGACTGAAACATAGCAAATCATTCTTTTAATCCCATAGCATGGATAGTAGCTTGCTTCTACATCTGCCTCAGTTTTAAAGAAATGAAATGTTTTAATGAAAAAGTTTTAATGAAAAAGCTAATAAAAAGGATATGACCAAATGCACATCAGGAGCAGTAAAGTAAGCAGATGCTTTTCTACATGGATCTATATACTGTGATCCTTACTTAGCAAAAATTTCCATTTATATATCCAGCTGAAACCTTGTTCCCTGCACTTTTTTTTAAAAGATCATTTACCAAAAAGTAAAACAAGAAGACAGAGCTACAGTGCATACAATACAAGTGGAATTATTTTTCCCTTATAAAAACATTATGGCTGTGCATGAGTATGAAGCAAGTTGAATAACCTACAAATCAAACTGCAGGCTGCTGACACTGGGCTCAACCTTTTCCTCACATGGGTTATTTCTAAACTCCAAAGGTGTTTTTAATACTCAGTATTCAACACATAAGGGGTTTTTTTACTCTATTTATTAATACACTTTAATGTGAAGGAATTTATGCTACATGATACGCACAGTAGACACAGATACTCACAAGTTTCACCCTAAACAAATATCCCATTTGCTAGCATGATGGTCACACACACAGGAAAAAAGATTATGTATGCCAAGCAAGACACTGAGATCATTTTAAAGCTAGTACATCCAGTGGGTGTATCATCTTGCCCTCTTTACAGGGCAAGACGTGAATGAAGATGACTGGGAGTGAGGAAGCATGACTTAAGTGAGCAAACATAACATGAGGAAAGCAGTCGTTCTCTGAGCTAATAAGTTTGTATCCCTCAGTCTGCAGTCTCCAACTTTGAATATGGGGGATGTTCTGGCAGGTGGGCACAGGCCAGTCATCAGCAATTCCCCCACTCCTGCAAATGAGCAGTGACTCAACTGAGCTGAGCTGACTTCCAGGACCATAATAAAAAGATACTGAATGCCTTTAAGTATGAGGGGGTTACCAGGATTCCAAAAAAAAAAAAAAAAAAGAACTCTCTCCACAAACAAATTACATTGAGAGAACATCATTTAAAATTTCCGAAATTGGAGCTAAATTACTGACGTTTCCCATAATTCTAAAGTTCAGTCAGGATCAAATCCTTCACTATCTTTCAAATACTTCACTTCAAAAACACTTCAAATCTTTCAAATTGCCCAGAAGGTGGTCTAGTGAAGCCACCCTCCTGGTGCGTGAAACTCAGCTCTTTCCAGAAAGCTGATGTTGCTGCTCTGTTCATTTCCTTCTGCTGGAAGTGTTCCTCAGGCTCATTCCTTCATCACAGCAGTTTGGAATTTGATAACTCAGTTTAGTAAGTTATTAGCGAGGGTTTTGTTTTGGTGAGTATCAGGGTGTGGTTTTACAAAAGAGATACAATCATCATACCAAGGAAAACCAGTCCAAAGAATAATAAAATGCCTTGTACCAGGTTATCCAGACTCAGCAGAAGCAGCTCTGCTAGTACACTTATTTGTGATCACTGTGCCAGGGAGCTATCCAGTGTCACATAGAGCCCTTCAAGGAAATGAGCCACAGGCTGTCCTCCATCTCTGGTTACCCCCTCACACCCACAGCCTGCTATGAAAGAGCCCTATTTCAGTCACTGTGGAGGACTCAAACACCGTGGAAAAACAGAAATGTTGATGTTAAATCCCTGAACACAATGTGCAGCATAGTATTTTTGGCCTTTACTATTATTTCTCCAAGGGAAACCTTCATTTCAGCATTGTTACGGAGAAAATTGGTGCCTGAATTAAGAACACAAAGGAACTCATTAGCAATTCTAGCTATAATAATTAGATTTTATGTAGCCAAACTCTGTCTTAAATCTGGAAAAATAATTAAAAAAAACATAGAGTTGCCATAGAAGGACCATTGCAGAGACAGAAGGATTATACCAATGGCTAGTACTGTAATGTAGGCTCAAATTTCAAAGCTACTATTTCAAAGATTTTCTTGGGCAGGCAACTTAATACCTCTATATCTGAGTTCTTCAGCTGAAAATAAAGATAATAGCAAAATGGAAGCATACTAAGGATAAAGCAAGATACTCAATAGAGACTATGTAAAATATAACAGAATTGGGTTTGTGCATGGGTAAAGCACAGTAAATTTGAAGCTATTTTTGCTCCATTTTAAGCTAAGTATTTCACTGACAGCATTTCAGTGCTATGCAACAAAGATCACATTTTTCCAAGCAGACGGATAATACACCATGCATTACATTCAAATGAAATTTCAGATCAATGTTTTCCTATGAAACAATAAATAGAGACTAACCCTGCCTTGATAAGATCTGCTGAGCTTCTTCTCAAGACAGAGGGAGATTCAGGTCACATTTTACTCTCCAGTGAGTGACACCAAACACAGGCATCAAGCCTATTAGGATATTTAAGACGTTAGAATCATACTGAGAGCTGGTAATCTGTAACTATCCCTACAGTCACCAGAGAGACCAGATTTACACCTCTGGTTAAAGCCCAAAGAGTCCTTCTCTGTTATGTTTGATAGCAACATTTGCACTACAGGAACACAGTCTGTCCTTCATTCTACAACATAAATCTTACTGTTATCACTGGGGTTAAGGGACATCTGATACAGCTAAAAAAAGATAAGCTATCACAAAAATTATTTTTTGGCAAAGTTCAGCACAAAAACCTTGAAATCAAACATGCCCCAGACAGCAGCATATCTAAATCACACAAACTCTTTAGGACTCCTTCTGCCAAAAGCCAAGCTAAGCAAATTGAATCAAACAGGAGTTTTCCTTCCTGTTCTGGTCATAACAGACTCATTTAAAATGACAAAGAAAAGCCTTTCAAAAAGTCTTAAGACTGACTTAAAGACTAATCTATGACATGAATAAACTAAAGCCAACCTTTAATTGTATTTCCCAGAGTTGACCAGGTATCGGTAACCAGAATATAAAAATCAACTAATGTGATGCTCTTTGTTCTCTTTCAGTGAGTCAGTGCTGCCATCTAAAGCTATCTAAAGGGCATGCAAAAGAAATTCAAAGTCCTGCATCTAAATACCATCCAGGAAGCACATGTCAGTAGACAGAGAATGCAGGGCAAGTCAAATACAGTAATGAGATGCAACAAAATAATGATGCTGCAGTACCTGAAGGAGAAATTCTTTCTCTATCACTTCACCTGTCTTGGTGATAAGTTGCTTCTGCAGTCTCTGTACTTTCAGAATCAGCTCAAAGGTAGTGGGGTCGCTGGCCTAGGAAAGAGCAAAGGAGTCTCAAAAATTATACATGAAAACAAGTTACTGTATCTTTTTTGAAAATGAAAACCATAATATCTGGGTGTTCAAAAGTAGCAAGTATAAAAGGGGGACTAGGGGAGGACACATTCAGATTGATTTTTTTTTTTTCAATTGCATGCATACAAGCAGTCCTAGAACTTAGTGAATCAATTTTAGCCACAACTAAAATGACAAATTGACACGTTTGTCCACTGACCAATGAAGAGCAGTGCAAGTACTTCCTGCTGTTCAAGAACTTCAAACACTTCCAACTTTGTTTCTAAGGAGAGGAAGATTTTGCTATTGAATGAAAGAAAGACTAACTGCAATTTACTTTTAAAGCAGGTGGAGAATTTAAGAGGAACAAATTCGGGGGCTACACCGATGAATTACTATGGGGTTCTAAAGTGTCCATACATGTGAAATTTCATTCTTCAGTGGAATTAAATGCTTAAAATGGTGACAGTGATTGCACTGTACTGTTGCCCTCTACCTACAAATATGTAGCCCATAAGACCAGAAGCTAGTAGATGTCTGTCTCTCTATCCCTTCCTTTTCATTCTTTCGGCACAGATTGAATCTGGAGAAAGCTCTAAGGAGCAAAGAAATAATTCTGTGATGAGTAGCCAGCAAAGCTTACTTTCCCAGTACTTTGTGTCTTCTTGTTGGATCTTTTAATGAAGGGCAAACTCTGACTACAGCTTTTCCTCACTCAGGGACTCATAACACTTCTATCTGGTTCTTCCTCTCTCATGTGGTGTCTCATAAGGATTAAACTCACACTGCAGTAAAGGATCCAATAAAGTCCTACTCTCTTACATTTGCTTGAGTTTATAAGGAACTTGGTATCCCATTGCTCTTAATCTTTTGTCTGATTTTATCTAAATTGACTAATCAATTCAAGCGTAACTAGGACACTAACAGAGATGCACACGCAGTGCTCAAAACACAACATCATTTGCTGAGAAACCAGGCTAAAAAGTAGACCAGTCCCCCCAATCCACTCAGTCCTTGATTTTTTTTTATATCGCTGCCCAAGCATGGTGCCAATTTATGACAACTGTAGTGATATGAGTGTGTTTGTTCATTAGGAATTGAACCAAAACCCCATCAGGATTATTTCACATGGATCTTGCCATCTGCTGGCCTTTCTGTGTTCCAAATACAAACCAGTAACCTAGAATGGAAAGACACAATTTCCCATTATCAGTCTCTTCATACATTCATCTTCCCATCACTGGATATTTTGACTGGCCTGATTTTTCTTTGTTACAAGGTAATGCTAGAAATTGTACCTACATGTGTTTAACCTAGTTCAGCATCCTGCATTCTATCTCCCTTCCATGAAAAAAGCTAATCACACCATGCAGCTTAAAGCTCAGCATGGAAAGATCAGAAATTCACTATCATGCTAGTAAGCACAGTAAAAAAAATCAGCTCTGCTTCTGCAGGGACTGAGCACATTATCACTCATTATTAGTGCAGCTAAGCAACCCAGGCTGGCATCAGATCAGAGATCCATGCAACAGAGGAATCTCAGATGGCACTGACTTACATAAAAAACATCCAGTGATGCCAACTGATGTTCATATATTTGGTCTATGCTTGATGGATTTTTTATTTTTCCTCTTCACTTGGCAGGTTCAAATTGTGTGAAAACTTAGATTTGCTGTTCATGTAAAGCAGCTGAACTCGCATTACCTGGAATGACTCTCTATGGGAGTCCACCACCATTTATGTGGAGGCCTCTTCCTTTTTTTCCTCAGATGTAATTTACCTTCTGACTTCATATCTGTCCATTCTCCAATCTACCTATTCTATGAGTCTTTCAATTACTGGCTTTCTTCCCATATACATCTCCCTAATTGGTGAGGGTAGGATTGTATCCTTCCCCTATCATCCTATTTCCCACTACCCATTTTAAGAATCACCCCCTTCCCAATTCACCTTAATTCATTCTTATACCCTTTGCCCTTGACTGTCTCTTTACAAATCCCCCTGCAATTTCTCATTGAGAAAGTGACACAAAAATAACACTGACTGCATTGTGCAAGGAAAGCATTCAGCAGATAAGGATTCCATTGGTACTATGGAAATTTCAGTCTGCCCAGTCCCTCCACATCATTTGCATAACAGAAAATAAAATAGGCTTTTGCTGGGTCACTGATTTGATAATAGGGGCATTGGGAACACAAAATGCTCACACATCACCTCTAATTTTCTCCATCTGTGAACTTGCAAGGGCTTCTGCAGTTCTTCTTCCAAAATTTTGCACCGAGTCTGTTCCCTTAACAGTTCCTTCTGCATGTGATTAAACTCCCATCTGAAGACCAGCATAAAATAAAAATTTAAAAAAAAATAAAAACAGACCAAAAACACTTCAGTGTGACCAAGGCACCACTGTGGACATTTACAAATCATTCTCCCATGCCCTATGGTGCACAGGAAGCCCTACATGGAAAGCAAAGAGTTACTTTGCCACTACAGCAATACTGTGGTGGCAAAACCTATCACACCAATACCACTAAACAGGTGGAACCATAAAATAACACACTTGGATCTTTTTACTTGCTTCATTTAGAATGGCTCAGAAAAGAGACTCCTGGGGAATCTACTCCACAGACTACTGGCTCTCACTCTTTACTTCTTACCATGTACATTAAGGCCAGCAGGACAGTTAGTTCATCAACCTACAAATCAGTTATCAGTTATGGGTCATATCCAGTTACTCCCGTGTCGAATCTAACAGCTTGTGTTTGAAAGGTTTTAAATCTACATGGCTCACACAATCCATTAAATAAAACACACTCTAGGACCTAATTATGATGGACAACATTCCTAAGAGAACTGCAGTTTGATTTCTTTTATTACATCTCCTCAAGGAATTTCAGAGGTGACTTGTTGCTGAATTTACAACTAATTGAGCACTACCAGGATTCTTTGACAACTAGGCTTTATGGTGGGGATAGGGGGTTGAGAGGTAGGAAAAAGAGGCACATTTTGCAGTGATCTGACCCTTATCACTTTAGTGATTGAATCCTCTAAATTCTCTGAGGTCAAAAGGGGATGGAAGATTTAGATCTGCCTCCTCCACCACTGAATCTTTTCCTACTAAGCTCAGAACTGCATGTAGCTCACTAGAGAGAAAAAGGCCTTTTTTTAACTGTAAGGTTGGACAAGGTTATGGAGAAGGAAAAAAACCTCACATTTCCAATTGGCAAATCGGGAAAGCTAATTAGCAGCACAAGTGATAAATGGAGTCTTTTCGACAGGCAGTTTTCATGATGGTTTTGGACTTCATTAAAGTATGAGATTGCTGCTGCAGTTAGCAAGAATTGATCCACCCATCATGGCATGCAGCACACTACACTTCAATACTGCCACTGAGTTTCAATACAGTAACAGACTTTCGGCTGAATGCATTTAGGCAGCAAGTTCAAATCCCATTCCTATCTGCAGTCAGTCGATGAAAACTGCAATTGCTAATGTTGTGTGCCCAGCTCTCCTTTCTGATTCACCAAATCAAACTGGCATAATTCCACTGGAGTCAATGGGACTGACCGTGGACTGAAGTTAATTTGTTCTGCTGAAAGCTACGGAATTATACTGATAAACTAAAGATCTCACCCAAAACTGTGGTAGCTATACAGAATTGGTACAATGGTTATCTGCTAAAAACATAACTGCCTCTCTTTACAGACCAAGACTGATTCTTAGAAAATGACCACGGTTTCCCATCAGGAAAGAATACATCTCAAATACAGGAAGGTAAACAAGAAAGGAAAAAATTAAGCCAGAGAAGGAGGAGATATACCAGGCTTGGGCTATTCAACTGCTGTTTTAAAGAAACACAACCTTCCATGAAAATGTAACTAAATCTTTCTCAGAGATTATGTCTGCATATAAATCTGGAAGGGTTTGTTATAAATATGTCAAGTGTCTCCCATACTCTGTGGATTGCTTAACCAAAAGGAGTTCCACTAATCTAGGCCTTGTACCACTGTACTACTAAGTAGCTCCCAGGACTGTGAACCTTTTCTGCTGCTGTCAGATTTATTCTGTAGGCAGTAACTCACAGTACAAGGGGAAATATGTGAAATGTTTCACCTTTGGTCAAGATGTCGTCTTTCCTCCTTTCTGTATTTAATTTTCCTAATTGCTGATAAATTGTTCTATGAATTTAATCCAATCTGTGTTTGAGGTCAAACCAAACAAACCCCTTCTGCAAGGTACAATGCTTGTTCATACAATTCTTCACTATGTATAAACCATATTTTCTGTCTCAAACACAAAATCATGGCTGCAGTCACTATGGAAATGTATTCCACTGTGTTTCCTACCTGAGCTCCTCCACATTGGCTGCACTCTTGCCAAGGATTCCCTTCTCGCGCCGAAGTTTTTTGATCTCCAGCTTGAGGATGCGCATGTCCTCCATCCTCTGCCGGTACTCGCTCTCCCCCCTGTTCAAGATGGCCTGCTGGATTTTTATCTTCTCATAGAGCAGAGCCACCTCGTCATTGCGACGGATAAGCTGGCTCCCCAGGGCGTGCCTCTCACAGAGCACCTGAGGGCACAGGGCAAGGCCATCAACTCAGTTACACTTCCTTCACACACCCCAGAGCACCATGACCATACTGGTAACAGTCAAAATCACGTACATTAAGAGGTTTCACTGTTATTAATTAAAGAAATATGGCAAGAACCTAATAATTTCCCCTATAAGGGTTCAATCACCTGAATAGTACAAACTACAGATTTCGCTCACTTCAGCATCTTAGCATTTTTGTTTTAATGATACTGTAAAGCTTTAGTAGTCCCACATTCACAGTAGCTAAGAATCATCTTAAAAATACACTGGACAAGTGAGGGAACAGAATGCAGGGGATTTGAAAACTCAGATTAGAGATTCCTACCTTGTCAAATTCCTTCTTCTGCTTCAGTCTCTCTGCATCAGCTTCAGCAATGATTTTTAGGAGTTTTTTCTCTTCTACCTCTTGATTTTCAATATAGGCTTTGGTTTCCATAGCCTCTTTTGTAATCTTAAGCAGTTCAGACTGATGGAGATAAAGAATATAGGTGAACTGTTAATTAATAACTTCCCCTTACATAAACCTACAATTAAGAATTAGGTAAAAATATCTCATACATTCTTTTAGCTTCCTGGGAGGTACATATTTCGTTAGTATTTCAGAACTAATCACCAAGACAAGCAAGCATGAAGACCCATAAAGAAATACTGTAAATACTATTTTAATGTAATTGTGTTATACGCAATAGAAATTTGAAAGGATTTTTATCTATGACAATGGTTCAAGTTGTAATTCAGGGATGCCTCGATTAATTTTTTTTTTTAAATTATACAGGTCATATTTAGAAATCTTTTCAATGGAGTTGTTATTTAGTCACTCTGGGATGTGAGAAAGAGCAGTTCACCTTGCTGAAAAGGGCAGCAATCTCTGCTGTATAATACACAGTAGCATCAACTCAAGAAAGGCTTCAAAATGCAATAAAAGATTTGGTGGCAACTAGGAAGGGAACAGCAAAATTTAAGAGCCATAACACTTTATTTAGTGGGTGTGTAAATGAGGAAGACTGTGAAAAGAGGAGCTGTCCCTAAGCAAAGGAGCAGCAATGCACTGCTACAGCAGCTGCACAGCACCAACACACTAACATTGGATCATTCTATCCCACTGTCACAAAATCTGTAATTCAAGGCATGTATATAGATAAAAACTAATAGGGTCTTCCTGGATTATTAGAAGCTTTTATCACTGCTAGGCAATTAGAGCCAAGGTGGAACTAGCTGACCACAGTTTATTTTCATAGATATGAAAACTTTCAAGCCTCAACACAAAGACTTTGCCACAGCTCTGACCCTTATAAAGGATGATGTTCAAGCTGCCTTTTGGGAACAAGCATCATCCAATGCTGAAAGAATGAGGCTGTGATGAAGGCTGCACCTGCAAAAACATCGATTTAAGACAGAAACAGTTCCATCATCATAATAAAATAGCTGGTTCCATTCTTATTTGCTTTAATAAAATTCTCATTTTCCCATATGTGCAAGACATAGCTCTCTTATTCAGTGTCAGATATTCATCAGAATTCATCAGCTGAATAAAAATACAAGTCACTTCATCCTGAAATGCAATCAGTGCTGTGCAAAAGCTGTCCACAAATGTAAAACAGCTCATGCGTTCGGCATTGCTGGATAATATTTTTTTTAATAGATCACAATTCTATGGTCTCCTTATGTCAGAAAAATATGAATTGTAAACAAGAAGTGGCATTAGATGTGGTCAGAAAACATTCATATAAACAAATCTCCTCACTGGAAGGCACTCAGTTAAAATAAATCTGAACTGCCTTGTATAGTAAGGAACATAAATACTTAAAGCCACAAAAGGACTTTCAGTTAGATTAAATACTCTAAGAACCACAGCACGAGGGTCTTTGCACATGAGGTAAGAGAAAAGGAAATGAATAAACACAGTCACTGTGCGAGCAGAAAAATGGCCATGTCTGAAACTGCTGTAAATCAGCACAGCTCACTTGAAGTTGGTTCAGGGAATCTGTAATAACTAAAGAACAGTCAGCAAGAAAGAATAACATATATGGGACCTATACCAATATCTCAAACCAAACTCAAACTAAATTCTTGTTTAGATTCTGAAATATTAGTGCGATACTTTTATTGGTATACTATACTAGAGGTGGGAGGAAAACAGGAGTTTTACAGGAGTTATAACTGAACACAGAACACTGAAATATCAAGTCAGATTTTACACTCAGATTTCTAGAAAAATGCTTACAAAAAATTATGCATCTACAAAATTATAACAGCTACAAAATTATACAAAGCACTTGACTTGCCAGAAGCTCAGGTCTCGAGGGGCATAGATTTTTTTCAATATTCAGATCCTTTGTTAAATAACTCTGACCTGCAGCCCTGTAAGAAAGCCAACTGAAGCCAAAAGACGGCACTGTACTGGCTTTAATAGAGCTTGGATTTACCATGATTACACATTTTTAAGGCCTTTATGCCATCTGAGGTAAGCATGTCTGTATAACCTCATTCCTATGAATCCCAGTCTTTTGTGATTTAGCACATTCTTTAAACTTATTTGCCAGGAACAGCTTTCTTCCTTCCTTCACATCAGTGCAAATAGGACAAATTGATGCCAGCTTGCAACACGAATAATTGGGTTCTTTTGTGGCTGTGACAGTCAGCTCCCTCTGAATTCTCTTCTGGTTTAGTACTCAGCAGTGACACTCAGGTAGGAGACCACAATGCCCTGAGGCAAGTCAGTAATGTCATGGCAGTGTACGGACAAACCTGCTGGTGAATAATTGAGTGGGTAAACCATACAGCAATCATGTTTGTCAAATAAATGGCAGACAGTTCTGGGGTGATGAGACAGAATTGGGGACTAGTTAAGGCAGAAAGCTGCACACAGGAAATGAGATGCTGTTTGACTTCTCCATCACTTATAGAACATCTCTCAGACAGATCAGGTACAAGAATACCAATTCATCACCCTTTTACGAAGTCCTATTGACGTCTTGTCATAACTGTAATGTGCTGAGAGAGGCTGAAAATTCAAGGAGTCATTGCAGCAAAGCAATAAACTGACAGAAGAAAACATTGTGAAAAGTGGCGGAGAACTTTAGTTTTTTGGGAGCGTTGTTTGCGTTTTTTCCTGGTATTGTTTGTTTTTTTCTAGTGCTTAGTGAAGACTAAAAACAAACTCCTGTGAACACAACTCCCTAAATCTTTTCAGAGTGCAGCAAATTGGGTTGAGATACCACCACAAACCTAATAGCTTATCTAAGGATGGGCTGCAGCCAGCACTAAGAAGAACCAGAGCTTCAAGCTCAGACTTCCTTTGATTTAAGACAGATTCTTGCTGCTTTATACCACAATATTAAAATAACTTTCTGTGCAGAGGGACCTACTAAAAGGCACTACCTAACTCCCAAAAGACTAATGCTTGCTAGTTACATAGAAATACAACATTGTGAAGTGCAATATAATGGGGTTTGCACTTAGAAACAGTAGAAAGAAAAAAGTTTTTTGAAAAGTTGAGTTATAAGAGTCTACATTAAAAAGTTTGCTAGAATCAGTCTATCCACAAAATCAACATTTCTGCAAGCAAAATAGAACTTCTTAGTAAAAAATGTTCAGTCACCAAGAGATTTAAAGCTTCCAACAGACAATTCAGGTCTCTTTTATTACTATTATTATTATAAGAAGAGATTAAATTTGTCAGATACATGGATTTCTGCAACTAGTATCTCTAAAGGATACTGAAATCTTCTGCTTCAATTACAGAATAGTTTATTAAAACACAGCAAAACAACTACCACAGGTCAGAACATAGTGCAGTCTGTGAAATCATGGAATTCATCCTTTGCAATAAAGTATATGTGTCAAGGGTCTTACTTTCAATGATTCTTTCTCATTCTCCGACTGCTCATGTTCCACGTGTGCTTTCTCAAGGGCTGCATCCTTTTCTTTGAGCTCCTCTTTCAGATGATCCAGCTGACGTGTGGCAGTCTTCAGCTTCATCTTCATTTCTGCTATCTCATCCTAATAGAACAGGAGGTGTGATTACAAAAAGGGCTAAAACAAGGGGTTGTTTGTGATGAGGAGTTCAGCCTGTTTAGATGTTGGGAAATGCAGCCACGGTGCATGAAAGTAGATCTGTTGTCCCTACTATAAGACATCATTTTTTAATCCAACAGAACCAAACAGTTTCATTAAATGACAATTTTTTGTTTATGCCAGCATGACATTGCAATAAAAAAACCTTTAAAAGATACAGTGACAAAAATAATGACCATCTATCATGAGTTTAATAAGCCATTTAATTTAAAGTGCTGGACACACTATACGAACTAGCAGTCAATCCAAATTATTAAAATTCTGATCATATCCATCTGTTTTCGTGCTTCTAATAATGTGCTTTTCCAATAAGGTTGGGCACAAATCTTTGGAGAGAAGCTGGTTTTGTGCAAGCAAACATAGCCCTAAGTAAGATCCCAAAATATGCTAGCTTGCACAGAGGTGCAAGGGGCAAAAGGGCATTTGAGAAGGCTCTGTCAGAATATTTAGCATATACTTTAAGCTCAAACAAAGAGCAAAAGGGCTGGAAGCACTGTAGAGAGATCAATCAGGTCAGCAGGAATACTTCTACTCACAGCACAAAGGTGCCTGCCTCTACAAAATTAAAATGCCAGCTCAGCACATGTTATGCCATGAAATAGAAGCTAACAGAGTCAATGCTTAGACAGACATGTTCTCCTGGATGTAATGAAAGCAGCTTTAGAGACTATTATTCCTCTGCTGGAACCTACCACCTCACAGAGAAGACATCATAATCTTTCATAGGAATACATCCTCTTCCAGTACCAAACCAGGGTAGCTTTTAAAGCTTTTTCAGCACTGTCCACCATGAGTGTGGATTCACTTGACTAATGAGGGATGTTTTCTTGCATGAAGTGCTTAATGCAGCTAACCAAGATCTTGAGTCATGGCAGTCTTCACCCAAACAGCACAAAGAAAGTACTCATTAGCAGTAATATGTCATTAGGCCCAACTGTTTGCATGTTCAGTCACTTTTGCAAAAGCAAAAGTTAATAAAAACTGTTTTTGCTACATAGCCGATAAATCTCTTTAGTGTTGTAAAAGAGATTTAGCAGAGACAGAGCCCAGACACACCCAAATACATTTTTAATTCTTTACTTAATGTAGAACAGTAAGAACATGCAATTTTGAAAACTGGTTTCCTAATTAACTTGCTTAAATAAATGAACTCCTAAAACCAAAAGAAACCTCCAGGATGAAAGCATCAGATATTTATATCATAATAATAGCCTGCCAGGATGCCTTTTCCATTTTACTGTCTTGATTATTATGCTACTCTGGAGACCACTGGCAAGGTGGGCATGAGATCATTTCACACTAAGCAATCCAAAAATACTTGTATCTCGCTTTATCTAAACAAGCTTGTGCAATTCTGCTTCCCAAAAGGAGAAAGAATTTACCATAAAGTTTAAAACAATGCTCTTTTTTTTTTTTGCTTTCATGGCTGGCTGACCTGTTACTGAACACTGAATAGCTATTTTTCTCATTGCTAAACATAACATTGCCTTGTCCAGAAGATCTTTTGGGGTCAGCTATTTTCTCACACAGGACTTGCTAAGAGTTTTGTAGTATGATAAGCAAGCTATTTAAGTCTAAGCACTGGCCTCTAATAACTGGAACTGTGAACAGCACAGTGTTACCACCATGCAACATTCCAAACCCATCAGCCAAAAGGCTGTTCCATTTTCTAACTCAGCACATAAATGCCCATTCTTTATAAATAACCAATTCTATGTTGTGTGTTTTAAAATAAAAATAACTAGGGAAAAAATCGGGATTGTGATTTTTAAACTTTATTTCTGAGAGATTGTTTGGGAGCAGCAAGAATCCCAACACTGCATCCACTGATGAGAGGCTGACTAAGGTCAAGTGAAGCATCCCACATAAATGGCAAAATGGTTCATTCCTCATAAAATTCAGCACACTGCTGGGTAGGAACTTTGACAGTTCATTCCCATCTGCTTCTCAAACAAAACACCTACCTATTCAAACCTAAGTATAAATTTGTAATTTACTATACATGTTAATGTCATAAATACTTATTCAGAAATTACCCAAGGCTGTAAGTGACAGCTGTCCAGAGTCCCAGTGTCTGCCGATTGCAATAGGATTTCTGCAGTATTTTAGAAAAGACTTTTACATCAGAGTAACAGAATATATCCTTAAGTGGTCTGTTCTTTTCTTCTAGTATTGTTAGTGAGATCCCCAGGGAGGAGATTTGAATGGAGAAAATAATCTCCTGAGGAAAATGAGACTCTCTGAAAGGAAAAAGCAAGGTGGAAGTGTTTGGTTCTTGTCAGAAAATCCCACTTCAGCTGGGGAAGTGTTCTCTTTTGCTCTGCTTCCTAATCATTACTCGCAGTAATGTGCATAGTCATTCAGGGCTAAGGAGGCAATCTTCTTCCCCTTATACCCTATTTCACATACAACTCCTGAAGGGATAAAACAGACTAGAGCCAGGATGGCTTTATGATTCCATAGCTCCAGTGTACCATGAGTTTATGCATGGTTTGAAGCAGGGATATTTCCACATGGTGACTGTGGACTCCTATTTCCAGTCCAAATACAAATGGTATAGATAAAACTTCAGGGACCTAAAACATTCATTTCCCCAAATGCCCAGGAATGAAAAAAACACTTATGCTATTGATCCACCGAGCTTTCCTTTAACAAATTAAAAGTAAATCAGGAAAAAAAAACAAGAACAGAGAGAGAAACACAAGGAAAAACTTAGCCTTCTACCTTCGCTTCAATCAGATTTTTACTGTACAGGGTTCTCTCTGATCTCAGAGTTTCACAAAGGTTTTGTTGCTGTTTTAATTTAATCCCTTGCAC
Organism: Rhipidura dahli; assembly: GCA_013399225.1. Taxonomy (NCBI): domain Eukaryota; kingdom Metazoa; phylum Chordata; class Aves; order Passeriformes; family Rhipiduridae; genus Rhipidura; species Rhipidura dahli. The sequence goes on along the minus strand of VXAC01005025.1, from coordinate 753,008 downwards.
TTGTATTTCCTTCTCATAGTCACAGATCTGCATTTGATGTATTTCAAGATCTTTCATGTTATGGAGGATCTGGAGCAAAAGGAAAGGAAAGAAATTAACATGATTAAACCATCATCACAAGATCAGAAGGACGGGTCAAAGTTTGTGATTTTCTTCTAAGATGACAAGTTCAAATCTCAGTGATAAGCAGTTTTAACTACAGCTGAAAATTACTCCAGTCCAAATACAAGTTTAACCTTTCTGACTTGCTTATGTGGGACAACATTGTATTTTAATCTGATATGTAGGTTTTGCCCAAGACTAAAATTTATAGAGATGCACATACTTAATTGAACCACAATCTACTGAAAGAAAATATCACCACAGAGTAGGTGCAATAAAACCAACATAAACAGTTTCCATCAAGAATAAACTTAGTTTATTTATGAAGCAAACCTAGATTTTGGATGTTGTTTTGGATGTCAGCTGTATGATAAGATGAATTAACACACGTTTTTCCAAGAAGCCTTGTATGTACTCTTACCTTCTAGCAAACCAATTTTTTAATGAACACATGATCACAAACAGTTGATGACCACAAACTATTCATATATAATTACTATAATAGTAATGTAACTTACACTTGGTCTACATAAGTAGGTAATCACCATTAGTTGCTTCTATGAAAGATTAGAAATAATTATGTGAAGATTACCTAAGGAGAATGGAGTATTGTAGACTATAGAAAGATGATCACATGCAGAATCAATTTTAAAAAATGCAAATTTTTATAGACACCTTTATTAAGCAGTTACTACCATAAAAATACATAATAATTGCTATGTTAGAGGGGCAAAAATACAACGAGTTGCTAATCATTATTATAAATTTCTAAATTATTTTTTAAAAACCAAGAACCTTCCTCCTGCTATACAAAGCTGGAAACTGAGGAGCTCAAGGAAGTAGCACTCATATAGAATTTGGCATTACAAAAAATAAGAAATAAAAATCATTTTAAGGAGTACGCACATCAAGGACACAGTTTACCAGGTTCATTACCCAGGAGGAGAAAATAATGCCATCCTTAAAGCTAGGAAAAGATTAGGCATGAAAAAAAAAGCTGAGGAATCATACGGACAAAATCCAGGAGAGAAGTCAATTTCCAAGTGTAGTTCATATCCAGTTCTCCTGACTCCCCCTTTGAAGGAAGAGGTTTGGGCTAAAATTCATGTTGATATGTCAAAGCAGCAGAAGAAACAAATGATAACATCAAGTAGTCAGTAACTGTAACGTTTACAGTTTACTGTGTTGTCCCTTCCTCAGCAGTAAAGCCTTGGGAAGGCCTAACAATGGGGCAGGAACTTAAATATTCTACCAGGTACCTCCAACCAACTTTGAAGGTAGGGGACAGCTAAATATTGAAAATTTCATTACAGAAGCAGGAATATAATTCCAGCACACTGTAGCTGACTTCAGATGATCCCAGGAACTGCTTACAATGCAATACAAAAACACAGCTCCCGTTTATAACCTACTCCTGCCTTTTCCTTTGCTGTTTAAACAATCTGCCAATAGTAATAGCACAGAGTTGAAATCAATAAGGCATATTTCTATCTGCACTATGGTGATCATAGGCTGGAGCAAGATTTGAAAGTAGGTCACTGCATTTGTTAGTGTTTTGCTTGGTTTTGATACAAGTGCAGTAAGATTGTGGACTAAGTTTTCTGAGTAGTGCTCACAGGCTGGATGCTGACTTTGCTTTTTCAGGAATGACTAAACCCACATAATTCTTTCTTATAAATACAGAAAAGATACATGCAGTGTTGCACAACACAGCCCTGTGGGAGGCTGAGCATCCTCAATTCTTATTTAGTCAGTAGGGACACTACACCTCTCAGATTTGGCAATGAGGGCCCAAAGCTAAGCAGAAAGGATTTGGTGATCATAGTTTTTCCTGTATCCTCACAGCTTTTTAATCTGTACACTTAACTATCATCTACTACTGGTTCCCTCTTTAGTTCAATGAACCTATTCAGTGTGTCCATAATGGTGCTGTCTTTACCTGCTTGTCCATTTTTAACCACTCCCGGAAGTACTGTCATAGCCCTAACGATTTGCCTATTGAACATCGGGTTTTCCAAAAGATTATGTGAATTTTAAAAAGAAAATATATCTTTTCATTTTCCTGGATAGGTTTTTAACTGTAAACTAAACGTTTTTCAAGGCTTTATTTGAAAAAAGCCAACCTATTAGAGACTGGTTTTGTGACCCCTCAGAAAACACAGAACAGTTCAGTTGGGACTGAAAGGGATACTTCACTGCCTCCTTTTCAGCAGCCCAAACCTTACACAGAGAAACCAAGATTCCATAATTTAAGAATTTCAATTCAAAAAAGAAATATTCTGCTAACAGCTGTATTCAGTAATACAAGCTACATAACTAAGACAAAAAGAACAGATGTTTTTTCTTACTTACGCTGGCTAATCTAGAAGTAAGACTATTCAACAAGTGACACTGACTTGAAAATAAGTAGCCAGCCAAGGCAGTAGTTAGAAGAAGAAGTCTGCATGCAGGAATTCTCACCCCAAAAATATTTTACTGTTGTGTATATAACTTTGCTGACTCTGTTCATCAGTTAATAGTAAATGATGATTTTGAAAGATGAATTCTGCAGCTCTATAGAGTCTGTGCTGCTATAAACTGCCAGACTGCTTTCAGAGACAGTATGGCTACATCTTTAGGCTTAGATGGGTTTGGCTCTTTTCCACCTCTTATGCAATTCCAAAGGTGGGCTGCAACTTCCTGCAAAACCAGCTTGGTGGCTAAAGGTGATGGAAGAGCACTGACTCATAGCCTTACTGCCCATCAGTAGCTCGTTCCCCACCAGCTGTGAAATGACTCCCGTAATTTTGCCACAGCTTCTCAAGTCTGAATAGGTCAAACACTGAACCTAAATATTACCTATTTACATACTAATCCAGATCCTATGTCCTCCTACCCTGCATTTGGACTTGAAGGACAAGATCATTGTCTCACATACTCCTGTGCTCAGGAACTGTTCTTGCTGCTCTTCACCTGTAAGTGGCATAAGGAATTTCCCCTTTGGTGAGCCAAGGAAGCCTGCAAGTCCTTTGGAAACTTGCAGTCACAATGCAGACATAATTATACAAACAGCTCAAGTGTTATAAGCCATTTACTGAGCCTCTGCCTTATAAGAAGTGATAGAAAATTTACACCCAAAGTGGCAGGGGAAAAAGGAAGAAGTCAGCAAGCAAACATTTGTCATTCTCATCCTCAAAATATTATGGGCAACCCCAAACAGAATTAAAAAGAAGGGCCTTGTAGTTCTGAGTGTTATGAATTACTCACCGGCCCTAGTTTACAATGTTCTTAACTCATATCTACACTGTTAGAAATGCACTGTGAGGGAAAGAAGCAAAATATGACTTTGCAACAAAGACAAATCTCACTTTTGTGGAATATTATTTACAAGGAAATGACAAGAGGCATTCCAGGCAATGGAGCATATACCATTCCAAAATGATTTAAAAGCCCCTGGCCACATGAAGTTGGAAGGATAATTTTACAGTGAAAAGATAGCAAATAACTTGTGAATTGAAACCGCTTGAAAGCTAATCCCAGTAAATCAATGAGCTTCTTGGAGGACTCTTCAATGTGATACTCAGCAATTAATGGAACATGTTAAAATCATGTTCCTGATTTTACTCCATCAGGAATAAAGTTACACGTAATAATGGGGAGCAGGCAACACAAACTTTATGCAGCATTTCTCTGCAGCTGCTCCTGGAAAATTTGTTTTGCAGACTATCTTGAACACGCTGAGATGTTTTCACATACTGGAGTAATCCTTCAAAATGGTAAGTACCTTACAAAGATGTTGAGCACTGTTAGCTCTCACTGGCCTCGATTTTAGGACAGTGGTCATAAGCAAGATCAGGTCCTTTGCAAATAAGAGAGGACAATCAAAGTATAACTTCCAACAGCATATGAGAGTTTCAACTGTGGGACTCATGTATAAGAAGTCATGAGGCTTTGATTTGAACTCCAGCCCTAGCCTTGTTTCCCAATTGATCTCTGAATAAGAGCAATACATGGCTGGACTCCAAATCTCTCACAGAATTAAGTCTCTCTCCCATTGATAAGGTTTCCCTAGAGAGACCTGAAGCAGTAGCAGGCAACATGCACTGACAACAAGAAATATTTGTAACTGTATGAAGACCACCAATCCAAGCTTTCTCCCAGTGACATGTTAGAAAATTAATATAACATCTTTACAGTTTTGAGAGTAAGACAGGAAAGAACAATTTGCACAAAGAGCTGTTCCTACCTTTTCTTTGAGCTCACTCGTTTCATTGATGAAACTCTCTCTCTCCTTCTCCAACTGGTAAATAATCTTCCTTTGTTTCTGAGCTTCTATCTTATAACTTTGGATTTCTGCTTCCAAGTTCTGTTTTGACTGTTCATGGAGCTTCACCAAATCCATCTGCTTCTGAGTAGCATTTGTAGCCTTGATCAAGTTCTACAGGGAACAAAAAATAATGAGTCTTGAGCTGAAAAGGCAACACTGTCACCACTGTGACAAAACCATGCCATTGTCAAAGTGGACTATGGACCTTTCAATGTCATTATCCCTCATCTTATTTGTTCAGTTGAAATACTTGAACCTCAAATCTGATTTAAAAAACAAAATCTCTAGCACAGCTGTTAAATAGGGCTTTTTCTGATTTGAAGTTAATACACTAGTGTCTGCATTACAAAAATAATTGACAGGATTGTTTACAAGTGGATATAACTACTGACTGGAAAATTCTTACCAGATTTAAGGCATTTTGATTGTAAAGCAAGCCAATAGCCAGTAACATTTATAATAAAGCCAAATACTCTTCCTTCTCATGTCTTAAATAGGAAGTTCAAGCTTGAAATTAACCAAGCTTACTCTACAATTTTGCATAAGGATTAAACAGAAAACATCAACATAGCTTGACAAAATCAGCCTCCTGATCCCACTTTACATTTTTTTCCCTGTACAAAACAAATATCTGTTACCTGTCAAATCAGAGCCTCTACTAGATTCAAGACCCAGGACAGTGAGTCTACACCAAATAAAGCACGTCAGAAATCATCTTTTAGCATTGAATTTAGAAGATAACACTTTAGGAATGCCCATAAACATGAGATGCTGTACTGCAATACAAGAACCTTGGGCTGATGGGAAACAATCAGTATGAGAAACAGACCTAAAAGCAAGGATTAATACTCAAACAGCCTCCCAAGCTGCTACCCAGTGTATCAACACTCTGGTTTGTTCTTTCATTAGCAAAGACTTCATTTGCCTAGATTAATACTAAGCTTCATAAGACACAGAGTGTAAAAGCACATATGTAACAAACTCTTCAGATACCAAATAATGGGTTTGCAGTTTGAACTCCCTGAGAGTTTATATGTTAAAACTTAGAAATCTTCTGTGCATTTATGGATACTAACACTATGACAATGCACAGAAAGGAAGTAGTTTGTGCATCTGCTTAAGGAAATCTGAAAGCTTTAACGTTATGTATTCTACATTTCTGTTGCTGTGAATGTTTAAGATATGGATGTTTCATTCTCAGCCTCTGAGGCTTATCAATATGACCAATGCAAACTCACCTGGTTTAGCATATCCCTTTCCCTCACAAGCCCATCTGTTGTTCTCTTGTCAATCTCTGCCTGCTTTTTGGCTGTCTCTAACTCTAGAGAAAAAGAGGAAAGAGAATAAATCCTGGGTTCAAATTGCACAGCTGTTAAAAAAGCAGAAACAATTTAGTGGACTTCTTTTAAAGCCTTGCCATTACATGAGCAGTTCAATTAGCTGTGAACAGGTTTTACAACCCTAGGTATCAGCTGATGACCTTAATGCTTATTTGGGTACCTAGAATAACTTAGAAGAGCAGAAAACAGATCCACCCACCTCTTAGGCACCTACCTTTCTCCAGTCTCATTATTTGATTTTTTAACATGCTTTTTTCATGGTCTGCATCAACTTTTTGTTCCTCTGCAATACGCAGCTTATTCTGGAGAACATCTCTCATTTTGCTCAGCTTTGAAATTTCAAGGTGCATCTGAGCTGCTTCATCCTCTGCCTCCTACAGAATAGCAACAAGGAAAGGAGAGAGAAAGCATCCACACAAAGAAAGAAGAAAATGCTTTTGTATTTGGCATACACTTACCCCATGAAACTCAGGAAGAAAACATGTAAATGCTGGGGGTCAGCTGCAGAAAGATAATTAGCTAATTGAACAATATTTAAAATAATTTAAACAAAGCCAGCTTGGGAAAGGAAAATGATAATCAAATCTTACACTTTAGGGCTGAAAATGATTAATAAAGAACCTCAGCTGCAAACCTCACACAGCACTACCCAATTAGTCCTGCAGATTAAACACTGCAGCTCGATTTTCATTTGAAATACTAGGCACAGTGACTTGATGAGAAAGATATCTGTAGTGTGGTCTCATTACATGTCTCTAAATAGCAGTTATGTGTTATCCCCATTCTTTTATAACCTATGGCTTTAAAGAAAAAACAATATCTAGAGTCTATCTCATACAATAGAGGAAAAAATCAAAATACTGCATAACTGTTTACTGGGAAACATAACCAATAATCACAACAGAAATCAGTCTTTTTCCTTTTAAGAAGTAAGTATAACTTCTTCGTATAATTCAGTGCCACCATTAGGTTTTGCAGCCATCACAGACTACAGTGTTCCTTCCACTTACAGCCTCAGATCCTGATTCTGTGAGATGGGGAATCCTGCTATGACGTCTCCTCTGGGACAACAGGAATCTCCTCAATTCTCACTGACAACAAACTTCATGAGGTTAAAGAGTACTTTGACAATTCACATTGCCCAGCACTCAGCACACTGCAGGATGGTATTGCAGGCACAGTCCCTACAAAAACTGCATCCCGTATCATGACTCTTAAGGACTCTAAAGGAGATCTTAAGGAGCTTTAGCAGTTGGCTTAACTACTAACTGGGCAGTATCTTCTGCATGACTCTAAAAGTTCCATCAACTTTTCCTGAAATCAGGATAAGATCATATAATAAAAATCCTCTGACACTCTGAAGTCCCAAATGTAAGTTATATTTGTAAGTTTTAAACAATGATGGTATTGATAAAACTAGATAACCTGGAAAAGGCAGTAATTTGTTATTTCAAATAGGTAAGAAAAACATCCTTCAGTTTGTCTAATAAAATGCAACAGAAAAAAAGCCCCTACCATCCTCCATTAAGGATCTAAATCAGAATAATCTGTGTTGTATTAGTTGTGAACTGAGGTTTTCATCTGTCAGGGGTTAGTTTCTATTATAAGACTAACAGTATCTACTGGCAAACAAGCTTTTTATTTGGGTGAATTAGTTACACTCGATAAAACTCAAGAATATAATTATTTTCTACCTGAATTTTCTAATGTTTAGTGTTCTAACCCCAATGATGACACAAAATGCAAGATGTGGTATCTGGCATAATGGCATTCAACATCCATAAGTTACCCTTTGTCACAAGGGCTCTCAAAGTACCCTAAAAAGAATATGCAGGAATCCTTTAACTCTTCCTCAACTGAAACTCACCTACTTCTGAGTAAAATAACTCTTAAATAATGTGAAGTCAGGCAAAAAAAAAAAAAAAAAATTTAGATCTGACAGTAAACACCATCTTGGTTACTTATATTTTAAGTTTCTCGATACTGGGAGAGAAGAAATGTTAGTGCTGAAAGCAATTGTCTTTGGTGGAAACTATCCAGGACACCAATGCTAAAATTTGTTAATGTTTTTCACTGGATTTTGGCAAAATTCAAATTATGTTAATCATTTTAAGAAAGTCATTGCTCTTATTTGAAGATCCCAGGACTGAAAAAAGACCCCATGTTTGTGACCACCTATCCTTTGTGAACAGAGTGTGTTGAGCATTTTGGTTCACGTGCTTTATGAAACAGCTCCTCCAGGAGAACAGGTGCTACATTGTCAGGTGAGAGAGTTGGACACTACCATGACCATGGTACCACTGCCATAGAAAGAATGGCATCCAGCATCAGCCAGATCTACTCTTAAAAACTACTCAAGTTTCCTCCAAAACTACCCATAGGGAACTATGAGGACAAGAACTGAAGTCATGCCTGTGCCAGGTGGTAAGATGTCATTGGAATGATAGAGATGGTAGAATGCACCTTCTGGAACTTACTTTGAGCTGTGCTGTCTTCTGACCAATGTCCTTCAGCACATCGTCAATCATTGCGCTCTGCTGCTCGCTCTCCTGCATGAGCTTCTGATTTTTCATCTTCAACTGCTCAAGCTCCTTACCAGTGTTTTCATTCAAGATCTGTTTGATTAAAGAACAATCCCATTAATTCTTTTAAATCTCATTACAATATCTACATATGCATGAAGATAGAACCTTCCTGCTACCCAGGAGATAAAAGCTACTGCAGATTCTTGTCTGCTTAAAAACCACTCCTCATTGCTGCTGAAATTACTAATGTTAAATATGATACCTGGTCATAATGACATGGAGAAATCATAATTTCTAATGAATAACACATCCAGTGTCATTTCTTTTCTGGAAGCTTAGCTCTATTGCAGGTGGTAGATAGATATTCTGCTTCCTGTTAGGCATTTGGCAACCATCACATATTACAACTTGCTACAAACAATTACTGGAAATGAGATTCAAATTACTTCAATCAGCAGAGGGCAGGAGAGCCCTGTTTTATGAGCAAGCATCCTACATTAATGTGCTGATAACATTTCTCTGGGTACATGGTTTGCTGAGACCAGGACAAAGCATTTTCCTCTTTAATTTTTCTTCAATCAAACGTCTGGAATAGTGGGTGGTTTCTACACAGAACATGTATTTCAATACTGGAGCTACCAGACTTCTGCTTGATGGAACTTTACTAGCAGTTTTACAGATATAAATGAGGAAAAAACAATTACCATATTTTTCACTCCTGATGAAGTCAATATACATTATGCCCTTAAAAAACACTAAAGGAAGAGAAGTAGAATCGAGTATATGAACAAGGAATACTCTTTCTTGTATTGCAAATTTCAGGATAACACTGTTTCAGGCAATCCTTTATTGAGACTTGGACAGAGGTGGGATAAAGCTTATAGCAGCTGTATCAAACCCCGTTCAATACCATGCAAGAAAGGATATTTTATTAGAAATTTCTAAGAAAATAAGAGTAAGAATAATAAGAGTAGGCATCACAAACAACTACAATTCAGTTGAGACAATGACCTGATGAAACTGCAGGTTATTGAAGCTGTATCACCTTTTGCAAACCCTTGCAGAGTTGGATAGCCTGTGTTTTGGACAGACTTCTAGCAAAAGACCATGCAGGGCCTTCACAGACACCTTCAAGCCAGCACAGGCAAGAAAGACTATGCAGAAGTCTGATTAATTAGCCCACACACAGCCTTTTATGTGAATTCTTGGTTTCCAGGACAGTTTGCATAACTGAATGCCCCTAAAAGCTACACTGTGAAAGGCTGAAAGAGACTATAAAAAGGAGAAAGAACAGAACAGAACCAGGAATTGTATATACAATGTGATTGCCCTGGCAGATGATGGAGCTGCCCTCAAAAGCTGCATCAAATCAGTGATATTCAGAGAAATAATCAAGTCTTCTCTGTATCTCTTTATGTTAAGTATTTTATTAAGGCTTCATGTTGACTAAAAACTGGCACAGACCTCTACCTTCACAATTTCAGGGACCAAAAGGAAAGAAAAAGCCATAAAAGTCATAAATTTACAAGATACACACAACTCACAAGGTAGTTTCCCTTGAGCTAGGATTGGTTTACAGTGATGAGATCTCCCCTGCCATTTACTGAAATTGCTTCTGTGAGAGTTTCTCAAAGTCAGGGGAAATGGACTGAAAACCTAAAAATTCACACACTTGCAGAACACTATGTTAGGACATTTCCAGATAAAGTTTTTAGAAACAGAATGAGGAAAATCAATCAAAAAGGTTTATGAAGACAGTTCCTTGCCCTTTCACAGGCTTGAGAGGCAGATAAAAATTAATGTGAAAAAGAAGAAAGAAGGGGATGGAGGTAAAATAATTTCACCAATGCCACTAGTCACAGTCAATAGCAAAACTGGCAATATAGTCAGAAGTCCAACCTGGCAGTCTCCTGCTCCTATAGATCATCCATGCTCTTCACAGACTATGTCTCACTTGCTGTGATTTTTCAAGATGAACAGTATCATTGCAATCCACTACTGATTTCTGTGAGAAATCTATCTGAAATCTTTCAGCAAGCTTTACATACTTATTTATTAGTAAATTAATGTTTATCTAGAAATAAATGTTTATTAAAATTTAATAACGTAAAATAATCTGCCTCCCTTTCCCCTCAGAAAAATCCATTTTCTTCTTAATTACACATTACACTCTAAACTTAGTCCTGATGAATACAGTGTGCCATGTACCCTACCTGCTGCTCTCTAAGATTATTTTCTATTTTCATTTGTTCCTCTGTGTTCTTCTCTATTTGTTGCTGTAACTTCTGGATCTCAGCTTGCTTGTTATCCATTTCAACTAGAAGATTTTTCAGCTCAGTCTCCATTTTTTCCTTCTTTCGTACTTCTCGCAATTCCTCGTTTTGACGCAGCTGGATGTCTTGCTGAAGCTATAATAATAGAGAAGAAAACAGTTTTAAATTCTGCTGCCTTTTACTCAGGAAAACAAGTCCTGTCACCTCTCTGATTATGCTTGATTTTAAAAACAAGAGTTTCTATATTACTGTAACCACCACGATATGCCAGATCTTCTCAGAAGTAATTATGTTTTCTAATGGTTGAACAAAATTTCTGCACGAGGGACCCTACTTATTGATGACAAAAATATGTTAAGCACCAGTCAGTTCACCCACACAGAAAGGTCTGATACAGTTCAAACACAAAAGCATTCCTCTGGAGATGCAGTGGCACAAATGTCTTTACTGTTATAAGTTACTTGCAAAGTGGTACTTTCTGAATGCAGCATTAAAATTAATTGGGGCTTGATATTGTATCGCAAGGATTTTTATTTTTATTTTCCTCTCTGACTAGCAGAAACACTTATTACACTTATATTAAAGGCAAGAGAGAGATGTCAGACCAGTGTTCATTTCCACAACTGGTCTCAGTCTTTCTGCTCTCAAAGCTCCTATGTGGGAACTCAGAAAGAGGAAATTTTTCTCATATTTAATAGACTGTCTTGTGACTCCTGCTCTCTCCCTCCACAAAAATTTGATGGAGCAGAATCAGCAGAGAGGAGATGCAGGGGGCTGATCCATATGGAAATATTCAGTTCAGCCAGGGACCAGCAACTGAAAGCTGTTCTTTGCTTAAGGATTCCTCCCCCTCTGAGCCCACTGATGAGAAGTTGCCAGAACTGACAGGGTCTTCAACATGATTTTCAAAGAGACATTGTCATTTAAGCAGTCTGAAGTGGAGAATAATTTCATACTGAGAGAATGGGAGGTGATTACAAATGCTGTAACAATTCTGTAAATTTAAGGGTTGATGAAGTATCAGAAGATTAGGGCTGCCAAGATTCAACAAGTTTTGAATCTTTTCCCCCATGCCCACAATGCTGTTAGAAAAACAAGGATTTTATATTCTCTTCTAGTACATTCCCAGTCATCTGCTTTAGAAATAGAAACAATTTCTGTGTATGAAACCTAGACTGATCATTACTTTCCTATTTGTAATTACCAAAAAACCTGAAAGCCAAATGCTCCTTCTACGTTTTCTCTGTTCTTTGTTTAAGCATGATTTTCTACTCTTTCTTTCTCCTGATGCCTGACTGCAGCCCCTATTTATATTCTGCTTTCAATTCTTTCATTTCTCATTATTATGCTTATATATTTGATGTATCAGAGTTCTGTATCCCATGTTCCATCCTTTTCTACTTTCCATCCAGTGGCTATTCCACTGATCCTCATCCTTCTCTATCTCTAGCTGCTCTATGCATTTAAAGGAAGCCATACATATTGATCACAAAGAACAATTGTCTACTCAGATGGTCAGAAAAACAGAAAGCCTAACAACATAAAGCTGAGATGGAGTACAACTGCTCTCTACAGACACTTTTATGGTGAAAATTTTAAGCTGAAAAACAGCATTTCAGAATCAGTGTGAAGAAGAAAGTAGGAGGTCCTAACAATAAAAAAAGTGAGGATCTGGAAAAGCTTCTCATAAAGAAGAGAAGAGAAAATAACATTATTTTTAAAGTCAGATTTTGATACATTCTTAAGAATGATGGCATTCCATCATATGGCAACCACTGCCAACAGCAAGGGACCAAGAATCTCCATTCCAGGTCTATGTTCTAAGTGTCTCTTTTGAGGCATAAGGGTTTACAACACTGAAAACATCCCATCTCTTCAGTATGAAAGATGATTGCAATTCACAAAAAGCAACTTTGGCCTCATTGGGGTTTTGGGAAGCTGTGGAAGCAGTTGGTACATGACAGTACACCTTGCAAAGTACATAGCCTAGAAATACAGAAAAATATGAAAATCATTCACAGCAGAATCCTTTCAGAGCACTCCTGAAAATGTTTGAGATGTGAAAGAACAGATAGCAGCATACTAGTCACTGGAGATCAATTACAAATGTGGAGAAGGGATCAGGAAAAAGCCTAAAATCACCATTTGGTGATCAGTACAGACCTGCAAAACAGATTCCTCTGCCTCATTTTTTGCCTTTTCTGTTTCTTGCTGCTGCTCTGTGATTTCAGTGAGACTTTGACGTAACTTCACAACTTCTGACAACAGTTGGTCTCGCTCCTCTGTTACCTCTTCTTGAAATCTTAGCAAATCCTCAACACTGGAAGCAAGGAAATAATAGTCAAGCAGTGTCACAGGTAATTTCTGTTTTTCCTCCTATGTCAGAGCAAGACTTTTGTGAGAAAGAGGCATTCCATTTTTTTTTCATTTTAAACTCCTCTGTATTAAGACTGATGGTCAACTGAATTATATGCACTATCTACTGTGATCAGAGTCACCATAAACCAAGTCAAAATTCTTTCTTGTTGTATCACATCCTCGTGGGTCTGAATAAACCTTCCACTTCCCAGAAAGGTAACAGGGAACAAAATTCCCTCTTCTATGCCCATTGCAAAATTAATCAGGGACCAAAAATGCTACAATGTTGTAACCAGTCTCTCTGCACCTTACCTGACTGGACACCTAACTAGGTTATGTCTTACAGTCACATAATGTCAAAATAAAACTTACTCTCTGTTTTGACACATTTACAATACAAAAGGAAGTCCAAGCTGTGGGTTAAAGCACAATCTTTAAAAGCAGCCTTATTGTCCTAAAAGATTACAGGGTTTCCAAGGCTGAAATCTGCAGAAGAGTTACTTAGTCTCATGGCCTTGTCACCGGACAGAGTATTTAACCACTGAACTGGAGGGCAATATAGAGGGAACTTCAAGAAGAAATTGTAAGCTGACAGGTCTCAGCAGCCTGGACAGAACAGGAAACATGAGTGAGGTGTTGGCAAACAGCTCCTGGCTCTTGCAGGAAAATGCTAAAAGCAGCCAGAGAGAGAAGACTTTAAGCAGAGTTATACTAGGGGGAGATTGAATGACCGAGCTTTTAGATCCAAGGAAACCTGTTAAGCAGGTCCAGAACGTTTCAGGGACAAAAGGCAAAGGAGTGGATTTCTCATGGACCCAAGTGGTTTATGTGCTGGCACATTCCTTGGAGGGGGAAGTGTCTGAGCACACTGAAGACCACTTGTTTTTGCAGCCTGGATACACAGAGCATGCAGAGACAAGCATGTCCCATACATATCCTGTATGCATATTATAAATAAAGAACTTAAACAGAGTGAAAATTTCAAGCCATAATCAGGAGGGCCAAGCACCAGCAGTTTCAGTAGAAAGCGCACGGCTCACAGGATCAACACACTTAATCCCGTCTTTGAGTTTAACTTGGTGTTACAATATAAGCAGTCTCTGAGAACCTGATTCCACAAACAGTAGATTCTGGAGAGCTTCTGAGCAGCTCCAGAGGGTGATTATTATGTGCACACTGAAGTGATTTAGAGTCTCCATCTCAGACTAGGTCCCTCTATGTGTGTTTGGTTGAAAAAAAAAAAAAATCTTGAAAGTGTATAAAAATAAAATACAAACAAGAACACAGAAAGTGTTACTGCCTTATAACAAAGCTAGGAAGAGAAGAGAAATAAAGTCTCCTGCCTTCTTGATTTACCTACTTGACCTTGCTGCTGTGAAATGCAAAAATGTTGACAGGATCCTATTCTCAAAGTATGCTGAAGTGTTTACCAGATAAAACAATATGACACATACTGAGAAAGTGCATAGTACATTTTATTTGATCTCTCAGCTTAATCCAATACTGTATGAACTCGCTCAGAGCCTGATTCTGTACTTGCTCACTGCATAAACACACAGACAAATAAATGTGCATTCATGAGAAAAGGCAGAAAAGATCTCTCTGTTTTCCGCTGTGTCCACACGGCTAAACAAGGTATAGAATGATAGAAAATCACAGAGGCTTTCCCTCTCCCTGAAAAAAACTTACTTGTACTCCTGTCCAGCTCTTTCCTTCATTAAATTATTTAGGCGCAAAATTTCCTTTTTCAGTGAATTAATCGTTTCCTTAGTTTTCTGTTCCCTTTCATGGGCTTTATCCACCATTTTCCAGGCCTTTTCAAGCTCCTAGGAACAAAATGGAAAGCAATTACATAAATGAAATTGTGTTTAAAAATAACCACAAATTAGAAATTAATTGCCTTGCATTTTGGTTAGCTGAGAAAATAGATTTTTGTGCCTTTTCATGCTTAGGTTCACAACAGTTCCCTTCACTTTTTTTTGGCTGAGGTTATAGTAAACATTTTGAGCTGTTCAGGCTATGTCAATTTACACCAGAAAAGCTCTAATACATTTTCTTTAACACATAGATTTGAGCATTCTCAAATCTCACTCTATGAGGCTTTGATCACATGAGTACCACTAATATCTAAAACTTTACTGACAATTCAGTGTCCACAGAGGTATTGCCTACTTAAATAGCTCATGTCTGTAAAATTCTTACTAGCTGTT
The DNA here is from genome assembly GCA_013399225.1 of Rhipidura dahli. Lineage (NCBI taxonomy): Eukaryota > Metazoa > Chordata > Aves > Passeriformes > Rhipiduridae > Rhipidura > Rhipidura dahli. Next base: position 737,894 of record VXAC01005025.1, on the reverse strand, counting down.
AGGACAATGAACATCCAGTTTGATTGGGATGAGAAAAAGATGTTACTCAACTTTTCTGCCTCTTTGTTACTTTTCATCTGTGAAGACTTAGTGTAATTTGACTTTAAAAACTTATTTAGACAAGACACAATTCTTCTGCCAAATTTTAGCACATGGAGTTACTTGAATGACAGATTTGTGTGCCTCTCACAAGTCTAAGGTTTGATACCCACAAACAGGACAGGGGAGGAGGGTTCACGTGATTTTTTTAACTTCCTCTGCATCTCTCTCCCTTGAATCAGATCTTTATGCATCAAACAAAAGGCTTATTCCTTGCTAGGTTCAAATGAAGCTCCTACCATTTCTGGAATCCTGTGTTTAAAAAATGCATAAATTCAGCAAGTGACTGGACTGGAAGAAAAGTTCCTGAAGTCTCAGTAAATAATGAAGATACTACTTTTACACTAGAAGTTCCTGAGCTTCAAATCACAGCATGATGCTCTTTTAGCAGCTGGCTCCTAGCAGAGTTCTGGACTTGATAGACTTGTACAAGTTTGGACCCCAAGTGTGGCTGGGCAGTTCTACATTAGCTCTAGGGTCTCCCCAAGGAAAGCCAAATAGAAGCATCATTCTATCAGGCTGTAATATCCCTTTCAACCCCTAGTAGCATCATATGAAATAGGGGCAGGAAAAAATACTTTAAAAACCATATCCACAATGAAGAAAATAAAATAATTTAATTTATATCAATTTGTTTACAGAGGTTCGGTAATTGACATCTCTGTTTCTGGAAAAAAACAACCCTATTTAACATTAAACTCTAAATTATGACACCTATGTTATGGTATATTGTTAATATACTTATCAAACCCTTAAAAATCAAAGATATGTAATATTTGGCTGTTTACTGCCTAAATTAAAAATTCAAACTATAGAACTAGCAGAAGTAACAGGCTACCAGATTTTGCTGAAAAGATAACACAAAGTATAACATCTGTAGCCTCTTCAAACTGCAGAGGGAATGCATTTCCATTTTATTTATTCAACCAGCTCAGCATATCCAAATTTGAAAACCATCTGGAACTTAAAGATCAGTAATTTTTCCTCTTCCTTTTCTTCCCCCCACACACTAATAAAGAGTTAAACAATGGACTTTTCTTGCTCAGAAATTGTGAAAATTACAGTCAATTAAACTCACTACCTACAACCAGTATTTTCATTACTTAACAAATTACTTAATCCAAAATTTAGCTTGAAAAATGTGCTTTTTCACTCATGTATCAAGCATATTAAACCATTTTATATATTCAAGTCAATTTTTATGTCATACATTTGGAGTCATAATTTTTATTCAATGCAGCAATAATCATACATAAAGTATTAAGTATCATCTAGTAAATTGTAAGTTTTTCATTCATTAATATCTTACACAGAAATGCTCAATTCTGAAATTTAAATAAATGCATGTTGGGCTGAAATAATGGCATGAAGACACAGTATATCATGTTGACAAGCAGAAAAGCACAAAATAATAACTGTAAATAAACATGTTTCAGATTTGTCAGCCAATAAGAGGCAACCACCCTTTCTCTAGAAAAATGCAAATTGAAAATAAGAGTAAAGCTGATTACTTAAATCAGAGCTTCCTGCTGGCTGATTAGACTGTGATTAAAATTGGTGAATTAAATCATTACAATTGGAGTTTTGTGGAATAGAACTGGAGAATAAATTCAGTACAGTCTCTGAAAGGTTTTAGTGGCTCCAGTGAGTGTTTTGTTCTGATGGGTATTTGCAGTAGTCATCACTTAAGGTCAATGAAGACATTCACATAAGCACTGATTTCAGGTTACCCTTAGCTGTGCTTTTTGAACTTTATCTTTGGTGTGTAAAAACTATTGTATTAAATTTGTATTGATAATACCAATTTTTATCAATAAAGTTAAGAGCCACATTGATATGCAAAATCTAATTAAGAATTTGCTACAGACTTCAGCATCAGCAAAACTGGGCTTCATTGTAGTTGCTTCTTGGTTGTGTCTTCTACTGTAAGAATGGATCAATAGATCCTTTATTTTCAGAAGTAAAAAGCAGCAAAATTTTGATGATGGAAGCCTTCAGAGAAGAAATATTGTTATTCAGTGTAGAAGACTGCACTGTGTCAGCAACACAGGGTAACTGCAGTACAAGATAGGTAGGTAATCCATGGCAGTCTGTTGCATAATTAAAGGAAGTACACTGGATGTTTGCTCTTAGAATCACTCAAAAATTTTTGGAGAAGTACTGAATTCTGGAACTTGTGAAGCAGAACTTATGAAGTGTGACTGCTTTACTTTACTTTCATTAAATACCCCAAAAGATCACATCAGTTTCATTGCTCAGAAACTGAGAATTAATGAAATGCTTTCTTATTATATTGGATTGATATGCCTGGAAATTGAAAATTTGGTAATTTCAAGCAGGGCAGTACAAGCTGCTATAAATTCCCCTTCAAGCGTTCTTCCAGCGCGGACTCGTGGATCAGTGTCCCTACCCATGAAAAACAGAATTGTATTCCTTTCATGATTAGCTTGGCCCTTTGCTCCTCTGATATGACTGTGAACAGCAGCTTGTTATGTCCAGTTTATTAAAACTACAAACCAGATCTTTTAATAGCCATCTGACAGTTAACAGCTATTGATTGTCACCGACCCACATCCTGCCAGCCACTGATCTATGTGGTTAACCCCTGCCCCAAACAAACCCTACTGATTACAAACAGGCTTCACATGGAGAAAAATTTTGCTTCCACAACCTTTGCTTCTTACCCTAATGACCCATCAAGTCACCAAGATTTAGGGCCTTAATTTGGAAGAACTGTATCATTTTTACAGGAACAGCCTCACCAGGATTCTTTTATTGTTTATAAATAATTAAACTGTGGGACAGATTGTTTGTTTGATTTACAACTGAAGAATATCATCTTGGCTACTTCAGCACTTGAACTTCCTTGGCTTGGACACACATGAAACACATTTTTTGAATGTTAACAAAATTGTAGTGAAATATTACAGCTCTAACAGAACTTCCCTTCAGAAAGAAGAATAATATGGAATATAAAAGGTTTACCAAGCAAAACCTCAAACAAGAATGAACATTTTAAACAATGTCCAAATAATTCCTGAACCTTTAAGAGAAAGACTAATTCTCATAACCAAACTGAAAATGTATCAGCTGTACACTTGGCTCACAGCGCACCACTAGAAATTAAATGCCACATGCTGTGCATTGCACATCATTTCTAACAGGATCGTATCGTCAAGCAGCTTTTTCACTAGAAAATCACTTAATGGGTTCAATAGTAGGCGATGTGGTTCAGTCATACCCTGCCTGAGCTTCAAATTAGCTGCTGAAATTGGAAAGGCTCTTATTTTCCCAACATTTCCACTCCTCAGTATTATGACATTCCTAAGACAGAATCTCCTCAGTTTGGGAACATCTTGAAGGATCACCTCTCCTACTGTTCACACACGGAGTATTACCATGTAACAGCAAAAAGGAAATTATAAGGATCATTGTGGTTCCTGAGATTCATCTACCAGGTTTTGATTGGCAGCAGTGAAAATCAACAAGATTTTCTATGCTTTTCCTCCTCCTTGAGGAGGCTTTGGGCAGTACCACAGGTTTGCAAACTGCAGCCATAGGATGACAGTGCTGCTATTGATACTTACTTTGAATGTATTTTCTTCATAATTCTAAGGACAAGAAACTTCATTTCAAAGAACTTCTATTTCTGTAGTGCTCAAAAATCACTCTGGATTGCTACACGGACTTTATTTTACTGGAACAAAATGTTTTATTGTCAGGCATGGAGGTTTCTCAACTAAGTTATTAAAGCCTATCTTCGTATCACAGAGCTAAGTTTTTAAACCATCAGAATGAAAAATGTTCCAAATACAGTCTTATGATCACTTGGCAGCTTTAGGTTTCTGACAGTCAAAATTCACTGTAAGCCTAAAAACATCAACTGTTTTAGCGAGCCAAGCACTTTGATTTGACAGAGTTCAAATCAATAATAATAAACAACACATCAGAGTAAATTGGTGAAATCACACTGAAATGATATATAGAACTCCTTTTCAAAGACACTGTGAAACATTTATTTACATAAGTTATCACTTCCCTGGCCTAAAATCCATATTTCCACAATAAGTAGATTTTTTATGTTCTGGCAACAGTCAACATCCAAGCAGCCCTGCAAAAGTATTAATGAATCAAAAAATGTACATTAAGTTGAAAAAGTGCTGTTTTACAGAGGGAAAGCTTAAACAAAAACTATTAGTGAGTACTTGAAAGCTGATGGAGTTGGTTTAGTGCAAATAAACACCAAATTTGACTGAAACCTGTAAAAATACCAGGCTGAGCAAACAAAGCAAAGCAGAGGTTAAACAACTGGAGATGCCAGCTCTATGCTTAGTCCTCCAGCTAGTTCTCTACGTAAAATCAAGTGTTCTTGTAGGTGCTTTTCTTATTACCATGTTTTTCATTAACAATTTCAGATCATACTTCACTCTATTCAAAACTTTACCGACTTCAATGATGATATAGTTTCCCCATCATCTTTAGTGAGTTTTGTGAGCACAGCTACTTTAGATGACTTCTCCACAAGCTCAGCACTCAGCTTCCTGCATTTCTCCATGAGATGCTTTTCATTTTCACGAGACTTCTTCATAACAGCAAGGAGCTTCTCATATTCGACACGGAATTTTTCCAGAGCTTCATCTCTATTCAGTATACCGATGAATTCCTGGGAGTCTTTTTCCAGTGCTTCAAATGCACTTTCTTCCAGATATAGTTTGTCAGACTTTTCCTGAGTGAAATAATCAACAAACAGGAGGAATTCAACATCTCACTTATGACCCCAGAATACAAAAAAGTAATATACTGAGTGTGTAACAGCTACTAAGAAATCATGAAAATTTTCTGTAATAATAGTTCTTTCCCTAGCATATAATATACATGCTGAAGGCAATTTTTCAAATCCATCTCCCCCAATTTTACTGAAATAACTTGTACTTTACCAGCCAGAGTTCTTGTAATTGAGTCCTACAACTGCTTTAAAGGTAAGTCTATAAAATACTGTCATTGTGATAGTGTTTGAATAACGCATCAGCTACTGAGGAAATCTTAGCCCAAATTCTGCCCAGTTCTATAAACTCTGATTAGTTTATGATTTCTATCCAGATAGTGCCAGAGACTTGCAGACGCACATCTCAAAGCTCCAGCAATGCTAAGACAAAAAGAGTCTTGCCTCTGTGGGAAATGCTACTGTTAAACCTTTCACAGAAGAGATTTTTGATCCAGCCCAGTTCTGATGCCAAATCCTTGCAAATGCACCTCTGAGGTGATCTCAGTAGGACAGGGAGGCAGCTCTCCTGTCAGCAGGAAAACCTCAAGGGCACCTTTAACGCAACAGCCCATGCTCTGGCCAGCATAAAGGAACAATCCCAACTGTGAGCCAAAACTTAGTATGCACCCCTTCAAACCTGCTCTGGGATTCACGGGTTTCTTCTCATTTCATCCTCCTCTCCAAACCACAGACTCACAAAATGTTTTGGGTTGGAAGGGGCCTTAAAGATCATCTCATTCCAACTCCTTGCCATGGACCTTCCACTAGACCAGGTTGCTCAGAGCTCCATCCAACCTGGCCCTGAACACTTCCAGGCATGGGTCATCCGCAGCTCCTCTGGGCAACCTGTGTCAGTGCCTCACAATTAAGAATTTTCTCCTAATATCGAATCTAAACCTACTCCCAGTTTTAATCCATTCCCCTCTGTCCTGTCTCTACTACATGCTCTTGCAAAGTCCCTCTCCAGCTCTCTTTTAGGCTCTCTTCAGGTACTTCAGTCTTGACCATGTTTGTGATTGTAAATAGAGTTAAGAGATGAGCAATAATGAGGGGGAGGCAGGGCAGGATCCACACCCACGATCTTAAATGTAATAGCTGCTCCTCAAATTGAAGGGTTCCTACTGNCAACGCCGCTCTGGTATCGTAGCAACGGCGGCGGCTGCGGGCGGGGCCGCCGAGAGCCCGGGGCCCAGCGGCTGCTCGGGGGGGCCGCGGCGATCGCGTACATGGCCGCGGTCACCTTGCCGCCGAGGAGTGATTTGTCCTCTGTGTGCATTTCTTGCTGCTGAAGTTCGGCCATCGGGAGTTTGATCCAAGGACACCGAGGACTGTTTCCCCTCTGACTTAAAATGCTCCTTGAGCAGAGAGCTCAGCGCGGCCGGCAGGGTGGGCCGGCTCGATCACAGAATTGTTAGGGTTGCACAGACCTCTGGTGATCCTTCAGTCCAGCCNGGTTTCTTCTCATTTCATCCTCCTCTCCAAACCACAGACTCACAAAATGTTTTGGGTTGGAAGGGGCCTTAAAGATCATCTCATTCCAACTCCTTGCCATGGACCTTCCACTAGACCAGGTTGCTCAGAGCTCCATCCAACCTGGCCCTGAACACTTCCAGGCATGGGTCATCCGCAGCTCCTCTGGGCAACCTGTGTCAGTGCCTCACAATTAAGAATTTTCTCCTAATATCGAATCTAAACCTACTCCCAGTTTTAATCCATTCCCCTCTGTCCTGTCTCTACTACATGCTCTTGCAAAGTCCCTCTCCAGCTCTCTTTTAGGCTCTCTTCAGGTACTTCAGTCTTGACCATGTTTGTGATTGTAAATAGAGTTAAGAGATGAGCAATAATGAGGGGGAGGCAGGGCAGGATCCACACCCACGATCTTAAATGTAATAGCTGCTCCTCAAATTGAAGGGTTCCTACTGCCTGCGTACAAGTAGCCTAATTGCTCCTGCTTTCAACGCAGCACGTAACTGCTCCCACAGGTGACACATAAACACTGTATATGGCTACAGATGGTACACAGGTGATGTTGGGCTTATCCTGAGGTGCAGCCTTCGTCCTGTGCAGGGGACAGGAAGGGCAGGGAGGGACAGGTTACAGGTTACCTCAGCCATGCTGCTGTCGGGTGGGGGCGGTGGGCTCGGATCGGCGGCTCGGTGTCAGTGCCGGTGCCGGTGCCGGGGCGGTGCCGGTGCTTGGGTGACGGCGGTGGCGGTGCCGGGTGCAGGGGCAGGAG
>VXAC01005025.1:698124-730706 GCA_013399225.1 Rhipidura dahli | reverse complement strand
GAGCAGGTGACACAGAAGTGTCCGGGGGGGTTTTGAATGTCTCCACAGAGGCAGACCTCACGACCTCCCTGGGCAGCCTGGTCCAGTGCTTTGACACCCTCAATGTAAAGAATTTCTTCCTCATGTTGAAGTGAACATCATGCAGTTTAGTTTATGGCCATTTCTCCTTGTCCTGTTGCTGGGCACCACTGAAAGGAGCCTCACACCATCCTCTGGATACCCGCCTTTGAGATATTCATATGCATTGATGAGATCCCTCTCAGTCTTCTCCAGACGGAACAGGCCCAGCTCCTGCAGTCTCTCATACATGACGCACTCCAAACCCATTATCATCTTCGTGGCCTCTGGTGGACCCTTTCCAGTAGCTTCTTGCATTTCTTTACTGAGTCCACTCAAGGCAGTGGAAGAGAGTAAACAGGGATTTGTGCAGTTTAGGGACACAGATCATAGAACCACAGAATACACTGGGTTGGAAGGGACCCTAAAGATCATCTCATTCCAACCCCGTTGCCATGGATGGGGACACCTTCCACTAGACCAGGTTGCTCAGAGCTCCATCCAGCCTGGGCTGGAACACTTCCAGGGATGGGGCATCCACAGATTGTCTGGGCAACCTTTGCCAATGCCTCACCACCCTTACAGTAAAGAATTTCTTCCTAACATCTGATCTAAACCTACCCTCCTTCAGCTTAAGGCCATTTCCCCTTGTCGTGTCACTACATGCCAAATGGCATTTGCAGCCTGACTTATGCCATGTCATTGTACTCAGCTATTCACAGTAGTCTGTCCATGGATGGTTTGGCACAATCCATGGTGCAGGAAAAGGGAAGGCAGGATAGCAGCTCCACTTCAGAGCTGCGCTTAATGATCAGCCACTGCTGTTCTCTCCACTCCCAGCTAACCCCTGAAATGGTAGGGTTTATCTTTCTAAGCACACAAATTGTTCTGTCTGATAGCTTTTCAGGGCAGGGAATGTACTGTACCATGTATACACTCCCTAGCAGCATGGATGTTGGTTACCAGCTTAAAGTACCACTTGAAACAAATAATGATGATGGAAAACTTTTTCTCTTGCTGGTTTAATGAAGCCTGAATTGTAGCAGTTCATTTTACTGATTACGTGGCAAAATAGGCAGTTTCAAATGGATGCTTTCAAATTGTCTGATTTTACCATTAGAACTGGAAATAATATGCATTTTATAATGTATTCTTTTTATGTGTGACTTAATTTACAAAATACCCTATACACTGAAACATTCAATCATTTCAATACACACTTCTAATGAAAAAAAATCACTAAAGTTCCTTTTCTAAGTTTTGAACTCCTCTTTCTCCTCATTTTCTTTTGTACTGATGTTTCTTACATAATAAAATTACCAGGAAGATGATTATGATAAATTCCTTGATTCTAGGATTTCAGTTCTCAAGAGGACCAAACTTCTAGACCTTTAAAATAAAACAACTGCACATGTAATGAAATATCAAATGGTATGATTTTAATTTTGTGAACAAAATACTGCTGGAGGAAGGGGACATGCTCAGAATTTTAAAAAATAATATTATATGATGAACAAAAAAACCAATTAAATTTACATCTCAATCTCCAATTTACATCTCAGATATATAACTTTGATTTTATTATACTGTTTCTTAAATCTAAAAGCAAAGCAGGAGTGGAAACTCATGAAGGGACATAGTCACCTTTGTGCTCCAGGTACATGTTTCTGCTTGAAGGTAACAGCATAAATGTGTCCAAAAACTATACTGATTTATTAAAATGTTCCCATGAGTTTCCTGGTCTGGTTGAAAATGTCCCTGTTCACTGCACAGGGTTGGACAAACCCAAACTATTCTATGATTCTACTCTTGTGTTTTTCAAACTCCTGGTGAACTGTGTCCTCTGAGACCGTGTAAGGGTGACTGTAATAGACTGGTCTTCATGACAACTTCCATTTGAGCTAAATTCAATCAAATTCTGCAAGTTCAGTCTCGTTGTAGCTGCACCTCTAACTGCAGTGCAGACAGAGTGGGATGGGTGTTATGAGTCCATGATAACTCATGCAAAAGCCCCATATTTTTTACAAAAAAATCACTACTTAAAACATCACAACTCATAGCAAATAAGTTCAACCAGGACACAAATCTGTGACAAGACTCAAATATTCACATTGAATTAATTCTGCAACAAATTATACTAAACTGCAAGAGAATCCCTCAACAGCTTCATAAACAAGGAGCTGCACTGACACTCAAGAGGACACCTGGGCTTCTGACCTTACCAAGAATTTTCTTTAGCTCAGGACCAGCCACTTAAAATTCCCTGTACTTGAGATTCATCAGTGAAGTGTAAATAACCACACTGCCATCCTGCAGTGGTGCTGTGTCTGTCGTGGCTATAAATGATGCACTCATGTCAGAGAGAGAACCTCTGGACAAGGTGGAGCTCTTCAAGTGGGATCACTTTTTAACTCTCCCTTTTAAGATGAGCATATGTCCCCAGCTCTGCGAAAACCTTTCTGCCAGTAATAGCAAAACACTCCAACGGCCACAGAAGAAAATTACCTTAAATAAAAACAAATAAATCTCCATTAAGAGCAAGGACAAGCCAGACCTAAAAAGTTTCAGTTCATTGAAAAGATTGTTATTTATTTCCCTGAATGTCTGGCCTTGTTCAAGAGACCCATGCACTTTATGGTAAATAAGCAGAATTACCTGTCTCACTAGCTACATAGAAGAGAATTTCGCATCAGCAGGGTGTGTTGCTGTGCATGCGGAAAGGGTTACTAGAGAAGAAGTGTTTGCTCACTGATTTATTTGAGGTCACAACTCTTGTGCAGTTAATTGAAGGCATGTTTTAAACTGTAGCGGCATGATACTGATAAGCCATTACTTCCTGAATGTAAGGATTTATGGGCTACTGCAGAGATATAAATAATAAAATAAAATCTCATCATAAGATGACCCAGGAGTGTGTAAGCCATTTGGGGCAGGACCATGACAATACGTGTCTTCTGGAAAGTGTAAAAGGAACCCCGTGGCCTCTGGCCAGCAAGGTTATGATGAACGGATAACGGAAAGCGCGAGGGTTGAAGTGATTCCTCCCCGTCTCGCTGCTGTCAGGAGGCGGCAGCACCGCACCGCACCGCGCCCGTGTCTGCTCAACCGACCGCCCCGCGCTCCCGCCCAGAGCCGGGTTACAAGCATCCCCTAATGGTTGGGGTGAACGCGTGCTCATGCATGAGCTCTTCGTTGAATTCGGGATTGCCTCGTTTCTCAGATAATATCATCAATGGAAAATTACCACGAAGGAAAGCAAAATTTATCTCCCGATTTGCTAATATTAAGTTATTGTTTGATATATATTACAAGTGTTTTACATAAATATTACTTAATCTAACTGCAAGTCTTGTAATTTTCCCAGCGGTATGGAAATCCAGCAGAGACTCATGGCCTCAAAGAGCTGAGATGCTGCATCACTGGGCTGACATCCTGGGATGTACCCTGGAAACCAGATTGCCTTCTCAGAGTTGCATCAGTCTTGCAGTATTAAAAGGAAGAAGAGCTTACAGAAAATGCTCCTTTTTCTCTAGTGACAAGGAAATTATATATGGTTCTCAATTACTAAATTATCTAACTTTTACTATATTCATTTTTATTGTCCTCTCTGCATGCTATTTTCAAACTTAATTATAGTTTTATATCAAGAACGGTTTTTCAGTTTAAATTGCATTGAGACTTTCTACTTTGTTCATACAGATGATGCAACAGATCTCAAATAACAGTAACCTTTGATCATGTTTGGCACTAGACTTGAGCCAATGATCTCAAGAGAGGAAATATTACCATTTTCATAAGAAGTTAAATCATGGCAATGTTTCAGTTAATAGAAACACCAAAAAAAGAGCTTGGTTAGTTCTCCAAGGCTAGAGCTGACACGTGGTCTGTGTGTAATGTACAATTGCATGCTCTACATAAAAAATAAAACAGATGAGAGTTATGGAAAGCAACTAAAATTAATTTAGTAATCCTGAAACTAAGTTGAACTTGCTATTCCCCAGTATGGTTTGAAACTGCAGAACAGATTTCCATCCCAGTTTTTCCTCCCAGTTCTGCAGCTGGGATTACTGTGGCCTGCCATGCTTGTTAGAAAATTCCTCTCTTCTACCCGTCTCCAGGCCAAACACAGGGATTCTCCAAGACTGCTGGATGAAAGCAATGCTCTGCAGATCCCCCTCACCATCACTGCCCACTGTGGGCTCTTACCATCACCAGTGTTATGGTTGATGCTACAAATCTGGCCTTCAGCTTTAGAGAGTGAGATAGGGGGACTTTTCTTCCTATATATGTGAAGGAATGGTCCGATAGAAGTAACCCCTCCCATCCTGGTTGCCCAGCATCATTAATCACTAGAGAGGCTATAAAGGAAAGCCTACAAGCTAACATAAATATACGTGGCCCTGCAGAGCTCTTAGGTTTCTTCAATCAATTATTTCCATTACCTGCTTACCAGTTGTGACCCATGGCTGTCTTCCCAATCAGGAAGATCTGGGTCTATTTAAAGATGAGTTTCAAATACGTATAGAGTCATTGTGTGCTCATTAGCTTTCCAACAGCCTTTTGGTTCCAGCAGCAGAATCCAGGCCTTAATATCATACTCCTGTTCCCCTCACATTTTATCCTTCAGCCTTTTAATTCTCAGACACCAAGTCTTTCCCTGCATGAAAAGTGTGTCTGGCATCTTTCACTATTTGACACCTGACTCCTCTGGTAGGAAGAGGCTTTTAGAAAAAACCTTAATACCCAGAAAAGACTAAAGAAATCACAGAGCTTTAAGATGTTTATAAGGTCAGGTGTAAGGGGTAGATGAGGACACCATATGGTGAACTGTGAGGAGGTGATCCTGTCTCACTGCATATGTCCTCGCATGATAGCCAGGAGGTGCGGAATGTTCATGAATAGGAGTACCCCACTCCCTTCTCCCCTTGATCTGCTCCTGCTGTGCCTGTTAAAGCACTGTCCTGCTGCAGTCTCCTTCAGGCTTACACAAGGCTGGGCCCCAGCAAGGCCTGACAAATCTAAGATTATCACTCCTGCTTTCTCTGTGTGAAGTGTCAATGTAATCCCTCTATGTACTCCAGGCTGGCAGTTGCCTCCTGTATTCTTTGATTTTTTATTTACCGTTTCTAAGAGTTTACAGAACTATTGATGGTTTTGTAATGAATTAGAAATACTAGTGGAAAGAATAAGTTCTCAATCTTCTAACATGTCTGAAAGCAGCTGAGAAAGGTTCCTAAAATTTGACTCTCAGCCCAAATCTTGCTCTTGTCGTGCACCTGCTGATGGGATCTTAAGAGTCCATTTTAGAAATAGTATTATTATATCTAATTTCTGCTGCAGTAGTAGCCACGTCACAGAGCCACAGGGTAAGTCCCAGTGTGTGAAGAACTATAGTATTGTTACTCCCCTGCTTGCAGCTTCAGGTCCTGCCCAGCATGTGAGTAAGGTTAGCAGAGCTTGGCTCATTATCAAATAAATTACTACCCTTAGCAAGATAATGATCTCGAGCTTTCTGCAGTGCAGCAATACTCAAACAATGAATCACGTCCTAGAGTTGTCAGGATATGTGCTTCTAGCCTTCCCTCTTTCAGACTGCTGAACAGCATCAAAAACCCCCTAACACAAATCAAATGAATGTGTCTTGGTTTGAGTTTTCCATTTACATGTATTGTATTGTTATCATAATTTTATACCATCCTAGGTGGCACAGAAAATAGATCCTGAATCTAGGATGGTGGATATGTAATATAATCTGTTGAGATGTGAGGCTTCCTTGAAAAATGTTCAGGTATTTTCCCTGTATCCCAGAGAAATTTTGCAGATCCATAGAAATTATAGCCACTGTAACCCACAGTGATTTGTATTGTCCATTGTGTATATCCATGTAGACACACATTCAGAATCAGCAATTACTACCTCATTGGGCTTTATGTGGTTGATATTTAATAGACATTTTCCTCTGGCTTAGGTGATGAATAGCTGTGATCCTGGCAAAGGAGCTGCTTTCTCTCCTCCAGCTGCTGTGAAGTTCCCAGGGGAAATAAACAATGCACCAGACAGGCTGGGTCCTGCAGCAGAGAAGCAGGGAGATTCCAGTACTGCTCTTGCTAGAGATATTTCCATTGATTAGGGAATATGAGGAAGGAATGTAACAGTGACACCCAGGTTACTAATAAAACCGAATAAAGTTGATTTGGACACTAAGGAAACAGTATCTGTATACACAAATTTAAAAACACAAACTCTTTGAATAACACTTAAGCTGTTATTTAATTCAATAAGCAGTTCAGAAAACACAAAGAACAGGATGATTTAACAGTCCCAGCTATCACTCATAAGCTAGCCAGCCTCAGAGCAAATCTGTGCCACCACATTTGCCTGGTGTCCCCGTGATAGCACAAAGTCTTAGTGCATAAGACATAAAACGCAGCTTGTCTCCCACTGCCGCACATGTCCACCATCTGAGCTTAAAAAAAATATCAAAGCAGGGGTGGTGGAGAACATGCAACATGCCAGAGCAGTAGTAATATAAACCCATTGTTTCAATGCTGTGGAAAGAGGAAGGGTACAATAGTTCTTTAAATCACATAGATGTTACTATGCTTGTGCCTTTAAGCTTCCTGTGAAAGTGACACTTGTTGAGAAAACTTATTTCTGTGAGAAATACAAGAAGATGGCCTTTAACTCTAGAATGAGGGTAGTGTTGGAAAACCTTGAAAAATCCTTTACTGTGGTCTTGATCATTAGCTAACACATGCTGTGCCTCAGTTCCCTCATCCCTACAAGGACCAAGCCTGTCAGAGTTCAAAAAGCATTTGGACAACATTGTCAGGTACGTGGTGGGGTTGTCCTATGCTCGGCCAGGAGTTGACACTGTGGGTCCCTTCCAACTCAGGCTATGCTGCGATTCTCAAGAAACTAGTACCACTTCTGTGCCTCAGAAGGATGTTAGCAGCTCCACAACTTTTTACTTGTGCCAGCTTTAAGCACGAAAATGGGTCAGAACCTCCGAATCTACTGCTTTGCTTTGGTAAGAACAGCACGCGAGGTTACGTGTTTCAGATGCTTTCCTGACTTTCAGGCACGACCACCAGGAGGTCAGAATACATCCGAGAAGCAAGATGAGCGCATTTCCTCTCCGGCCGCCGTGCCCTCGGTCCAACACCATCTGGGAAGCTAATGGGGTAGCCGAGGGGCTAATGGGGTAGCCCGCTGCCGCCCGCCGGGGCACGGCTCGGCTCCTAGGGCTGGCGGGGGTGGTTCGAAGGAGGAGAGAAGCAGCAAACCAGAGAGCAGCGGCAGCCCGGGCTGGGCGGGCTCCTGCCCCTCGCCGCGCGGAGCCGCCGCCGCCCCACAGCGCCGGTGTGCGCGGAGCGCCCGGCAGCGGGGCCGCCGACCCGGCCCGGCCCGGCCCGGCCCGGTGAGTGTGTCCGGGGGTGCGGGGGGCGGGAAGGACCGTGCCCGCCTTCGGGACGGAGCGCGGTCGCGTTGGCATGGCTGTCCCCGGGTTCTCCTCGCGGGGTAACTTTTGTGTTGTGCGCCGTCTCCGTCCCGGTGGGTACCGGGGCACCGGCGGGGTCGGGCCCCTGAGGCGGGGCACTGCTCCCACCAAAGTTCCTGCAGAGCTCGGGGCATCCCTCTCCGAGCAGCTCCGGCGGGAGCCGAACGCGCGGGGCGCCGGGAGCGCCCGGAGAGCGGCCGCAGGGACTCGGCGGGACCGAGCCGTGTGATCAGAGACCGCTCGGCCATCGCCCTTTGCTGGTGACACAGCCCGTGGTGTCCTGGGGCTACGCTGACCTCGGACATGTACAGTCCATGCAAAGTGCATCACTGCGCTTTGCTGTGCTTTCAGGGCTACACGGCTTGGCCTTAAAACTTCCTTGTCTTTCTTCTGAGATACACAACATCTCACTAATGAGTACAGAGAGAAGGTGTGAAGTTTTCAGTGGAGCTGAAGAAGGGATATTTTCAGTAGAGCTGCTCTTCATGTGTGTGGGCATGTTTTTTTATGGTGGCCAGGTATTTGTAGCTCAAACCAGAGTGAGCCAGGACTGTGATACTGAAAGTCAGTGGTCTGTAAAACTGATGTGCAGAACACAAGCCTTAGTGGCCATTGCATCTTCAGCTTGGCAGTCTCCCACTGAAACAGTTCTTTTGGGAACTGCCATGCTAAAATCCTTCGGGAAAATAGGACGTTGCTATTGGCATCTCTTATGCGGTCAGGCAAGATGAGCAGTGTCTCTAAGCAAGCATTAATATTAATATGTTTTTAATGAGTGTTCTAGGCCTCACCCATAGCCAGTGCATCTCCTTCAGGCACAAGTGTTTGCCATGAGCTGCCAGGCAAGGACCTGAGCTGCCATGAAAGCAGCACTTGGACAGGAGAGCCACTGTCGTGTTGTGTGAGGTTTTTTAGTTTGGTTTGGTGATGATGGTAATGCTCTTCTGGAGCTCTGGCTAAAGCTATTCTGGCTACGTTCATAGGCATCTGCTTTTAAAATCAGATTTTCCTTAGTATAAGTGAACAAGGTTCTCTCAGTCCTCAAAGAAAAGTAGAGCATAGAAATTAGGAATAGAAACTTCAAGCCTTCTCTTCAACCTCGTTTTTAGCACAGTAGATGCTTCATGCTGCTCTCACGTGGGAACTGTACCAATTAAGTGTGATTGTACAGATGTGGAGAGAGGTGAATTGATTTCTCAAATTCAGAGAACCAGTGTGAGTACTGGGACCAGTCCTGAGGGTTTCTTGACTTCCAGCTCTAGATGACACTATTTTTTGCTTGCATGACTTGGGTGTGTGGGACTCAGTGATCTGTGTTTGCACCAGTGGCATCTGCAAGGAAGAAGCAACCTGTGCACACTAAAGGCATGAACTTGTTTATCAAGAGCTCAGGTGGCGGCCCTCCCCACCTAACTGTCTTCCTCTTTTTGTTGCTTGGAGCATTACTATATACTAAGAACACGTTTTTTCTTTTTCTTTTTCTTTTTTTTTTAACACTAACTTATCCCCCTCAAGTCAGACTAAATATCCCTGGTCAGGGACTGAGGAATTTGGTTTTCCTGAGTAATTGTTTTGGGCTATCTGGTGACTTGGGTAACCAAAAGCTCTATGTCCTGCTCCCCTTTTGTTTTTTTGTTGGTGCTATCCATGGCAATAAGGGCTCTTGTGTGTCTCTGCATGATGTCTCAGAGGGATGCCAATGCTTATGATTCTTCTTGCATGGCAATGACTAACACTGGAAAGGAATCTGATCCACAGAAAACTAACACTGGTGTTTCACAAGCTCATCTCACTAATTTCCAAGATTGTTTTTTAAGAAAAACTGTATGGTTTTCCAAAGGACAATTTTAGTCTGGCTTTTGCAACTATTTGCTGACTGTGGTTTCAGTATCCTGGAGCTTGCCTACAAATGAATTAACCCAGGTATATGAACTCCATGAAGAGCCTGCATGAGTCTCCCTGCTATCCTGTGCTGTCCTGTCCTGCTCGCTCTGCTCCGTGGAATTGCAATTGCAATCCATAGCAGTGGTGCAATGGAAAAGGAAGCTGAAAAAAACTTCTGGCTTGTTCTTTTAGATCCCCTTTAAAATGGACTGTTGGGTGGGCCAGCTTTTTCTCTCCCAAGTGTTATTACAATCCATTTATACTGGGGAAGAAGCAGGTTTGCTGCCAGGCAGCACATTTTCCATTGGCACTTGTAATTGTTGGATGGCGGAGAGAGGTAGAGACTCTGGTTTCCAGCCTGGAGGGAGAGAGCGTGGCCAGGGTGTGCACTGGGTAGCATCGTCATGTGCCCAACCATGAATTCCAGGTTTTGCAGGGATGTGGGCTCAGCTGTGTAAGCAAAACCTTCTGCCCGCTCACTCCCTGGAGCAGGCACGGAGGCAGGTAGCCAACCTTCAGGCAGCTTGAGGGGTGGAGAGCTGGCCTGGGGGGGTAGCTGCAGCAGGGCTCTTTTTTTAGCTTGTTTATACTTGAACACACACACACATGTGGGCCATGCAAAGTTGGCTGAGCCAACCTTGACCAGCAGCAAACCAGGTTTTACTGCCATGACCTGAAGGCCAGATCAGCTGCTGAGCTTCACTGCAGCAGGGACAGCTTTCATTTCTGTCAAGGAGAGGAGGCTCTCGTATAGGGCTGACTCAAAACAAACATTGTGCTCAGTTGCTCACACTTCCTCATGGAAGCAGTGTTAAGAAGGCTTATGCAAGACAAAGAGGGGATTCGAGGTAACCAGCATGGTTTCACTGAGGGGAAATCATGCCTGACCAATCTAGTGGCCTACTATGGTGGAGTAACTGCAATGTTTGGCAAGGGAAGACAGACTGCTGTAATTTACCTAGACTTCTGTAAGACCTTTGACATGATTCCACACGATATCCTCATCCCCAAATTTGAGAGAAATTAATTGGAAGGGTTGACTGTTCAGTGGATAAGGACTTGGCTGGATAAACACACCCAGAGAGTTGTGGTCATTGGCTCTCTGTCCAGGTGAGAGCCAGTGGTGTCTCTCAGGGATCGGTGCTCTTTGATACCTTTATCAGTGACATAGTGAGATCGAGTGCACCCTCAGCAGCTTTGCAGATGACACCCAGCTGACCAGTGCTGTTGGCACAACAGAGGGATGGGATGCCATCCAGGGAGACCTGGACAAGCTTGAGAGGTGGACCCACAAGAATTTCGTGAAGTTCAACAAGGCCAAGTGCAAGATGCTTCACCTGATTTGGGGCAACTCCAGATATGAGGACAGACTGGGAGAACTCATTGAGAGCAGCCCTGTGGAGAATGAGTTGGGGTCTCTCTGAATGAAAAGCTGCACTGACCCAGCAATGTGTGCTTGCAGCCCAGAAAGCCAGCCACATCCTGGGCTGCTTCCAAAGCAGCATGGCCAGCAGGTTGGGAGGGGATTCTGCCCCCTACTCCACTCTGCTAAGACTCCACCTGCAATGCTGCATCCATCTCTGGGGTTCCCAGCACAGGAAGGACATGGAACTCTTAGGGCAGGTGCAAAGGAGGCCACAAAGATGATCAGAGGGCTGGAGCACCTCTCCTATGACAACAGGCTGAGAGAGTTGTTCAGCTTGCAGATTCTGGAGGGACATCACTGCAGCCTTCCAGTACCCATAAGGTTCAGTCAGGGTCTTAGTAGATCCTAACTTAAATTCTGTGTTTTGAGATTTAAAAATTATTTTAACAAGTGAATTGTAAGTCCCATAGCAACAGTTCCTGCACAGCATTTAATAGTTCCTTTCCTCCAAGCAGATGCACCTGCTCACTGGCCCTGAGCCACCATGAGACCAACACTGCAGGCCCTCAGGGCATACAAATATCCATTGGGATATTACAGTGCAGATCCAAATCATTGCGGTTGGGGGTATCTTTCTCCTGTGTTCAGCACTCTGTGCTGCTGCTGGTGGTGTTGTGGCAAAGGTTGAGCAGATGTACCAGCAGCCCTGCAATATGGGAGGGCTGGGCAGAGCCCATTTGCCCAATTTGGCCTCAGAGTGGAAGTTTGACAGAGAAATGAAACTCTACCACAGTCTGGTCAAAGCAGGTACGTGGGAGGAGGGAGGTGAATTGAAGGAGTTCAAGAGAGCAAGGATGCATCAACCTAATGCTGAGCCCTTGAAATACCCTACTCTAAAGCCCAGCTCAGCCCACACTGATCGTTTCATCAGGCTTGGGATGAAGACAGTGAGAAGGTTTGAAGTAGTGGTAGCTGGAAATGAGGGTGGTGCATTCCTCCTCCCCAGCCCATTTGTGCACAGCTGTGTAGTGTCTCCGTTGTCTGCCTGCAACCAGCTTGTTTAGTCCTCTCCTCCTGGTTGGGGGACTTTGTTTCCTGTTGCATATAAAATTTCTTCACTTCTCTATCCTAAAATATTGTAGTTTGTCTTTTGCGGTTGTGTTTCACATCTTCCTGTGCTCTTACACTTTCTTCCTGCCTCTTCTGTGTTTTCTGTTTCTCCCATTAGCTCTCTAAACCCAACTCCCCGAGCAAGTATTTCTACCTTACAAGCTGCTTACAGCAGCTAGATGCTTTTCTAGACAAACCAATCCCAGAGAAAACTGTCCCAGCCCTTGCACTTAGGCAGCTGCTCATTTGACCCTAATCCATTTTAAAAAGAGAGTGCTGGTGGGTGAGGATGGAGTCAGAGGAGGAGGTCCTTGCTTGCCGACATGTCTGCAAGGCTGAGACCCATGGTGTGATCTGCACACTTTCCCATGGGAGAAGCAGCATTTTAATTCTTCCCTGATCACTTCAAACTGATTATTTCTGGTCTCTTGAGCTTTTATGATTATTTTATTAGGTAAGGGCGTGAGTTAATCTCTGTTTTAATCAATCCCTAATATAGATAACTGCATTATGTACCCATCTTCTCCCTGCACTTCCTCATTCATCCTCTTTGTGTTTTGCAGACTTCCTGGCTGTGCTTCAGTGGCGGCTGGCTGAGTTTAGTCTTCTCTGCATCATCTTCTCTGATAGTAGTAATGTGAAGCTTAATGAGCACCTGCAAAGCTGTGTAGCAGGTAAGTGCTCCAGGGGTCATTCTTCCTTCCAGATTTGATGGGATTTAAAAAAGCTTCCTGATGGGCTCTCACTTCGAGATCTTGAGCCTTGCAGCAGAAATGCTGAAAGGAAATTGGTGTGGCTCATATTTTAGAAATGTTCCCAGCAGTGAGGTTGAGACAGCTTCTTGCAAAGCAATAGTAGCAGTGTTGTGAAGGTTTAATTTAGAAATGGCTTCAGTGTGGAAGATCAGTGTTAAAAGCCTCTCTCTTTTGGACTTTCAGTATAAAATTGTTTTTATTTGACTGCTTGGTACAGTTGGGATCTAGTCAGAGAGTGATGACAGAAGAAAAGGTTCAAAGCTTTGCTGATATCAGCTAGTGATGCATTTTCTGCTGCACAGGAGAACTTGCCAGAAGTACCTTACCCAGACTGGGAAAGTACTGGAATTCCCCTTTTCTAAGTGTTAGAGGGAGAGCAAATGCCTGTAAGTGCCTGGACAACTCCAGATGATCAAGGGTGACAGCAGCAGCAGCAGATGAAGGGAAGCAGTGCTTTCACAAGCCAGCAATGTGTGGAGTTTTCATGTTTGTATGAAAACCCCTAAAAACACGCTGAAAAGCGAACTGCTGGGTTAAACCAAGATGTCTGGCAGTGCTGCTCTGCGAGTGTGTGACAGGAGGCTCTACGGGTAGCAGTGGTGGGAGGGCAAGAACCAGAGCTGAGGACAGAGGGAGCTGCCAGAGCAGCAGTCCTGGCTGCCACAATGTCCTGCTACAGCTCTGAGTACCTGTTAGTTCATGCTTTCCACGTGATTTTTTTTTCTTTTACTTATTTATTCTGGATCTGTGTTGGGTGGTGTCTGTCGCCTTTTTCCCATGACAGAGTTCAAACAGCTGCTCTGCTCCAGCAAAGCTCAGCTCACAGAGTTCCCTGGCATACTTCTCCAGCCAGCCCCGATCAAAGCTGTGAGAGCTGGCCCACTGCCATTCTCCTGTGTGTAAATGAAGCTCTTTCTCTTTTTTCTTTCCATCCACCATCTTTCATTATTATCCCTCCTCCAGAGTCAGGTTTTTCTAGCTGATCTAGCACAGTATTTGTATCAGCAGTTCTTGCCTCAAGGCAGAGATGCTTTTCAGCACTTAAAGGGAAAACATCTGATGCATCCCGCTGCCATGTATATGCCTCAGAAAAACCAGGCATGGTGTTGGCAAGGATGAGGACCATTGCAGCCAACTGTTGCAAAATTTAAGCCCTGTTAGGCACAGTCTCCCACTAATAGGGTTATTCTGGTTGCCTGGCAAAGGAAAACTGTTACTGTTCCCTCACTTTTGAAACCAGGGGAAGAGCACGTAGAGAAGGTTCTTGTGCCTGAGCAGGAAAAGGGACATGAGTTATAAGGTGTCAGCTGAGCCACCTGTGTAACCAACTCATCTTTTCCTGGGTTGCCTCCAGGGATGGTGGGTGCTCTCAGTTGACAAGGAGTAGTTTGTGGTCAAACCCAAATAAAAACAATGTAAACTGGCTTGAGAGTGCCTTGCTTTCAGCTCTCCAAATTGCAGAGGGTTTGGTGATGAGTGGTGAGCACCTGATGAGGAGTATGAGCAAATGGTTGCCATGCTGTCTGCAAGGAGGTGAAGTAGCTCCCTAAGACAGGATACCACCTGCCCATGCCAGGATCCCAGCAGGGATCCAAACAGCTTGTTTGGCGAAAGCATGTGCAGTGATAAGATTTTCCTGCAGGTAGGGGCAGCTAAGTAGTAGCCTAGACTGCCTTGGGAAGCAGAGATTTGCTGGAAGTTTTTCAGAGCAAAGTAAACAGAGGCTTGCCAGAAATCATCCAGGCACAGTGTAAGCCATGCATGTAGGCAGAGGGAAGAAACTGTATTGCTTTTTCAGACCTCTTTTTTCCCCATTTTTAAGCTCTTGTAGAATGTTAACACAAACCAGAGGTGGAGCTAAGGAGATGTTTTCAAGCTTAAAATGTCACAGTTGATATTCACACTACAGTACTTCTCAAAGGGAAGGGTCTTCCATATCTGCATCCAGAATGCTTCTATCCTAATCTCTTTCCTCCTGGATGTTCAGGTACCTTACTGCCCCTGGTTTCAGAGGAGAGTTTGATTTCTAAAGGCCTCTGGGGATTTAGCAGTCAAATACCTTGGGACTGTTGGAAATGTGAGGGAAAATACTTAAAGTTTCAGCAGCACAGACACCTCTGCACTGCAGATTGCAACTCTTTCACAGTAATTAAAAATTACCCTTATCTTCCAATCTTCTGGGGGCAAGGATGGAAGGGATGTCTGTATTTTGGGTAGCTGGAATCCACCATTTGACCCTCCCCTCCTGTAACACAAAATGCCACAAATTATCTGGCACAGTAGGTGACTTAAGGACATAGCTCTAGTGTGGTCCCACCTAGTGAGATGGCTATGCTCAGTCTGAGAACCATGGCCATGCTCTTCCGCAGCCAAAGTCAAAAGATGGTCTGAAGGTGCTTGGATGATGTTTATCCTACCTTCCTGTTGACTCACAGCTGCATTGGGCTCTTGGAATAGGTGCAGGGTTATGATCTCACACTCTGAGGGAGTTACAGGAAGAAATGTTGACTGAAAGGGATTTATTTGTGTGCTAAGTCATCCACAACACGTGCTCTCAGCTCAGCCTTGTGTTTGCTGATAGTCTTGGATGCTTTGGGTCTCCCATGTGGAGCTGGTGGCTTTGCTCCTTGCCAGGCTCCTTGCCTGCTGCAGCAGAGGGGTTTTTGTGCCTGTGAGCAGGGGCCCCACAGCTATGAGTCACAGTTCCCATTACGTTGTAACTTAGCCTTTAAGTGAGCCGGGAGGCTGTCCCTTGGCTTTCAAACAAAGCCTTCCTTTGTTGTGCTTATGGTATAAAGAAAGCAACCGTATGTGCTCACACCACACATCCCAAATGAAAACCACGTGGCTTCACAATCTTAGTATGTGTGTTTGAGACTTGTGCTGCAGCACTGCAAGTTACATTGCTCCTTTCCCCTCCAGTCTTGTAGGGTTTTTCTTCCCAGCATTCAGTGTACAAATTCTTCAGGGAAACAAAGAGCCTAGAGATGCTTTGTTTTCTTGGTCAGAAAAGGGGACTGAGCAGAGAGCACATGAAAATTATTAAATTTGGGTGCATGTGGCAATAGGCTGTCTCTGAGTCATTCCCTTGGGTGAAAATGGCTCTGGGTTGGTGGCCCCGGATGCTGAAAGGATAAACTTCATGGAAATATTGTACGGAAGTGGAGCAGTTTCTTTTCTTGTATTGCTTTCTTCTGCTGCTTTTTATTTATTCAAACTCATTTTGAAGAGTGGGATTAGCCAGAAGTACTCTGCAGCCAACATATTTGTGTGCATGCGTCTGTCTTGGCAGTTTTTAGGTTTATGGCAAGTGAGCCAAGACTGGGATTTCTGCTTCCCAAAGCATTTGTGTTGTTTTTCCTGATCTTTTCTAGAGTCACTAGGTAATGGAGTAAAAGGGTTTGATTCTTCCTCAGAGGCTCTGTGCAAGGTACAGTGTCTCTGCTTAGATCAGGGAGTCATCCTGGTGAGAAGCAAGGAAATGGGGCAATGCAGTAAAGGTGCTCTTCTTGTTCTCTCTTCCTTCTACACCCTCTACCCATCCCTGCAGAGGCTTTTACAGCTGTTGGGTTGTGTTTTGTTTTTTGCTTTATTTAAAGAACTATATTGTTTAAAAAAAAAAAAAAAAGCTGGCATTTCAGGCAGTGGAATGAAGCATTGCTTTTGATTTCTGTGGTGATGTTTTGGCAACAATAGCCAGTTTTTAAATACAGTTTTTTCCCTATTGTTTGAATACAAACAGCAGTGACTAGTTAGCAAAACAATGGTCCAATATCACACAAACCTTCAATCCCATCCAGTGTTTTTGAGTTCTGCTTAAGCACATGCTTGTGTCTGCAGGTGTCTATGAGTGGGACTTTGTCACTGAGTCAAGACTGTGATGGAGTAGGTCTCAGATCAGCCAAATTCCCAGCCTGCAATGACAATTTCTTTTTGCTGTGTTTTTGTTCAGTGTCTTGATGTTGAAGTGTCTGGCAGCTATTGTGCTTTCTGCTGTTTGTAATACATAAGTGCTCATGGTTCATGACTGAAATGGGACTTTGTAGTTTCACATGTAAAATGTAATCACTCTGCAAGTCATGCCTGAGCCCTTCCAATATCCACATGTGCTCTTTTTTAGATATGCTGGAGTGCTGTGTCCCTGCTGGGAAATCAACTTTCTAATAAAGTTTCCACCAACTCTTCTAATACCAAAGCATTTGTTCCAGTGGGTGTACAGTTAAGTTGTATGTACAAGGAGGCATATGCTTACCACAGGATGAGGAGAGCCAGACTAACCACTGCCTGATTTAGCAACAGTGGTGAGGGGTTTCTCCACCTTGCTGAGAATGAAGTGGGGAAAAGGGAGGCAGATTTAAACAAACGTCTTGGCAATTGAATCCTTTCTGTACTCACCACCTCTCCCTGAGGTGACTGGCAGCCTGGATCCATGAGCCATGGCTGCCTCACATGCAAGGAGCTGTTGTGTGGCTGAGGGGGTGACAGCCAGAGTGGGGTCCAGCGTGAGCACCAGGTGGAGGCCAGAGAGCATCTGTGCACTGACAGTGCTCCATATATTGTGGTTGACACTATCAGGCTTTTGGTGGAGCAGCAGGGGTATTTGTCCATCTGTGCTGATGAAAGGGTGTGCAAGGGAATTGCCCAGGCTCACATCATGTTGAGTTGGAGGAGGAGGCTGCTGGTAAGGGTGGTAAGTTAGGGGTTTTTTCTTTGTATGTGTCTTTTCTCCTCTTAAACAAAAGAAAAACAAAAAAAAAAAAAAAAAAAAACAAACAAAAAGCAAAAAACCCAATACCAACAAAACCCACAAAAGTTTGGTTTACTTCAGTTGTTTTCCTCACTATTAATGGACAAAACCAGACAAAATTTATTTGGCTTTAAAAAGCAAGCTGTTCCTGGCTGTGGTCCTATTACAACAGCTCAATACATGGGTGGGAGTCACATACACACTTCCTACCTTTCCCCTCCTGCCTTTCCTGCAACCAACACTCTGTTCCAATTTGTAAAACCCCTTCTTGGCCATAGCAGGGGGAACCCGAGGCACTACACAGACTGCCCATGTGCTGCTTGCTGACAAGAGCCAAGCTGGCTTACATAGTCAAAAAGCAATAAAACCACATTTGGGCAATGAGCAGGCTGCTGAGTAACACACTCCTCATGCTGTTGGCTGTCTGCTGGTCTCCATGGGCACCCCCTCTTGGGTCCAGCCTTGCAGTGAGTAAGCAGTGAGTTCTTTGGGGGCATGACATGGCTCTGGGTTATTCATTAGTTGTTAAAGCTGCCTTTAATGGTGGCTGCTGGCTTCTAGGGCAGGAAGAGGATCATGTTTTGATTAGTGTTTTGATTAGTGGCATGTTTTGATTAGAGCATGATACCTGTATGCACTGAGAAACAATGACTTAGAAATGGGCCTGATAAATCCCCACTTGCTGATGAAACTGAAAATCTAACATATGCCACATCTCTTTGGGTTTTGGGAAAGAGCCCTAGAAGGCAAATAGCTCCTTTTGAGCCAGAAAGAAGACTTTGGACTGTCTAGGCTTTGGGGTAAGGGAGACTGTGGAATTTTATGGTGACAGCTTATAAATGCACCCGTGTGCAGAGAAAGCTGAGGCAGGAGGGAAGTACCTCTGAACATCCTGAGTGCTACCACAAAAAAAGAAAAAAATCTGTCCTACTTTTACGCACAGTGGTCACTGCAATTTTAGGGGCTTCAAACTGCAGCAAGGGAGAGTTAACAAGGCCTGAGAAAAAGCTTCCTGATGGCAAACACAGTGAATCACTGGAAGACAGGAGAGAGACTGCCTGTCTTTCCTAGGGCCAGTCAGGCACTCCTCTCCTTGGGCAAAGAGGACAAAATCCCTCCTTTGGACCTGGGGCTGCCTGGCAGTATCTGTGTCCAGAGCACTGTCAGTGACTTTGCGTGCTTATTCCCCCCAAATCCTCCTGCCCGTGGGAAGAGAGGGCTATCTAGTTCTGTACACAGGATGAGCATCAGCATTTCCTTGGAAATACCTGATCTGGTGACCCCCAGGAGAAAAATATTGTTTCCAGAAGTCCACAGCAGACCTGTTGGGCAGGATGTCCGACTCGGGCTGTGCAACTGACCCTGTTGGCACTGCAGCAGGCCTGGGACAGGATGTCCATGGATGTTACAAAAGGCTAATGCTCTCAATCAAACAGCAGAACAATAGCTATCAGGCAAGTGGCCTTGTCCAACTGCTGTGCTGTGGCCAAGCAGCTAATCTGGGGTGTGGCTTCCAGGCATGGTTTGGAAGGCAGTTGCTGTGCCATACCTGACTGCCATAGTCCTGGGCAGGCCAGCTGGCTTGTGCTGGTTTTAAACGTGGTTGTGTTACCAGTCTCAACATCCAGGCCCCCCTGCACCTCATGTATTGGTGCATTTGGTTCTTCCCCTTTGTGAAGAGAGCCAAAGACAGAGCCCAATCCCATCTGACTGTGCTGAACCAGTTGAGATTGTGCTGGCAGCTGGAATTCAGTACTTTGTCTAGAGCACCAATTTAATGCTCAAAAAACAAGTCAGGACATGAGTTAGAGCTGCTGTGACTGGCACTCTTCTGTCCCAGTCGACATCTCATCCCACTAACATCCTGCACACAGCTTATTTCATAGGGGCTGAAAGAAAGCACAGGTTGGTGCTGCTCAGGCTCTGTATTGGATTTTTATCCCTTAATTTTCCTGTCTGGGCTGTGTGTGCTGCAGCTGACTGTGTGCTTAGGAGATGGGAAAGCAAGAGCCTGTCCTGCCTGCGCTGTGCTGTGTGTCCTGGCTGTGCTGTACTGTGTGGGCATGGGGTTGTCTAAGGAAGTGCCTCTGTCCAGGTTTTTGGCAGGAATAGTAATACTGACATGCATCTCTGTAATGCCCATTTCCCTGTCATTGTGTGAGTTTCTTACAAATCAGAGCTTGTAGTCCCCACTAAGAGAAATCATGATTTCTTTCAGTGGCAGCTGTGCCACTGCATATCTCTGAATACCTGCAGAGGTGGCAGTGATACTTGCAAGTTGGAGAAGGATATGGTGCATTACTAAGGGCTTTCAGCAAACTTTTATTCTTGACTAGATCTCTGTAAATGCAGCAGAAGCTTTTTTCAGACCATACACTCAAAGACTGAAAGGTAGTTTACTATAGCAATGAGACACTGAGTCTCTTTGCAACATTTAAAATTAGTAAATCAGCAAGAGAAGGAATCACAGAGCTCGCAGAAGCTCAGCCATGAGGAAGTGCAGCTGAGCTGGGCCTGAAACCCCTCACACTGAGGTTTGCATCTTCCTTTTAAGAAAGTCCCAGTTGCAGGTTAGTGGCTGGTTTGAGGTGTTAATCTCTCCAGTCAAAACAAGTAGCAGAGTCCTTTCCAAACCTCAAAGACCCTCCCAATGAGAGAGTCAGAAATCATATTTGTTCTCAGGAAAGTTCTGATTTCAAAAATTTGGCAGCTTTCAATGAAAAAGGTCTCCCAACCAGCTGTATTTTCTATCATCTACTTGAAATGCCTCTTTTCTTGCAGCCTACCAAAGCAAAACACAATGTAGCAGCCACCTATTCATTGCCTTTTGTGTCAGACAGATTGCAGGAAGCAATCGAGTGTGTTGTAAGTGATGTCTTGGCATGTTCCAGGGTAATACTGAACTGCACTCAGTGGCTTGACTTGGGTTTTTCCAATTTAAAAATCAAAGCTTCAGCTCAGTCCTACCTGGTTTATTGCTGAACACCAGCCAGAGCATGTTTTGCTTACTGCGATTCAAAATCTAAAGGAATACAATGGCTGAAAAAATAAAGCAATATGAGGAACTCTGGAGTAAAGGAAGGCACTGTTAATGAAAGAGAAATATTTTCCCATGTCCTCAGAGAAGGTAGAGGGTTATCTGGGCTCAGAACACACGAGCAGCCTGCAGAGGCAAATTGCAAGCTGCCATCTCTTTCTTTCCTTTCCCAGGCTGAGCAGGAGGCAAAAGGGTCTGAAGCTGCTATGGAAAAGGGTGTGAGGAAGGCTTGGGAACATCAGAATGAAGCACATTTAGCTAGAAGGGACAGGACATTGTTACGACTTTGAGCATCATCATCCCCATGAAGGACTTTGCCACTCCTGCTGGTAGTGGGGAAATGCCCTGTGACAGGGTGGCTTGGGAAGGGGGAGAGCACACACTGCCACAGGGCAGCAGCTGCCTCAGGCTGGTCCACACAAACCCTGTATGACCTCTGTGATGCTCCCAGGTGAAGAGAAGAAGCTGAAGGTGGAGCTGCTGCTGCCTGTCTCTGTGAAGGCTTCTTCCTGTGCTGTTTGCCTTTCCTTATGCGATGCTACCTGGAACTGTGCTCTGGGCGAGCCAAACATTATGAAATTGTGCAGCAAAGGGCTTTCAGATCAGCTAGGGCAAGAGCTGGCTTCCCTCTGCTTGTGGCTTCATGGCACCAACCTGAACTGCATGACAGCAGCACCACCTTTTCCCTTCCTCTCCTGGGGCTTCCTGCATCATCCAGGACCTGCTCTGGTGCTGATCAGAATCCTCCAGCTGGGGAGGCACCTTCAGGCTTGAAAGGATGAAGCCTAACCTGCCTGGGAGCTGAGGGTGGAGGACTGAAGGTGCTCTTGGTGGACCCTTTGAACATACCAAGTGCTGCAGGATGTAGCTGTTTGTTTGTAATCAAGCAGCAGTGTGATCAGCTATTTTTATCTCTCTGAGCCCAGACTCCCAGCTGGAGGGTGGGATGGTGTCTACCCCCTCACTTCCCAGGGTTGTGCAGAGTGGTCATTAACCTTAAACTCAGTGAAGCCCCTGCAGGAGTGAGTGGCATAGAAAAGCCCAGAAGGAAAGTAATTCTAGTGCCAGAGGCAGGTTTGAACAAGTAGCATCACATGCTGGGCAGTGAGTAGAGACAGCTTTAAATCAAGACAGTGAGATTTCACATACCCTGGCCCTTCTCCCTTTCCCAAGCAGCTTTCTTTGGTCTTCCTCCACCTTTCCCAGCCTTGTGCCCACAGAAGAAAAGGGAGGGTCTCTGCATTCTCACCTGGCCCAGGGAGCAGGGCAAGGGCTGCTTTGGCTGCTGGCAGGAGTGGCCTGCCTGTGATGTAGACTATGGCACCCTCTGGGGGGTCTTTGTAGCCCCAGGACTGCCACGAGGTTCTGCAGAAGGTAGGTAGGATGTAAGCCTGTTACTGAGTCCAGATGTTGTTTATACTTTAAATGAGAAAAAACTGTCAGGGTGAGAAATTCAGAAAAGGTTGCAGATTGCTTTGAGAACTTACTGTTTAAAAACTTATGAATACCTTTTAATTTTTTTCCCCCACATTTGAAATGTTGTTAAATTTGAAACATAGACTGAAAAATTATCATTTCTCTTTCTTAGTCTCCAGCTTGGAAAGGTTTGGACTCTTTCCCTCTTCCCCACACAAAAGCTGTCTCAGCCTGAGCAGGCATAAATATTTTTATCAGGCTTAAATAGCTTGGGCTGAAGTTAAAAGCAAGGGGAAAGAGCAGCCTTTGTTACAGGGAACGCTGGAGTGCCATAGCAGGCAGTGCTACTGGTTTCACCTGTATTGTTGAGTCTTTCATATTAGCCAGGAAAGCTGTGTCTGAGAGATGTGGGAACGCTCTGCCTGTACCACCCAGGCTGCTGCCGAGGCCAGGTTCCACTGACTTGGGTCACTGAGCACCATCAACCTTAAGCCTTAACTGAGGTTCATGTTTGGCTTCATTTTCTGGAGTTAGTAGCTGCAGTAGCAAAAGGGCAGTTTTGACCAGCAGAACTTGCTCATCCACTGAGCAAGGTGATCTGACCATATTGTCACTTCCAGTTTCCAGAGGTTGCCTGTAGGGTTTGCTGAGGGAGGAGGTTGCATGCATGTTCCCTAACCCAATCCTGCAAAATGAGCTGGGGTATCCTAGAATGTCAGTGTGGCCTGGAGTGAATTCACCTGAGCCAGCCAGTGATGGGCTCGAGGATGTCTGGCCTAACTCCTGCTGCTAGCAGAGCTTTGGGACAGGTAGCTGTGGCAGCAGTGTGCCCATGGGCAGCTGGGCACGAGAAAGGAGATCCTAAGGAAGCTGACTTCTTTCAGCCTTACGCATCTTAGAAGCAATGTGTAACAGTAGACCATTTCATGTGCGGGGACAGTGGTCAAGCAGAGCAGAGCAGTGATGTCATCCTGGTCAAGACTGCAAGAAGGAGGCACCTGGCCCCTGGCCATGTTATTTTTAAGCTTTTAAGGCACACGTGGTCTGCAAGAGCGTAGCACTAAGAAAAGGAACTCACCAGCACTTCCTGCCCTGCCCCAGCAAACTGATAAAGCCCTTTGCAATGCAGGGCGACTGCAGTTTATTTTTAAAATGTGCCCAGGCGTGGAGCTCACAGAATAACTGGAACACCCAGATTTGGACATTAATTCAGCTTTAATTCATTGCCTGATGAATTAAAGAGTTAATGTAAATGTAAAAAAGGACAAGATAGGGCCACAAACTATTTCCAGAGCAGTGTCTGCATAAGAACATTTAACTATGCATGTGTATGGCATCTAAAAAAAAGGGTAGTTGGTGGATGTTACACAGGGAGGGGCATGGAGCATTATCCTGAGCACCGTGTGAATTTTCTTGCTGCTTGGACGATGCATCTCAATCCTGTTCCCTTCCCTTGTTATTCCAGTCCCAGCCCTCTCATAAGCAAAGATAATTGTGTGCCGAAGGATACAGTTCCCATGTACAGTAAATGCTCACACTGAGGAAATCCAGGTTCCTGCAATCAAAACCAGCAGTTTGTTGTGCAGTTACGTTAACAAGGTCCACTGGGGTGCATCTATCTTTATTGTGTGCCCTGTGGAGGCATAAATGAGATTGCCAGAGATATTTTCCTTCTTTCCCAGATGCTGGGACAGCAGGATTACTGTGGCACCAAAACATGCTGGATTCCAGCCAGGAAGGAGCTATTCCAGGGGGTCAGAATTACAGCTCTGAGCTCCTGGAGCACACAGAGTACCTCACCATCTTCTGACTCTCTATGAAACAGATTCATTCCCACAGCAGAATTACTTAGGAATGAGATTGCTATTTCTGGACTGATTGATGAAGTATTTTATTGATAGACTTTATTTCTGTAACAGAAACCCTTCTCTCTCAAGCACTTTTGAGGCATTAAAGCAGCTGTGCTAAAATTTCCCAGCGGGAAGAAGAAATATCCCTGCCTGTCCATCTTGTCCTTCTGATCTCCCTGTGCTAGGACTGAGAGGTGATTTCTCTAGAAGGAGGGACTGGTGAGCTTCCAGCATCACAGCAATGGATGACAACTTCAGATTGTACTGCCCTGGGCAGGCACTTGGGCTCTTGATAGTGATGCCAGCCCTCCAGAAACAGAAATGCCAGCTGGGAGGAAACAGGCCAGGCTTTAGCCTGAGCTCCATCTGCCCCAGCCCTCTGGGAGGCCTTGTCACCACCCTGGGACACCTGGCAATGGCACCAATGTCCCAGAAAGTTGGGAATGAAATCCTTTCATTGTCAGCCCCAGAGCACAGAAAGCTTTATTAAATGTGGGGTTGGAGCAGCAGAACCAGTAACCACAAAAAGCCACTCCAAAACACCGTAGTGGACTCAGTCATGCCAAGGGCCTGTGCAAGGGGTGACACATGGGACTGTTGCTGGCACATGGCTGGGACGTGGCTCACAGCCTTGCTGAGGTCACTGCAAACAAGAGTGAGCTGGCTGCCAGCACAGCTGTTAAGGGGCTGCTTGGGGGAGATGGCTTAGGTCAAAGCCATGGTGTTTACTAATGTCTTCCAAGTGAGCACCAAAAATAATCAAACTGATGCTTTTAGAACCACTCGGTTAAAGGAAACCCTTTCCATTTTAGCAGAGTCTCTGCTCTTATTCTGGGGACTGTGATCATGAGGCATCCTGGGGGCCAGGAGGGTTTGCCACAGCCTGATCCTGATGGTGCTGAAACGCAGGAAGAGCTTTGCCTGTAGTTCCTGCTTAAAAGCACAAATCTGTGCAGGCTTGTTCCCACTCAGGTGCACCTCACCAGCAGGGCAGTGAAGGTTGCCCTGATCCAAGCAGGCCGTATGGGTTCCCAGACGTGTTTAACATGGAAGGTGGCCAGGACAGACCTGCCTATGCCATTGCCACATCTGAAATGTTAGCTTTATGGTAAGAAAAAGCAGGGCTCATCTCCAGTTCTGCTTTTATACACCTGGGGAGGTTCTGCTTGCTTCTTTCTTTCCCTTTCTGTCCAGGGAATTTTAAAGGAGAGGCAAAGGAAGGACATGCCCTCCCATACTGCCCAACAGCATTGCAAGGGGTTGACAGCAGGAAGTGCCTTCACGGTTCTGTTTTTCAAAGTTCATTTGATAAGAGCCACTTTCATCTCACCGTCAGCTGATAAAGCCTCTTTGGGAAGTTGGTTGATAACTTGCAGAAAGGGGCGTGCACATAAGAGTTTCTAGTTTCAAGCATTTTTTGCAGGGCTAGAAAGGATGTCAAAATTTTTCTTGCAGTGGGGAGTTCCTTTCATTTTTTTTCACTTGAGGAAAGATATTTCAAATCATGGGTCATTTCACCTTTCACTCTCTTCCAGGGAAGGAACTGCCATGCCTGTGGGACTCTTCCGGGTGTGCCTACTGGTGATTACAGCTATTGTCAACCACCCGCTCTTCTTCCCTAAGGAGAATGGCACCGTCCCCGAGAACACGGAAGAAATCATCCAGAAGATGAAGGAGCGGGAGGAGAGCCTTCGGCTGGAGCAGCTGCGCTTGGAGCAGGAAATCGCGGACCAGGAAGCCACACAGAAGGTTCTGGAAAAGGCTGCAGTGGTAGTGAAGGAAAGCAAAGAGGAAAAGGTCCGATGGGATATGTGGACTGCCCTTTCCATGGTCATTTTCCTGCTGATCGAGCTCTGGAGGCAGGATTTCCAGGAGGGGAACTGGCAGGACATAGGAGGAGAAGAGGATGACATGGCAGTCCTTGGGAAAGCATTTAAAGGAGTGGCCTTCCCTGACAAGGCTGTCCTGGCCAGCTTCTATGAGAAGCGTATCCTGGGTACCACTGGAGACATGGCCAGGATGCGGGAGATGGTGGAGGGCTTTGCAGATGACCTGCTGGAGGCCCTGAGGAGTGTTTGTAACCGGGACGCCGACATGGAAGTGGAAGATTGTGTGGGTGTGGGGAGCGTGTATGAGAACTGGCGAGTGCGTAAACCCTTCGTCTGTGATCTGATAGTGCCTTTTGCCCCTCCAGAGCCTTACTGCTTTCGCTGCCAGACCTGGTGCTCTGGTGACTCTTTTCCCCCAGATGAACAAGGTTATGGCACTATCAAGGTGTGCAGGGCAGATGAGGATGCGACAGGTTGCATCTGTGACAAGACTAAACTAGGGGAAGATATGCTGTGCCTCCTCCATAGCCAGGTCAGTAGTTCCAGGCTCAGCAGTGAGATGGAAGACCTCCTGTGCTTCAAAAATACTCAGTATCTGGATGCTGACCAAGTCATGAAATGGTTCCAGATTGCTGTCACCAAGGCCTGGAACAGAATCTCCCACAAGTATGAATTTGACCTTTCCTTCAGCCTCCTGGACTCACCAGGAGCCCTGAAGATAAAATTTAAATCGGGGAAATCAATTGCCTTCAACCTCACCCCTGTGGTGCAGTATGAGAACTCTGATGTTTATTTCATCTCCCACTTCCCTCGGAGCGGCCTGGCAGCAGACATCCCCTCCAGTACCCACTGGTTTCTCACCTTTGCAGTGTATGAGAGGAGGTTCATCCAGCTGGTCTCTAAAACACTGCCTGCCAATGCCTGCCACGTCAGCTGCCTTCAGATCCTCTCCTTCCTCCATGGGAAGCAATGCAGCCTCACAGGTCCCAGCGGGCTCACCAACTACCACCTGAAGACAGTGCTGCTGCATCTCTTGCAGGCACGTCCCAGTCAGGACTGGGCCCCAGAAAAGCTGGAGGCCCGCCTACAGGACATGCTGAAATTCCTAGAGAAGTGTTTGCATGAAAAGAAGCTCTATCACTTCTTTATTGGCAATGGGAAGGTACCAGCAGAGCTGGGTTTCCCCATCATATTTCAGAGGGCTGAGCCTCTCAACCTTTTCCGTCCCTTTGTGCTACGCAGGGACATTTACAGGAAGATGGTGGACACGTTCCATGAGATGCTCAGGAACATGTCTGCACTGATAAATGAGTACACAGTGCACATTCCTCTTGCACACACCAACGGGATCCGTAAGGACCCCCTTTAACCAAACTCTAAGCACAAGTCCAGAGGGCAACTTCCTGAAGCCTCCTGGAGACAACTGACTTTGCCAATACAGCTTCTTGTCTGGAGCTGAACCACTCCTGGGCCATGGTTCCTGCAGAAGGGAAGAGGCGATGAGGGGAGAAGAGGGAGAAACTGGAAGATGTAGTGTTGAAGTAGGTTCTATTCCACTGCTGTGCTTGGTTTTATGCAGCTAAGAATATATTTTCTATTGTGCCTCAGTCATGCTACAGCAGTGGTGAGCAAGAAATAGAAGTAATTTATTCAGATGCCTGCAATGCACATGGGGTTGGGGGGGTGTGATGGTGGCCATATACATCATTTCCTTCAGAAGGGAAAGAACAGGGTGGGGGAAATCAGAGACAGGATCTTGGGATCAAAGGAGGCCATCTGCTTGCAGACAGCAGGAGCTCTTTCACCAATGGGAAGTGCACCATTAGACTCCATGCTGGTGTGGAGATGAGGGTCATGCACAAGATCTGGACTGGATAGAAATCCTTAAATAAAACATAGCTTCAAAAGGGAACTTCAGTTTAAAAAAAATATAAAAGAAGAAAGAGAAGAAGAAAAAGCCTTCTTGATTGGACTTGTAACAGCAGTTTAAATGGCTTGTCCTGTACTTCAAAAACACCCCTGCACATTTTTTCTCTTGTGGAAGGATGTAGCAGAGCAGGGTCTGTGTCTTCAGACCATTTCACTCAGCCCTTCCATGGTAACGTGGCTAGTGGTTTATGTTCCTGCCCATTTTGTATGGATCGATGAACAGGAACCTTTTTTACCTTAGATAACAGAAAACACCACTATTGAGTTCTGACATTCTGGGTTGTTTGTTTTCCTTACTTTGTGGCACTGAGGCGTGAGAACAGCCTAGAGAGAAAGGAAAAGCAGGAGTTGAAAACTATATGATCTTTGGAGGTCATTTCCAGCCCACACTATTCTGGTTCTATGACTGCTATAAGTTTTGCTTTCATTAAAGAAGCAGTTCTCCAAAATTATCCTGTAATGAAACCAATCTCAGCAGTCTGGTAGCAGGAGTGAACAATCACCCTCCAAATGAGAATGTGACTCTCTACATGGTTTTAATTAGGCCAAGGCCAGCAGGGAGGAGAAGAAAGGGATGAAAAAGATGCTCATTTAGTAGACCTGGGAAGTGCTGTCTGCAGCTGCCTTGTGATCCATGTTGCTGGTGGGTAATGCCATGTTGCATCCCTTCTGCTCCATACATGCAGGCAATAGCTACTTTATACATTCTCCTCAATCTTTTTAAAGACTGCTGCTCTGAGGAGCTGCAGTAGTGGACTGTAATTTGCTGAGCTGGGAGTGCAAAGGAGGAGAGCTGCTGCAGGTTTTCAGGCCAGGGAAGAGGCATGTGCTAAAAAAAAAAAAAACCAGTGCAGAAATGGAAATGCCTGATATCCCACAGGAAGTGTGTTGGTGCTGTGCCAGTGGGCTGCCCAGCCCCAGCAAGGTGGCTTTGCTGGAGGAGAGGACTCGAGAGATCCCCACCCTCCTGAGTGTGGGGTCTAAGCCAGGGCCTCAGTGTATAAATGCTTTATGCTGGTCCCAGGAGCCTGGCCTCCAGTGCTAAGGGGCCTTTCCTAACCATTTTCTTACACTAGGATTTCCTGCAAAGTTTTACACTAGGGCTTCCCTTAATCCTGTTTACAAGAGGGTGGTTGTTCTGTGAGGTAAGACCAGTCAGGGATGCTTTTACCACGGGTCTCTTTTTATCAATCCTCTTTGACACATCAGAGAGAAGATTCAATCCTGTATCACTGCTGGGGACAGCATATAGTCTGAAGCTTGCTATCCAGCCTTATTCAGTTGATAAGCAAACTCTCCCATAGACATGTCCTCTCTTCCCTTTTCCTGGTAAAAACTGTTTCACCACCTCCTTGGTGTCTGCTCATCTCTATCCCTCCACCAGTGAGGGACACTTCATGCACAAAGGCAGAGAAAGCTGTCTCCACACCTGGTTTACAGAGAGCACAGGTGGTGACAGGGAACTGTGCTCAAAGTGCTGCCTCCCTTGTTTTTTATTACCACAGGTAGTTAAGTAGGGTCTCTGAGCAGAAAGTAAGTGGAGTGGGAGAGAAGAGGCTGATGAGTAATGGCAATAGGAAAAAGTTTTGGATCATCAGTGCTTGTTTCAGCATCCTTGGTGATGAGTGCCTGGGAGATTGCCAGGGCTGGCAACAGGGCAGGACTAATTGCTGACGCTAACAAGTGCTGTAAGCCCCTGGCTTTCCTTGGTACAGCCAAGAGGGTGTTCCTCAGTAGGAAAGAGCAGGAGCAATCTCAGGGGATGTGGCAAGCAGGTAGTGACAAGCAGAGGTGCAGGGAGGGCAGGTCAATACTGGAGCCTGCAGGCTGCATCAGAAGCTGTGTCAGTTATTTGCAAACCCAGGCCATTTGCCATTTTTACCTGCCCGGGTTTACTGCAAAGTGCCCGTAGCAGATCCAGCTTTACATGGACTGCTGGCAGGCAGGTCATGCTGGAGTTGTGGTTGGAGTTGCTTCTAAATGTGCTCCAAGCCCAGCCAGAGAGAAATTAGAATTTCTCTGCTGTTTCCTGTCAGCAGTCTAAATTTAGACTGTCCAAAGAACAGAAACAAATCTGTGACCCAGGTCTCTCAGGAAATGACATTCAG
This sequence comes from Rhipidura dahli, assembly GCA_013399225.1. Taxonomy (NCBI): domain Eukaryota; kingdom Metazoa; phylum Chordata; class Aves; order Passeriformes; family Rhipiduridae; genus Rhipidura; species Rhipidura dahli. Next base: position 701,117 of record VXAC01005025.1, on the reverse strand, counting down.
AGTTGAAAAATAACTTTTATATAAGGTTGAGCAGGGGGAGCATGAGAAGAAAAGGCTGTTGAACAGAATAAGGTAACTCCCCTATTAAAATGTCAGAACAAAGCTTTGCAAGCCAGTTGCAATGGGCTTGTAAACGTGCCCAAACTCGTCTTTACACAGCCCCAAGCACTGCTGCTCAGACTCACAGGGAACCTGAACTGATAAGTGGATTGAATCTTTTGTTCTTTGTTTTCTGTGCTTGTGTGCCTGTTCTCTCTTATGCCCAAACTGACCCTGAAGTGTTCCCATGGGGTTTAGCTGACCACAAGCTTCAGCTGAATCAAATAATTTATGGATTTGATTCCACTGAAAGCAAATTGCTTGGCCTAATTTTCCTACATGCAGTATGCCCATTTTGCCCTGAGCACCTTTAAAGTGATCTGGTCTGTGCATTTAAGCTGTGAGGGAACCCACTCAGACCTGCTGGGGGGAAAGGTTCTCTCTGATTATAAGCTGTGCTCCAGTCAGCCTCAGTGAGGAGATCTTCCTTGCAAGCCAAAGGTACAGACATGTCCTGTCAGAGGAGAGGCTGGTACACACTGTTTCTTTGGACCACACCTCTGCCGTGGTACAAGGAGGCTGTGATGTGAAGCACATCATTCCCTGGACTTCCTTGTCTCTCCTGTGTCAAATCTTAGTGTATCAGTAAAAGCCCACACTCACATTTCACAAAATAAGGTTTATAAGACAATGCAGTTCCATCAGCCTGTAAAAACATCCTAAGAATTTTTAGTGTTGCCCATGTGTAGTTCTGCCTTGATTAAATCTGGGTGGGTGTTCATAGGAAGCAGCTTTAAAGGGAGGGAGTGAAAGTGAGATTTTATGATTTAAAGTGAAAAACGTTCTTTTGAAACCAAACTGCATGTGACACATGAGTAACAAACATCTCTTTGGCAATACCTGTATCTCACATCCTTAGGAGAGGTAAATGGCCTGTCCTGGACCTCTTTCTTGTACCTCAGTACTGTTCTTGCTATTTGCTAACTAAGTGAATTCAACAGATGAACTCTGAGTGCCTTCCACTGGTTTCCAACCACTCCCTGTGCCCTCAACTTGAGGTTTTACTATTTTATTACAGGCTCTGTCAAAGCAATGGAATTAGTAGTGGGTTGATAGCAACCACTGATCTACAGCATAGCCTCAGGAGCCATTTGCCTTCAGAAGATGTCTTGGTCTAAGGTTATTACTGCTGTTCAGGAGCTGAATGTCTTCTAAGAGGAGGTGCTGGGTGTTTACTGTTAAGCAGCCACAGAAAACAGTTTCTTTCTCTGCAAGTTGCTCTGTATACAGGTCTTACAGGGTTATAAAGATGTAGTTTAGCAAAATGATCCAAAAATGTATCCAGTATTGAAGCAGCAGGATTTGGTGTTTGTTCACCAACCATTTTTAATGCAAAGTCTTTGTAGTGTTTTCTCTGTGGTGAAGAAATGAGACTTAAGGCACCTGTAACAGCTTTGCTGCTGCTCAGTGAGGGGTTGGCTCTCTTGTAAACAGCTTTATTTATTACTTGTCTTTTTTTAGAACTGGGGGGTCTGCGTGTAACATTAGCTCAGAAGCAAAACTGTAGTGCAAAGATAAATCTTGGCAGTGCAGCTAAGATGGGCCATGGCACCAGAGCTCTCCAAACTAAGGTCTTCCTTGTTTGACAATGCTGAACTTAAACCGCTGCTTCTATAGCAGGACACTGTTGAATTTGTATAGATCTTCTCATGCAGCTTTATTTAAAATAAAGGAAGTCTTGTACAAAATCGAAATGAGCATGAAGTCTCTTTTGTTTCTAGTTCCCTGCAAAATGTTTCTAAGAGAACAGAAGGAAGGAGTGGGGATATTTCCAGGGTGATCCCAGCACAGTGAGCTCAGCAGCAAGAATCCCTGTAGAAATGATTCCAGAATAAACTGCAACATGAACATAAAGTGGGATACCTATTCCAGAGTAATGCCAGGGATGTTATTGTTCTTGAGAATATGAATCCACAGAAAATCAAAGTAATTACTCTGAATATGTCTGCTCAAAACCACCCTTTTCTAGCAAGCCCTGAATAATGCTGATAGATGTTGCCCTTATGGGCTGCATAAGAAATCTCCTGAATTTCCAGTTCAGCCAGAGGAATCCTCTTTACCTGCTTGGCTTGTTTATCCACAGCCAAGTTCAGCAACCACCCACCACCACTGAGACCCCTGCTTCACCCCTTTGCCTGGTTTAGGGGAATGGCACTTCCTTGGTAATATTCTAATATGCTCTGGCTCTGGAAGCACACCCAGGCCTAGTTATTAATTCATATAATAAAAGCACCACTGTTTCCTTGGCAAAATGTCTCCCAGCCCCACAGAATGCCCTGTACACCTTTCATAACTTTGCCTTCCAGTGCTCACTGGGGCAGAATCAGCACTGAGCAGGTCTGAGAAGCAGCTGGCTTAAGAGCTGCAGCCCGAATTTACTTAGCCAGAAGTTACAGTTTCCCAGTGTCAACCACATACTGCTCGAAAGGGAATTCTGTAGCCCGGGATCATCAGCAGTCTTGGTTGGTGCAACTTTGTTAGAACAAAAAAAAAACCCAAACCAAACAAAAACAAACCCATCCTGCTTTAAAGCTATCTGACAAGCTTAGCAACATTTTCTCCATTGAGCTCTTGATTTCCTACAGCATTTTTTTTTCTTTGCCTCAGTTACTGCTTCAGTGTTGTTGTGGAACAGAAAGGGTAACATCACTATAAAATCCTTTTTCAGAAGGGCAGTTGGCAGATTTTTGGCCCATGCCATGACCATTATTGCAGTATTATCTGTTATAGAGTAAGCAGAGCAGAGAGAGAAAGCCACCCACTGGATATTGGTTTTTAACTTAAAAATTTATCTGATTACTTTTTTACCACTCATGGGATAGCTGTAAGCAAAGACACAAACTCTATTTCAAGTAGGCAGAAATACCTGTGCTATAAAAGAAAAAAAAAAAAAA